>CM038793.1:17455078-18055078 GCA_021764765.1 Vicia sativa | reverse complement strand
CTAATGGTTATCATTCCCCGACAGCAGTAGTATCCAGACTCGAAACTTGGTCAGATAGTGCATCAGAGGAACCCTACGTCTCTTTTATTCCCCAGCCAGAGGTTTCAACAAACTTCAGATTCATCACCTCAAAGGAATTTTCGAGCCTCAACTCCAAGCAATAATCAGATATTCCTCAACAAGATCTACGCACAAGATCCCCAGCGGAGTATCTGCCAGCTTTTATTCTTTCCTACAGCATTAATATCTAGGCTCGAAACTTGGTCAGATAGTGCACCGGAGGAATCAAGGACATCTCTTTCTCCTCCAAGTCAGGGTTTTCAGCAACTTCATCCTCAAGTAGAAGTCAGAAATCCTCGGTGGGACGTACTCGTCTTCAAGATGGATATATATTTTGGAAATACCACAACATCTACATTCATACATTATTCATAAAAATTATGACATGTGCATATATCATTAACGTACATTGTCATATGCTTGCATGCATCATAATCTGCATAAGACTAACTATATCCTGTCAAAGTTTCTATTTTCTCTAGCAGGTAAAAGATATGTTCCAAACAGAAGGTCGAAGATTAATACCCGAAACAAGACAGGGAACCCAATCTGAAAGACCGCACAAACCTTTTCCAAATGGAAGGCCGAAGATTAATACCCGAAACAAGACAGGGAACCCAATCTAAAAGACCGCACAAACCTTTTCCAAATGGAAGGTCGAGGATTAATACCCGAAATAAGACGGGGAACGCTATCTGAAAGACCATACAAGTTGTCTTGCGGCAACAGGCATTGGAGCAATACCCGAAGCAAGACGGGAAAGCTATCCACATTCTACCAACTATCTACCTCAGAATAGCCAGGATAAAGGTTTATTCTGACTCTCTCTTATTATCAACAGCAACTACAAAGTCTAGCATACGACCCAGTTGCCCCGGATGGTATCCTAAGCCCATCTCCGACTATTTATCGACATCTCTCCACCTTTAGAATGTTGCGTATTTGGTTAAAAATCAATACGTACCATTAACTTCATTCAAAGGCGAGCGTGAAGTCTAACGTACGACTCAACATCATTCTCTCCGGATGGCATCTTAAGCCCATCTCCGTGCTTAAGATGAATGTTCTACTGGGGATCTTCAAATTCTACTTGGGGATATAGTTATTGAAGACCCTGACTGGGGGATAAGAGAGATGTGGATTCCTCTATTGCACTATCTGACCAAATTTTGGGTCTGGATTCTGATGTTATGGGAAGATGATAATCTTTGAGTGATACTCAGTTGGGGATGAATATCTTGTGTATGTTCTTTTAAAGAAATAACCATTGCTAGGGAATAGTGCGACTTTGAATAGCTTATTACTGCTCAGAGACTGACATAATAAGTTGATGATATGTTACTGCTCGGGGACCAACGTAACAAAGTTGACATTCACTGCACGGGGAATGACGTGTAGATGATCATTGCTCGGGGACTAACGTGATGATGTTGAGACGATCACTGCTCGAGGACTAACGTGATGATGTTGAGGTGATCACTGCTCGGGGACTAACGTGATGAGTTGATATGATCACTGCTTAGGAACCAACGTGATAAGTTGATAGGACCACTGCTCGGGGACTAACGTGATGAGTTGATACGATCACTGCTCGAGGACTAATGTGAGGAGCTGGAAATTGTCTTGCTATTGCTTGGGGACTAATGTAACAAGCATAAATATGGATACTACTGTAAGAGGATGATTTTGCTGAGGATATGATAATGTAGTAATCTTGTTGGGAAGTTTGTCTTTGTCGAGGGAGAAATGGCTCTGTGGGGTAATCTCAATTCCTAGAGCTTGTAGTAATTGTTGTTTTTGTTTGCTTTTCGTATATTTGTGAACATATATTTATTGTCATATGCATATAATCACTCAAAGTAATCATTGGACATATGCACACAAAACAGTAAAAATTTTGAAATTGGAAAAGAGGAATTATATTAATTTTGAAAAATAGGCCTATAGACAGGAAGCTCGAGTACAAAGAGACAAATATGCTAGAAAGAGGAAACTATTGAAAGAATTGGAAAATAGTAAAAGCTATGTGGAAATAAACTCGTCGAGTTTCAACTCTGCTATTGCTCATATATTTTTGATTATCTCATCTCCTTGATGCCAGAAGAAGTTGATTGGATTGATCTGCGCCATTTGAACATAAATATGATAGTAGTGTAGTCTGTAAGTAGATGATCTTTGACGAGACATAATCATACGCTTTAATCCCTAACTTTTGCCTAGACCGCCCTTTCGGGTTTTCAGTCTGCCGAGATATCCTTTTTTTCCCAAGCCGCCTTTGCAGGTTTATGACTTGTCGGGTGTACATTTTTTATATATGTCCCTAATTTTTGCCGCGAACCCTTTTGGTTTGCCAGGACGCCCTTATTTTTTCCTAGGTCAGTCGACCTAGCAGTCTCGTTTATGGGTAGTATTTTTTAACTATGTCTGCGTTCACAGGGTGCGGGAAGTCTTCTCCATCCATAGTTCTCAGTATCATGGCTCCGCCGGAAAATATTGTCTTGACTACAAATGGTCCCTCATAGATGGAAGTTCATTTGCCCCTGGGATCGCCTTGTGGTAGGATGATGCGCTTGACTACTAGATCACCAACTTGGTATACTCGGTGCTTAACTTTCTTGTTGAAGGCTTTGATCATGCGTTTCTGATATATTTGTCCTTGGAAGATGGCTGCGAGTCGTTTTTCATCGATCAAGTTTAACTGGTCAAGTTGAGTCTGGACCCATTCGTCTTCATCCTTCAATACTCTGAGCGAGGGTATCTGAACCTCGATAGGTAGAATCGCTTCCATACCATATACGAGAGAGAATGTTGCCCCTGTAGATGTTCATACTGAAGTGAGATAATTGTGGAGGGCAAATGGCAACATTTCATGTCAATCCTTATACGTCATTGTCATCTTTTTGAACTACGTGTAGAGTTCAGCGATCATTTTGTTATTGAGATTGATTCCATTGTCTGTGATAATCCTTTCATGGATGTCGTACCGGCATATGAGATTATGTTTGATAAATCGAGCCACAACATTCTAGGTAACAGATGCGAACGAGGCTGCTTCTACCCACTTGGTGAAGTAATCCATAGAAATAAGAATGAAATGGTGTCCATTGGAAGCGGTTGGCTTGACCTCTCCAATCATATCAATTCCCCACATCATAAAAGGCCAAGGAGCGGTCAGAACATTCAATGGATCTGGAGGAACATGCATTTTATCTGCGTATATCTGACATTTGTGACAAGATCGGGAGTAACGATAACAGTCAGCTTCCATAGTGTACCAATAGTAACCTGCTCTCAAAATCTTCTTAGCCATCGTATGTTTACTAGAATGTGTAACAAAGGCGCCTTCATGTAGTTCTTCCATAATCTGTTCAGTTGTCTTCTGATCTACATACCAGAGTAAGGAAAAGTCATGGTTGCGTTTATATAAGATGTTGTTGCTTAAAAAGAACTTGGCTGCGAATCTTCTTAAGAACTTATTATCGTTGACAGATGCCCCTTCGGGGTATACTTGAGCCTCGAGATACCTCTTTACTTCGTAGAACCAAGGTTTCTCCTATACTCTTTCCGTATCAAGTTCACAACAATATGATGGTTCGTCTAGTCTTTCAATAGTATTCTGAGGAGCCTCGTTGTCTCATCTGACTTTGGAAATGGATGACATGGTAGCTAATGTGTTTGCCAGCTGATTCTCTTCTCGTGGAATATGCTTGAAAGTGATTTCTTCGAAGTAGGGGATCATATTCAACACATGTTCTCGATATGGAATGAGATTCAGATACTTCTAGTCTCACTCGCCTTTGATCTAACTAATCACAAAAGTTGAATCTTCGTATACTTGCAAGAATTTGATCCTCAAGTCAATAGCAGCTTTGATACCCATGATGCACGCTTCGTATTCAGCCATATTGTTGGTGCATTTGAAACATAATCTGGCAGTGAAAGGTGTATGGCAACCCTTAGGAGATATAATCACAACGCCAATACCATTTCCAAGTGCGTTAGAAGCTCCATCGAAGACTATGATCCATCGAGATGCTGGCTCAGGTCCTTCATCCGGTCCAGGCTATTAATAATTAGTGATTAACATAATATCCTCGTCTAGGAACTCGAAATGCATACACTGGTAGTCATCTACGGCTTAATGAGCCAAATGATCAGCTACTACACTTCCCTTGATTTCCTTCTGATTAGTGTATTGAATGTCATATTTGGTCAACATCATTTGCCATCTTGCTATTCTTCTGGAGAGAGCAGGTTTCTCGAATATGTATTTTATTGGATCCATTTTAGAGATCAATAAGGTAGTGTGAGTCAACATATATTGTCTTAGTCGACGAGAAGCCTAATCCAAAGTGATGCAAGTTTCCTCGAGTTATGAGTATCTTGTTTCACAGCCGGTAAACGTTTTGCTAAGGTAGTAATTGCATACTCTTTTCGACCAGACTCATCATATTTCCCCAACAAACACCCTATTGAACTCTCTAACACTGTTAGGTACATGATTAAACGTCTTCCTTCAACTGGTGGCATCAGGATGGGAGGTTCTTGTAGGTACTCCTTGATTTTGTCAAAAGCTGTCTGGCAATTGTTGTTCCATTCCACTACTTGATCTTTCTTCAACAGTTTGAAGATTGGCTCACATGCAGCAGTTAGATGTGAAATGAATATGGTAATGTAATTCAGTCGTCCTAAGAAACCTCTGACTTCCTTCTCGGTGTGGAGAGTTGGAATTTCTTAAATAACTTTAACCTTAGCAGGATCAACTTCGATACCTTTACCATTAACAACTAATCCCAGGAGTTTGCTGGATCTGACGCCAAATATGCATTTGCTCAGATTCATTCTCAATTTGTATTTCTTCAATCTATCAAACAGTTTACGCAAATGATCAAGATGTTCTTCTTCAGTTTGTGATCGAGTTATCATATTATCGACATAAACCTCTATCTCATGATGGATCATATCATGGAATAAATCTACCATAACACACTGATATGTTGCACCGACATTCTTCAACCCAAACGACATGACTTTGTAACAAAAAATGCCCCACTGTGTAATGAAAGTAGTCTTTTCCATGTCTTCGGGATCCATCTTGATCTGATTATAACTTGATAAACCATCCATGAAAGAGAAAACCTTATACTGAGCAGTGTTGTCAACCAGAACATCGATATGTGGAAGTGGAAAATCGTCTTTCATGCACGTCTTATTCAGATCTCGGTAGTCCACACATATACGCACCTTGCCATCCTTCTTTGGTACGGGCACGACATTTGTAACCCACTATGGACAAGAAGTAACGGCTAGGAAACTGACATTGAACTGCTTCATGACTTCATCTTTAATTTTCTCAGACATCTCAGGATGTATACCACAAACCTTCTGCTTCACAAGGAGAAAACCTTCTTTTGTTGGTAGTTGGTGTACCACAATGTCGATATCTAAACCTGACATGTCTTCATAGGACCAAGCAAAAATCTCAATGTAATCTCGTAGAATCTGGATCAATCTTTCCTCAACATTGTTCTCAAGACGCGATCCTATCTTGATTTCTTTTCTCTTTTCGTTGGTACCAAGATTCACAACTTTGATCGGATCTTCATGCGACTATATAACCCATTCCTCTTGCTGTAGTAGTCTGGAAAGTTCTCCTGGAACTTCACAATCTTCTTTGCCTTCGTCTTCGGCTTGGTAGATCGGATTATCAAATTCATATTTAGCAATAACAAAGTCGTTATCGACGGGATCCGGAGTGAATATGGATCTGCAGTTTATTACGTGGGTGTGTGTAAGAACACATAGCTTTTTGAAAAGTGATAAAGTAAAAAGAAAGACAGGGAGCACAATATTTGAATGCAAAAGTCTAATGATTTATTGAATAAAAATATGCGAATGTCAAATAGCAACCCTCACAAATGAGTCATGATGCCCCGGGCAAGGCACTAGGCTTAAAGTTTTATTGTTCTAAACTATAAAGCAATAAAGCATAAGACAGAAAAAAAATTACTCCTGTCTAAAGGAGATTGGCATAACATCCTTAGTCATCCAATTGTTGAGTCCATCGCCGAGAGTTGGGCCGATCCAATTGTTGATGTCGAAGTCACCATCACCGTCTTCTATAGCATGAACTTCATTCTTGTTGATGCGGAACAGAGGTCCACCAACACGTTTGTGACGTATCATCTTCTGACCTTTGGAAGTGAAGCCTAAACCAGTCTTTTTAGATTTGAATGGGAAATCGGGTAGCTGACCCCAAACGGTACAACCTCCTTCTTCAACTACAACTCTGATGTAGTGAACCACCCAATTTGTGGGATGGTCGCCATGTTCCTCGAAACCCGTAGGTGAGAGGCAACATGTTTTGTTCTTGGAGGAAGCTGTGAAGCAACTCCAAGGTGTGTTCTAAGTTAGAAGAAATTTTCTTTAAGTCTTAGATAGTTTGTGACATAAGTGCATCTTCTGATCCTATGTCTTTGAAGTGTGTCTCCAAGTATTTTATTATTATCACTGTGTGTGATTAAGGGGGAGTGAGAGGGGTTCTCATATATAAGAGGTTCTTAGGTAGAAATAGCATTGGGTAATGATTAAGTGAAGAGTTGTAAACGAGGTAGATTAGTTCTGAAATAATATTGCTGATAATTGATTTCATCCCTGGCTTGGAAGCCTCCGGATGTAGGTGTGTAGCACCGGACTTGGTAAACAATTTCCTGTGTTCTTTATGTTTTCTTCTTTGAAATTTTTACCTTTCCTGTGTGTTAATGTCAGACCAGATGTTTGACATCCTTATAAGACACGTGGGACTGTTGTACTAGAATTTCAATTGGTATCAAAGCAGGAATCCTGTTCTGTTCTGGGTGAGATCCTAGGGAAAATACTTTCTAGTTTATATGCAAGGTAGAAGGTTTGTACTGAAGAATTGTTTGAACAAGGATGATTCATATTGTGTTTCTATGGTTCCTTGAAGTGCAGGATGGACCGTCTGTGATAGGATGAGATGTGGACCTGGTTGAAGGTGTAAGGAGTGGTAATAGCAGGCTTGTGTGCTTTAGTTTTGTTGATTTGATTTATTTTCAAATCATTATTTGTTTGTTGTGGCTGGTTGTGTGGTGCTTATATCCTAGAGTGACTAAGCCATGTCTGAAGATTGTTGAAGAGTTTTCTGATTTATTTACTTTTTCGATGCACTTGTCTCTGATGGAAAACTCTTGTGACATATTTTGTTCATGTCTGTTACCTTCAGGCCTGTAGTTTGGTGGGAAGATGCTATACGTAGGGTTGATTTATTTTCAATCCGATGTTTCCATTCTTATACTTGGAGAGTGGTATAAGCATTGCTGAGGAGTTTGTGTATTCCGCTGCATAGTATTTGATAAAATTAGTATCCTCAACAGATTATATGCCATGCATGTTCAACCGTATTATTAAAAGTGTCAAAGATACTTGAGATCTTCCTCAAGTCCACTCATAAAGACATTTATTAATAAGTTTGATGAGAATCAATTTATCAATGATACTCATATACATATGCATATTGTTTGAAGACTTTTAAGATTGTCAAGGATGGTGTTCCAAGAAGATGGAACTGATGTTCTATCGTATGTTAGAACATTACTTCAGCAGGTATGAAACTACTAGTTGAAGAGTAGATGACTTGGGTGCTGAACAAAAATGTTTTGAATATTTTTGTTTGGAACCTACTCCTGATCTGGAAGAGGAGGCATCTGGTTTATGTAAGTTGATCAGGACACAATCAATAACTTATCTACTCCATGTGTCAGTTTATTTTTGACCAAGGCTTATGAGATTATAGAGGTTGAGCTCCATATTTTTGAAAAGAACTCATAAAGGTTTCTCCACCAGACCCTTTATGCATATGAGTGAGCTAGTTTCTGGAAGATCCTTCTAATCAAAGGAACCAAATTCTTGGAATCATGTTTGTGGCCATAGAACAGATTCTGTTTGAATAGGAGTACTTTGATCCAACCACAATGTTTGATGCTCCTAAGTATTGTTGTGACCGCCCTTAATATGATGTCATACATAATGTTGTGAATTTTTTTTGAAGGGTATTAGTTTTTAAAGAATCAGGGGAAACAAACTTCATTGAAAAGTCTGTATACTTTTATGTCATGCCTAGTTAAGTCTATTCCAGAAACCTATGAGAGGAAATCTCCTATGTAGGTACAGACAATGGCACCAATCATCTCAAAATCAATCAGGAGGTCTGAAGTAAAGCTTATTGAGATATGGCTCATGCAATCCTCTACATATGTTGGTATTCTGACCCTGAAAATTGATCACTTGTTGTTGGTATATTTTCTTGTGTTACCCCTCACAAGAGTTGAGTATGAGTTATTATGGATGTTACCCTCAGAACTATACTAAGAATGGACGATGTCATATCAGATGTTGGATCATCATCTCAGTTTCTTCATCCATAAAAGTGTGTGTGCTCTCCAAATTTAAGTTTAAAGGTCAAGCCACTGACCCAACCTGGATTGTTTTGGTTGCCATAATTGGATGTCTTGTCGAATATTTAGTAAGTATCACAAGTGTAATGAAGAAAGTTGTCAGTTTTACCTAGTGTGAGTAGGTAATCCTATCTGAATAACTGATAAGTACCTTGACGGGAGACTAAGTACTTATTAGAGTGTTGCTTGAATGCTAATTACAAATACGCTGTCGAGAGCTAAGTAGTTGTCTGGTGTATTTATGCAAAATTATGATTTGAATATCATGACTCATAAATTATTGACACTGTATTAATATTCACAAGTTTAGGATGTGAGGCAGCATCATCTAGTGGTTGTATGAAGATATGGTTTTTTGATGAAGATATGCATACATATAATGACAAATATTCTAACGGGAGTTGGATATTTACTTGATAAAAGTGTACAAGTCTACACTATGAATTCCATGTATCATAATGGATGTGAGTGGGTATGTATTCTTGATACTCAGAATCAAGAATAATGAAAGTTGTGATGGGGAGAAAATGATGTTTTATATGATGATGTAACATTATAGTTGTTGAAGATACCAGAGGGTGTTAAGACTCAAGAAGAAGCGCTTCTTGTTGTGTAACTTAGAATGCGTAGATCCCGATTTTGATGTTGGTAACATGTGGATGGAAGAGATGAAAAAAAGTATCACACAAGGTGATTTGATTAATCTACTTGTCTTTAATGAGGTTTCTTCTACTCAAGTAACATAATGTGGCAATTTGGATCTTGTATAACAAGCAAACCAAGGACCTCTAGCTTGGAAAATGTGAGAAATTCCAAATCAAGGGTGCTTATAGTGTTGTGAGGACCTTTCCAAATGTGTCCTTATTGTGTGTAACTTAGGGAGTTTGAATTGAAGGGGTCAACATGGTTGTTTATACAGATGTGTGAAGTAGGTATGACTCACTGAGAGAGTTTGAAGACCATCATATGTTCTTGACAATAGTGCAGACACGGTGAAATTTGGATGTGATTTAACGCTTTGGAGATTGAAACATAAGGAGTAATGACTTAAGTCTCTATCTAAGGTTTTTTTGTGATGCCATCTAGGAGAAAATATGCTCTGTACTAGTAGCAGGTGTGAAAGGAAGCTCCTGCTGTATTGAACTGGGGTACCTTAAAGATGAGATCCATTTTAAATGTTTTGGAGGAGTAGCACAGAGCTATCTATAAAGTTTGTTATGGGGCATAAATGAAAATATATTACTTGGATAATGTCTCTAGAACCAAAGCAGATAGGTTTTGTGTTAATGTTGTGGATGTCCCAAATGATGTTGGAATATCATGTTTAGTATTGTGAATCTCAGTGGCATTTTTGTCTATGATGATGAAGAAAGAGATGTTGAAAAAGTTGTATGCTCAACCAATTCATGACTACTAGTTTAATCTAAGCTTCACTGAGTATCAACAACTATTAGTGAAAAATCTACACAGAAGAATTATTAATCTGCAAGGTATTAAAAAGGAAATTCTTCTACTGAATAGTCTAAATACTAATGGATTTTCATTTGTACACTAAGAAGAAGTTAGTGATGAGATTTAGACTATAGTATCATGACTTCTTAATCTCTCAAACGTCATGAAAATATGTGGACACTTAGGAGTATAAGTGAGAAGTGTCCTTGGAAAAGTTATCTCTCTGAAGGAGTTATGTGGATATCTGTGGAGTTGTGTTGCATGGTATTGATATCATTAATCCAGAATATTATCCTCCATTACTATGCCATATGAAAGGATAATGTCAAAGCATCATGCTATGATATCTTGAAAAGAAGCAATCCGGATTAGTGAGAGAAGAGGTAGTAATCACATGTACCTCCATAAGGCACAAAAGTGAAGTGACCCATGCATTTATTGGGACTGACTCCATCCAACAGAAATAGTCTAGAGCTATTAAAATTGGTTAGAGTTAGTTTGGACGGTACTCATTAATTTTTGATGCAGTCCTTCAACCTAAATTTTTGTCACCTTGACCAAAGACCAAAATTTGTAAATTTCTAAGCATCAATTGTCCTACTTATAGAGGACTCCTCTACCTCTAATGACAAGTAAGTATTTTCCACTCTTCACCATCATGAGTTTTATTCGAGACTGGGAAAACTATGCTTGGATCTGGTTCTGTGAGGACCTCCTTTGCCAAGTTTTGGCTAAAAAGGGGAAGAAAGGTATTGTTGTTGTTGTTGGTGGTGGTCAAGTTGCTACTACTACGAATAGCCGGGAGAGTGTGAGATTAAGTTCACAAACTGTGTCCAAACTAGCCATATCTAAATTGCTAACCATACTCCTGTTTGGAAATATTTTATGACTTGTGATCTGAGTTATGAACACAATTGTGACATGTGTTATGAGTTACTTGGAGAAATTTCAGGCTACCTCTTAAAATGCATGTTATGCTACTTAAGGGGTAGTCTATCTCCCAATCCAACACTGAGTCTCTTCCTTCTCCTACCTTGCACGCCTAGTGTTGGTTCAATGTAGAAAAGAAGATGTCAAACGAGATGTTCAGACATTACCTGCAACTCAAGATCTGTAGTTGTGTGCAGAAGAATATGGATGTTACAGCTGAAGAAATTTTAATTGTTGTTGTTGTTTTGCTTTAATTTTTTATTGTAATTTTTAATTATTTGTTTTAGCCAAAATTTGGTAAAGGGAGGATTGTAAGTTCCTTGTTTTTAAGGATTGGCATTAGTTTTAGTAAAACAAATAATAACAGCAATAATGTAAGTACAATAGGATGTAAAACTTGAATAAGAAGAACATGCACAACAAGAAGTCCTATTGGAATGCCTGAACATATTGTGTTGAACTAATTCAACATCTGGAACAACATGTCAAAGAATATGTCGTGACATCAGGCATTTAACATCACTCTTACTGAATCGATTAATGATGTCAAGTGCTGTTGTGAAGGATGTAGAATATTCAGAGAATATTATGCAACCTAGTTGGCGTGTTTCTTAAGGGTCTAGAAGATTCAATCAAAAGTTAAGGAGAAAAATCAGGAAAATAAGGATTGAAGACCTTACTTGTAGCAGAAGTTTTCTGCAGTTTGTTACACTTGATATGTTGTTGTTTGAAGGTCCAAGTTCAATTTGGGTATAAGTTATAAATAAGGATTTCGTAACCTAGTTTAGTGAGCTAGCTGAATTTAGTAAGGATGTAACCATTAGGGCTAGATATAGTGAACCACCCGGTTTGTGGGATGGTCACCACGTTCCTCAAAACTCGTAGGTGAGAGACAACATATTTTGTTCTTGGAGGAAGCTGTGAAGCAACTCCAAGGTGTGTTCTAAGTTAGAAGCAATTTGCTTTAAGTCTTCGATAGTTTGTGATAGAATTGTATCTTCTGATTCTAGGTCTTTGAAGTGTGTCTTCAAGTCCTTTGTTATTATCACCGTGTGTGATTGAGGGGGAGTGAGAGGAGTTCTCATATCTAAGAGGTTCTTAGGTAGAAATTGCATTGGGTAGTGACTAAGTGAGGAGTTGTAAACGGCGTAGTTTAGCTCTGAATTAATACTGCTGATAATGGATTTCATCCATGACTTAGAAGCCTCAAGATGTAAGTGTGTAGCATCGAACTGGGTAAGCAATTTCCTTTGTTCTGTATGTTTTCTGCTTATTAATTTTTACCTTGCATGTGTGTTGATGTTAGACAAGATGTCTTGACATCCTTATAAGACATCTGAGACTGTTGTACCAGAATTTCAAAATCTAAACATTCACAACAACCGATAAGATTTTGTAAAATATTTTATGTAGTCTCACTCTCTCCTCATTCAACATGTTGAATATTTTCAACACCAATTAAAAAATAATTAATCCACTTTATTTTCAACACTCCATTCGACATCTCATTACAAACATTCAACTATTGAAAAAAAATTCAACACCACTTATACATATTATTCTGACTTATTTTTTAAAATTATTTTTAACGTGTATGTTAGATCATTTCTTGTAAGACAGATGGAGTACTATATACTCATGGTGATGAAATAATCACGTATTCATGACGTGAGAATGGCAATGTACTATTTTGGGTCTATAAATCACTTAATTTAAACTAAAAAAAGCTTAGAAAGTAAAAGCCCAAAAGGAAGGTGAAGTAGTGGAATTGACAGAGGTAAACTTTAGAGAAAGAGAGCATGATTTATCCACAGTCCACACTATTCGATTAACATGGACAAGCTAGGTTATCTGTTCTTCTATTGCACCTTTTCTTAATAGTCAAATAAGGGTCAAATGTGAGTTCCCATGAGTTTAGGGTTATAACTTGTTCTTCTATTGCACCTTTTTTTAAGACCATACCTTTAATATTGCAAAAGAGCTTAGCTATATACCAAAGGAAAAAAAACAATTTTGAAAAATGAAAAGATTGTTGAAGAGTGTGACAACCTTTTATCTCACAAGTCAAGTCTCTCTTTTTATACACTGATTTTGCCCTCCCTTTTCTCTCTTTCTACTTTGTTTAAGTGGTCAAGTAGAATATTTTACCAGAAAAAAAAGTTTCTTTTAGTTCAAATTGATTTATAAATTCACATAAAGAAGTTTTATACACTTAAAGAAATGGTTTGGCTATTTAAAAAATTAGTGACGTAAATGTGTGTATATATATATATATATATATATATATATATATATATATATATATATATATATATATATATATATATATATATATATATATATGTTGTTATTTTATTTAGATGACAATATATTTATAGTGAGACTTATGCTACCTCTTAAAAAATTTAGCATAATTTATTCTTAATAATTTATGTTAATGAAATTTGATCACATAAAATTAATTTTTAAAATCACATATTAATCTAAAATTTTAAGATATTAGGTCTATGTCATTTCTCACCTAAAAAATTTTAACATTCTTTTTTTCATCCAATATAAAAATTATTAGTCACACTTAATAACTAACACTTTACTACTCAAAAATCAAATTATATATTATTTTCTTAGTTTCATTTTGATTCATTAAGATTCTAAATTAATATATGATTTTAAAATTTTAATTTATATGACAAAATTTAATTAATATATATTATAATGGATAAATTATCCCTAAATCTACAAGGGGTAGCCAACAAGTTATCTATTTTTATTCAACATATTGATTGTTCAAATATAGTGCCTCATTGCTTCTTTATTTGAAGTGGATATCATTGAGTTAGATTTCTTACATTAATTATAATTAAATTTGGTGAATTTAAATTAAAATAATTACAAAAGGTAATTGAGCATAGCATGGCCATGCATGCGTCCCCAAATAAGACATGGTGTGTATATTATTTAGAAAATTAAGCACAATTTTGTGGAATATAAGAGGAAACTTCACCCAATCCACTAACAAGGAAATGATATTAGAGTTTGCAAACATGATATGGACAGACAGACATGCCCTGAAACATGAACGAGGGTATGGAAACACAAGGTGAGACAAAAGCACGTTAGATCCCAACACCGATACACCCTTGAGATTGCATATATTTAATTCTGAAAAAGTTAGTGTTATGTTCCTAAAAATAAGAAGGGCGTGGACATGGCATTGGGTGTTGAAGCCCCCTCACTTTTATTAGGGTTGTAGGAATGAAGCTTAAGTCCTCTGTTCATTTTCTTGGGTGCTGATGTTGCATTCTGTTCTTTTTGCTCAAAGTGAAAAAGACAAACACAAAAGCCAAACAAATTTTTACACATATTCTCTCTAAAATGATCGACCTTTTTGAAATATGAAAAGAAAAAAATTGTGTACATTTTCTTGAATTTCTTAATAGATTAAATATATGTAAAAATGTAATATTTCACCTATTAAGAAGTTTAAGAAAATATAATATTTTTGTATTTTTTTAAATATGTTTCATGATAAGATGTAAATGAAATTCAATTAATTGATGCATTTAATTACATTTTGAAATAACATATTTTTTTTGGAAAAATTTTCTTTTAAAACAAAATATTTAAGTTCCAATAAAAAATGAACTCTACTAAAAATGAACCGTTTGAATACTATTCGAGTTCGATTTTTATTAAAAACAAAATTTCTCTATGTGAATTGAAACTGACTCACAAAAAGATATTTTTAAAAAATAAAATTATCTTTTATTTATAATTATAAAAAGGAAAATACTTTTATTTATAAATCAATATAGAGGGAGTATATACCTTTGTTCAATGGAATAGTTTAAGTAATAATTTTAATATTATATTTTACATATATTTCGTGAGTGGAATTTGACTTTGTCTCAATAGTTCAAAATAAAATATTTTAAATTAAAAATAATTGTTTATAGGATATTCATAAAAATAATCAATACTCCTTCCGTCTTATAATATATGTCATATTTGATACTTTCACACATATTAAGAAAAATGTGATAAATCAAAGAGAAATAATAACAAGGACAAAATGTAGGTATAATTCTTTAGGTGTGGTTCTTACTTTGTTTCAATAAATATGACAAGTGTATTTCTCTTACACATATGCAAATTGTTCTTATTTTCACTCCTTAAGTGATGTTTAAGTATACTTGTCATATTTTTATTGGAATAAAATAAGAATCACACCTAGAGAATTGTACTTAAGTTTTGTTCTAATAATAATTTTACCTAACTATTATAATTGGCTATTGGTGTATAATATTCAAATCATCAATATAAAATAAAAGAAATAATAAATTAAGAATATTAATTAGAGGATATAATTAGAAGATAAAAAATAAAATTGTGTTGAAAACTAAAAGTGATATTTATTTTAGAATAATTTTTTTTTACAAATGCAACATTTATTTTGGAAATGGATGGAATATTATATTAAAAATGAAAAGATATTAATTATTTTAAAGCCAATTTTTTAACAAATAAATTATTTAAAAACTAGTCATTAATGTTGTTTTTTTATTATGTAATATTATTCTCCTAACCTTCGCGGATCAGGTTTTGTGTCATTCCTCTTCCTTACCTGAGTATGATATCAGTCACTAAAATTATGGAAATTACAATAGATAAATGTTGGGATAAATTATCGATTGAATATGATACTCTAAGGGTGTGATTGGTAGAGAGAAAAAATTGAGAAGAGATAAGAGAGAGTGTAAAAAGAGAGAAAGAGATGAGAAATAGAGTAGATTTGATGAGTTGTTTGATTTAAGTGAAAGAGAAGAGAAATAGAAGAGAAAGAAGTTTGTTTAATTTTGAAATGACTAAATTATCTTTATGCTAATAATTAATTGGTTTATTTTTCATTTAAATAAAATATATTTTTTGTTTAAATTATTATTTATAGGTATTAATTAACTAAGTAAATTTTATTCATTTAATAATTAATTAATTTAATTTAATAAAATACTTTCATTAAAATATTTATATAGTTTTTATTTTATTTAAATTAATATTATAAAACATCTGTATTTAATATATTAAATATTAAAAAAGGGCAATACTGTCAACAACATACATGTAAAGCTTTCTATGCTTTTTCTTCTCATTTATGGAGAGATTGGAAAAAGTGGTGGGACTCATGCTATTTCTTCTCTCCTCTCAACTTCTCTTGTCCTCCATCAAAAGAAATATACCATTTCATACTAACTTCTCTCTTTGGCATCTCTCTCTTCTCATGTTCTGTTGTTCCAAAAACACCCTAAATGTCTTTTAAGTTTTTCGTAAATCTTCTTTACTGCTTTGACAAATTCGTCACAAATGGAGTGCTTGTATTTCTTATATTACGCATAAAAGTTCTAAGAGCTTTGCTATTTATACATCAATTTTTACACTCAAATACTTACATTAAATATTATTCATCGTATTTATATGATGGCCAATATTTTTTAATTTAAAAATAAATAAATTTTAAAAATAATAATATGAACAATGCTAAATAATATTTGAACAGTGTCGGTGAATAGTATATAAATAATGACTTTTAATGATAAAATGAAGTTAGTTAATGAAATATAAAAAATTGATTAATATAGTGATGAAGTTGGTTAATAAACATTCAGATATTAAAAATAATTTTTAATAGTAAAACAAAGTTGGTTAATGAAATGTAAAAAGTTGGTTAATGAAGTTACGAAGTTGGTTATTAAATTGTCCAGATTTTTAATAATAATGAAATTGGTTAATGAAATACAAAAAGTTGGTTAATAAAGTTATGATGTTAAGAAAAATATTTTATTATTTTTTTTTAAAAAATAATATTATTTTAAAATATTTCACTGTTCACAGTATAGGTGAAGAGTGAAATACGGCGTAGGTGTAGATGTAGGAAATGGTGTTAGAATAGGGAATTTATTTTCCCACCTAGTGGGGTTCTCCTTCACCCCTGGTGAAAATATAAAAATATCCTCAAGTTTCGTAAGTTAGCTTACGAAATAATCCACGTTTTAATAAAAAAAAGTGAATTCGCAAGTTAACTTACGAATTCACCTTATTTAAAAAAAAAATAAGGTGAATTCTGAAGTTAACTTGCAAATTCACCTTATTTGGGGAATTCGCAAGTTAACTTGCGAAGTCTGCGTATAATTTTAGAAAACTCGGAATTTTCCCTCTTTCCCATTCATTTCAAACTCTACTCAAAATCTTCCCAAACTACTCTAAACCCTAACTACTGCAAATACATTTCAAGCCACTCCAAGTCACTCTCATCATTTCCACCAACACATTTCAACTCCTTCAAAGTTTAAACTCAACCAATTTTGTAAGTTTTCTTCACTCTTCACTATTCAAATTTTTGATTTTTTATTAGATTATAAGGTTTAGGCTGTAGAAATGTAGGTTAACTTGCAAAGTGTACCAACTTCGCAGGTTAACTTGCAAAGTTTGGTCTGAATGGAAAATTCTGAAGTTAACCTGCGAATTTTGGTTGTATTGTTTTTGAATTAATTTTGGCTGTATTTTATTTCAGTAAAATGGTCGATCAGGATAACCAGATGACACGTTTGAGACAGGGAAGACAAAGCCAGACAGCGCTAGCTCGTCGAGAGCGCAATCAAAGGGCAAGGGCACAAAGGGAAGAAATGTGACAACTTGTTATAGCATCACCTTCCATACCGCGACAGAGGAGTCGTCTCCATGAGGCGTCTTTCTCTCGTGCACATGAAGAGGAGGTACCAGAGATGCAGGTACTAGAGATCGAGTTGCCGGAGGATGAGGCCCAAGATGTCCGGGACGACGATGTTAAGGAGCTTGCAGAGGCGGAGGATGCTGGCTATCCAGGAGGGCCATATGACAGATCCCTCCTAATTTATTATGGGGACCACGTTGCCCGCTATGTTTGGGGCGGAGAGGTATTATAATTTTTATTTTGTATTATTTTTTTATTTTTTTATTTTTTTATTATTTATTTATTTTCGTATTATTTCATATTATTTATTTTATTTTTGTTTTATTTCGTATTATTTATTTATTTTCGTATACTGGTCGTTCAAATTATTTATTTATTTTCGTTTGATTCTTATGTTTCAGGAAAGAAAGGCGTTGAAACATTCTAACCACTCTCGCAAGATCTTTGGGTTGTATACTTCAAAGACTTAGTGCTTCCAGACTGTTATCGTCGCATCCGATCTTGCCGGATTATACAGTACTGGTTACGGGACCGTTAGCACCGGCATGCAGGGTGTTTTTGTTGAGAGATGGCATAGGGAGACGTCATCTTTCCACTTTCCAGTTGGGGAGTTGATGATCACCCTCGACAATGTTGCATTCTTGCTTCGACTACCTATTAGAGGTAGGTTGCTCAACCATTCAAAGATAACCAGAGTTGAGGCTGTTGATTTGATGGTTCAGTACCTGGGAGCTGATCTATAACACCCCAATATTTTCAATTATTAAATAATTTGAATTTGAATTATTTATTTAATTAAAAGTTAAATTACTAGTATTTTTGGAATTATTGGAAATAATTAAATAAAGAAAAAGAAATTGGACTTGTGGTGTGGTGAGTAGGAGTAAGGGGTGTGTGAAGAAAAAACCTCTAACCCTATTTTTATTGTTACTATTATAATAAAAAGGAAAATAAGAAGGAAAGGGTTAGAAAGCCAAAAGTGAGAAGAATAGATCGTACGTGAGAAGAGAAGAGGCAAAAAGGAAGAGGAACACCCAAAGCTCTAGGAGTTCAAGAATTTGGCTAAGGTAAGGGCTGATTTTCTCTGATTATTATGCCTTATGGATTTTAGGAACGATAGGATTGATTGAGTAGTTAGGAATCCCAATTTAGGATTTTCTAGATTTATGAGTTTAAACCCCAAATTCATGAATGTTGATGTTTTGATGCAAATTGATGTTATAGGGTTATTGTATGATGTTATGGTGTGTTATAATTGCATTGAAATAATGTATTGTAACTTGTTTTGGTGTTGTTGGGTGTTGAATTCGTCATGGTATGAATTGGAAACCATGAATGTTGTCAAAATTAAGTTTTTTTGATACAGTCAAAATTAAATTTTTTTGATACAGACGTCGCAGGAACCGGTTACCCTCTGGGAGGAACCGGGTTCTTCATATAATTTCCAGTAAGGTGATTTTCTGAGTCGTGGGAACCGATTACCCTGTGGGGGGAACCGGGTTCCTGGTACATTTTCCAGAAAGTTGATTTTTATAAAACGTGGAAACCAGTTATTCCCTGGGAGGAACCGGGTGCCCCATATAATTTCCAGAACGTGTTTTCACTATGGTAGGGAACCAACTTTCTGGAGGAACCGTTACATTATTACTTTTTTGAAAAATATTAAACTTTGAAAATTCATAACTTTTGAACCGTAAGTCCTTTTTAATCGCCGTTTTGGACATTATTCCTTAAATTAAATATTCAATTTTATGAAATAAAGGAAATAATGGTAACTTGGTTTTATTTTGGAAAGTAGTGATTTTTCGACTTTGTGGTTATTCGTACCTTGCATACTTGGTGGGTAGGCAACGGTGTGTGGTTTTGTGATGATATCTGTGTATATGATGATGACTATATGTGTATGTTGGTGATAGCATTACTAATTGATGAGTAAGTGCTTGAATGTTTATGCTATTAGTGATGTTCATGATAGTTGATTGATATCATGTTTTGGTGATGATGTTGCAGTAATTGCTTGTGCATGTTTATGCGGTTTGATGATGTTCATGATAAATGATGGTTATCATGTTTTAGATTGATGATGGTTTATGATGTATGATGTTATCATAACCTGTGTTGAATGTTGCATGCTTTTATGATGTGTATGCATATACATTTGGTGGTAGCTATTTCTCATTGTCTGGAATTAGTGAGTTGGCCAATAACCGTTGCCGAGTTGGAATGGGTGGTGAGGCTGGATTCATGTTTGGGTGATTATGGACGAATCGATGTATCTGTTTCCGAGTTAGAATGGAGCAGATGTTGATACTGGATCCGAGTTGGAATGGAACGGTATGGTGAATTTAGTTCACTTTTGGTACCACATGCATAGAGTCTTGCATTGCATTTGTATGGATTATAACATGTTAGGATGAATTCCAGTGTCATAATTTGGTTGTTGTATGTGATGTATGTTTATTACTTGTGTTGTTGAATGGATGAATAGATCTGATTATGCTGAATAAGGTGGAATAATAGCTTATGAAATTCTCTCGTTTTATGAATTTATAATGCATTTTAATTATGATGAAGTCTCACCCTTATTTTGATGATTTCAGATTGAAGCTTTAGCGGCTTAGGAGTTGGTGAGGATAACTCGTAGAGATGTGATTTTATTTTATCGTGTGTCGGTGTCATGTTCTAGTCTTGTAACACTGGGAATGCTTGTCTTTAGAGTTATCAATTAAACTTTGTTGTATTGACTGATGTTGTTTGGATAATCGTTTTATAACATTGACCATATGGATGGTATTTTATTTGGTTTTGAATTATCCAAGTTTGAGTAAATTCCGCTGTGTTAAACATGTACTTCCATTAAATGGAATTGTGTTCCCATGATAGCATGTCATTGTGTTTGAAATCTTATTTTTAATTAACTGTGATGCCCTTTGATGCATTTTAACTATGACATTTTATAAATCGCGGGGGTATTTAGAAGGGTGTTACATGATCCATATAGAGCTACTGTGGACTGCGACTCCACAAACGGGGCGCATGTGACATTCTCCTATCTAAAGGAGTTATATGAGGAGCACCTCCGCCAGGCAGCTCGTGCAAAAAAGGATGCACAGGAAGCTGGGGAGCCTGTTGCGGAGGAAATTTTTGTTCACTATCACCAGGGCTCTGCCATTCGGTTTTTTTTTATGTACTTGGTAGGCACGTTCGTCTTTGTGGACACGAGTAGCCGCTACACCGACGTGGCCTACCTGAGATATTTTATGGACCTTTCTACAATTCACAATTGGAACTGGGGTGCCCCTATTCTTACTTACCTCCACTAGAAGCTAAATGAAGCTTCTAGGTGGAGGGCTAGGGCGCTTACCGGCTCGTGCACACTCCTAACAGTACGTTTTTATTTTAACGATTAATTTTAATTTGTTTTAATTAATTTTAAGTAGTTTTAATTAATTTTATTTAGTTTTAATTGATTTTAATTATGTTAATATTATTTTTTTCCGATACAGAGCTGAATTTTATCGTACTTTCACCGGATCCATGGTTACTACGTGGATCCCGACTATGTGGACTTCATGCCCAGGGCTTCCAAGTTTATTCTCAACATGGAAAACAATAATGTGGCTCCTTACCGGGTGTTCCTTGATCACACCCAGCACGGCGACATCATCTGGACCCCGTTTGAGGACTACCGGGAGGTTGTCCCCTTCGATACCATTTTGTTATACTCTGGGTGGCTAGCCCGTGGGACTAACATGATGGTCCGGTATCTTCCCGAATGGTGTATGCGCCAGTTTGGCTATGTGCAGAGCATACCTCGATCTCCTTTCCTGACTGCTCCCGACACCACCACACGGAGGGCTCTAGACGATATCTTCTAGGATTGGGAGAATCATGTCATGCCAGAGGAGTTTCAGTTGATGCGGGCATCCCGTATGTGGCACTCTGTAGAGGGGTACACGCCATGGTTCTATTTGGTGTCGCACCCTTACATGACACCAGAGGCTGAGGGACGTCCGTCGAGGCCAGTACATGAGGAGATCTTGGAAAACGAGCAGACCGAGGATGATCATGCCATTGATCTACTGCCCATTTGTCAGAGTATCTGCCAAATTGGACAGGAGGCGTTGTATGACGGGATTATCGATGGGGCGGACCTGGTGCGGTTGTCGTGGTGGAGAGGATGGTCGCTGAGGTAGAGCGTGTTGTGCGTTACCACCAGTAGAGGAGGGCGCAGGGGGTTAGGATTATGCATACCTAATAGCCTTTATGTTTTTTATTTGATTTTGTATGATCGCATTTTGTTTGGAACTATTTATGTGATAATATTTCTGACATTTTTTCTCTTTATTATTTATAACATATTATTATTTACATAGTTTGCGTATATATAAGTTTTATGTATATTCTATTTTATTTATATGTATTACTTTTGAATGTCAAAAACACCACAAAATAAAATTCAGTTTCAACCAAAATTGAGTTTTGGTTCTGTTTTTGCATAATTCGCAGGTTAACTTGTGAAATGCATTAAATAAGGTGAATTCGTAAATTAACTTGTGAATTATGCATGATTATTTTAAAAAAAACAACACAGGAAATATTTCGCAGGTTAACTTACGTATTCACCTTGTAGGGTGAATTCGTAAGTTAAGTTATGAAATAATCCACGATTTTAAAAAAATAAGGTGAATTCGCAAGTTAACCTGCGAATTCATCCAAAAAGGTCACTTCGCAAGTTAACTTACAAATTCACCCAACAAGATGAATTCGCAGGTTAACTTACGAAAAATATTTTTAATTTTTCAGGAGTGTGAGAGAAACGCACTAGATGAGTGAAGAATTTCTCGTAAAAATAACATTTTTTTAGTTTTTATGTCTCTCATATTTATAGAGAAGGAAACTTCTATGCAAATTTTTTTGGCCAAATCGACTTAACTTGCAACTACATACCAACCATTTTTTAATCTATCACTATGGACATTATGAAGCATTTTGTACAGAAACAGATTTGAAATGCTTTCTTATAGATTTTCTAACTCATAGTTGGTTGGTTTTGGAAACTTTTTGGAGAGTCTGGGTCTTGTGAAATTTTTACAAGAATGCCACACTTTGGAATTTAAAACACAGCAATGGCACCTTCTCAAATGAAAATACCAAAATGTCATGGTTTTGTGTTGGTTTAACACCAGTTCGGCCAATGCATGAACGACTGAGACCCACTTGATTTTTTCTTGTACCGGTTCGTCCAAGGGTGGGACGACCGGGTTAAAGGAATTAAAATTTTTTTTTTTGTTTTCTGATTATAAAATTAATATTTTTTATATAAATTAATTTTTAATTAAAATATATTTAAAATGGTAAAATATTTTTAAAAACATTTTAACAATTAATTAATTATAATATTTATTTAATTAATTAATGATAATATATTTAATTATAATTAATTAATTAAATAAATATTATAATTAATTAATTGTTAAAATGTTTTTAAAAATATTTTACCATTTCAAATATATTTTAATTGTAATGTATTAATTAAAAACTAATTTATATCAAAAATATTAATTTTATAATTAGAAAACAAAAAAAAGAATGAATTTCTTTAACCCGGTCATCCCATCCTTGGACGAATCGGTATAGGAAAAAATCAAATGGGTCTCGATCGTCTATGCATTGGACGAACCGGTGTTAAACCAACACAAAACCATGACATTTTGGTATTTTTATTTGAGAATGTGGCATTGCTGTGTTTTAAATCCCAAGCATTCTTGTAAAAAATTTTGGTCTTGTGCTCTATTTTTTTCTTTTTTTTAATTTAATCATCATTTAAAAAAATAACAAAACTCTCCTTAAAAAAATGTACTCCAACGTTTTGTCAGAATAAAATAAAAGAAAAGCAGTAGCATACGTAAAATAATAGGCTTGAGAAAAGCAGTCAACGTAGGGCTAACGTCATACCAAGGAAAGTTAAGGAACAAAAGCTGAGAAAAGCCGTCATGTCTCTTACTTTAACGGCTGAATAATCCCTCTCTGTGTAAAAACAAAGTTAGGTTTGCGTCAGAGTTTGCTTCTCATAAATCATCTTCATGACGACACCATTATTCTTCTGATTTTGCGTGTTTCACAGCGTGCTGTGATAGTCTTAAGTGTGCAACTCCGTGTCTGCTGCGTAACAAAATCCCATAAGAATATGAAATTTTAAACAAACAAAAAACAGTATCATCAAATCAAATCAAAGTGGATGAGGTGAGGAGACATAAAGACAATACAGCAACATCCCTAACTAGTTTATAGGTGAAGAAGGACTAGGATCATCAATGTGGACCATGCCTACTTCTTCAATGGATAACCTAGGAGTTGGATTTTAATCATCAGTTTTCTCTATCATTACCAATCGATTAGCCTCCTTGACTTATTGAGAAACACATGATATGTGGACTCTAAAAAGTCAAAACTAAACATTTTGTCATGAGGTTATTGTTTAAAAACATATCAAAATAAGAAAAGTGTAAAGAATATATTTCAATTTAGATTGGATAATTTTGTTGGGTCATAGAGGGAAGAAGAGAAATTAACCCGCCAATCCACTAAATTAAACATGTCACCTTTTAATTTTATTTATTTTGGTCTTATCTTTGATGAGATACAAATAATTTTCGGATGAAACTTTTAATAAAAGGGATAAAAAATTTGGTACACAACAAATTTTCGGTACACTCCTACCAAATTTTTGGTAAGAGTAAATTTTTAGTTGTACATTTGAAATTTTCGATAAATAAAAAAATTTATCGAAAATTTCAAATTTATGTGGCAGTACTGAAAATTTGAGTTACACTAAAATTTTCGGTAGATTATGTATTCAAGTTTTTTCGACAGTCGAGATTTTATCGACATATTTGGAGGGTTCTGATTGCACCAACGCATTTGTGTGGTATAAAATGCATCACCATTTGTATAAAATAGGGGTTTCATGTTATAGGGTAAGACATGTCAAAAAATACCTCTTCCCGGGTATCTGATTAATGCAGAAGTGTATTACAAGTGATGCAACTTTGCTGTTGAATTCAAGATTCCAAATGGCTCTGAATCCCTTGCCACCTTGAAAGAAACGTTAAATAGTTTGCTGCCTGATTCCACTAAATGAAGGGTGACAAAGGTCGAGTTTCGGGAGGATTGGATTGATACAAATGGATTGATGAAATACAACCTAATCGATTTGAAGAATGATGCAAATATGAGGACCGTGTGGAAATCATTTTGTCGTAGGATAACTAAAGGTTCGATCGAGTTGGATGCGGAGATCCGAAGATTCGTCGATAACATAATCAAGATGCTGAAGCATCCATAATCATCCGGTAGTGTCTAGGTTTTCATGTTTTTTGGTTTATGTTTGTTGTACTATTTTATTTTATGTTCATCATCGAATCGAAACATGTAATTGCCAAAATATTATGCAATAAATAAGATGTATGTTTGAAACAAAATATACATATAATACAACCATATAAAACAAATCTACATAGGCCCTCCACGGGCTACGTCGGCTAACCTATCTAAACTTGTATAGAGATCACCATCAGGATTTACCAAACCCATGAGGCTATCTAAATGAATGGCTGTCTTGATCACCTGCTAGAGGTGGAGGTGGAGGTGGTGGTGGGGGCTCAACAGAAACCCTAGCACCTGAAGCCCCCAAAACATCAAATGTTGAAACCGGTGGTATGACCAGATGGTGTGACACGCTATAAAACCACTCCAGGTATCCATCCTTACACTATCCAGGACGCTGAACCTCAGCGATTATATCCATGATTTCACGGGGGAGCTAAGGATATGACTCTAAAACCATATATCAATGCCACTGGCTGGAGTCTCTAGAACTAGATAAGGAATGCCCTACACATAACCTACTAGCGTAAACACCTCTCAGAAAAGTGTTTAGCTACATGGTTTTCCCATCTAATATGCCATGAATACAAAGTAAACACCTCAAATAGACGATTAGATGTATATGGTGTCCAGACGAAATCCTCTAACATCAGAGCATATAGCCTCCTCTTATACTCCATCAAACCTCCTGGATGTGCTTGCTTACTCTTCCATCTCCCCGCACATGGAACGATAGTCGATACACGTTGGATCTTCCGCTCACAAATATGAGGGAATTGCTCACATATCCAACACTGCATAAATCAAAACCATCAAATAAATACATCCAAATAACTAATAAAAATCATCAAATAAAATCTAGTGCACCTGTAACCGGCTAAGGTAACCAGCAAGCTGCCTAGTCTCAGCATGAGAAGCAACATCAAGTGCAATGTACAACATGGTCAAGGCCACCACTCCCCAAGCCCAACGTGGAATGTCAAGTGTGCTGAACAAAGACAGGTACCAAACATCAATATAAACTCCAGACTTGTCCACAAAGAGAGTACATGCCACCAGATGTAGAATATACGCCCTAGCAACAACTAGATACCTACGTGCCTCCATAAGATCCTCATATAACTTCCTTAGCCAAGACATCCAAAGGTGAAATCCCTGGGTTTCACCAAACTCTTGTAGCACACCTGCTTCAGACACCTTCCGATAATCCACAACCATGCACACCGTCATCAATTGTTAATAACTACTGGTGTGAAGAATGTACCAACAATAAAAATGTGAAACAACTGGTCGACATCATCTAATATGACAATCATCTCCCCAAATAGAAGAAGAAAATAAGATGCTCTGGGTGCCACCTCTCAACAAAAGCTGATAACAGGGAGGCGTCTGTAGCAGTAAAAATCTTCGAGACTAAGCCATTGGATTGACTTAACTCATAAAAATCAATGAAGTCGCCACCGCGCTTTATTGTTTCCAAAGGAAATAGGAAAATAACGAATAAAACCCAAAGAATTTTTGTAAAGAAACAAAATTAATAAACCTGAGATCTAGGCACGGGGGTTGGTTATGCAAAGGGAAGGTATTAGCACCCTAAATATTTACGGTACTCCGCAAGAACCTCTTTGAAAATTGTGTATATGGATATAAAAAGATATGTACAAAATAGATGGTGGAGGTGAGAAAAGAAGTATTTTTTATAATTTTTGATTTGATAAAACTTCCAATGAGTTTTAGACCTACATACCAACAATGAGCAATGTTGAAATCAAAACCGTGTAATTCGGGTAAAAAAGACTAAAATTGGTGTGTTGGTTAATTTTAAGAAGAATAAACATATCGTCATATCCGAGTGGTAAACATACTACCCACAATTATGAGAAAAGATCATTTCATCATCTCAAAGTGGAGGATATAGCTTGGATTTTCATCAATAATACATCACTCAACACCAAGTAAAAAATGTCTCACTTCACCGCATACCGTAGAAGTATAGTAGTTTGCATCATTACAAAGAATTAACAAGAGTATAACTTTTTTGAGAAAAAGTTTTAAATGTAGAAAAGCTAAAAATGGCTAAAAAATTTTGAATGAGGTTAATGATTTTGTTGGTTCTATTGATTGGCAGCAATTTTGGTAAAACATTCTGCTCAGAAATACCTTGAAGTTTACTGAAGTAGCTGATGTCATAGAAAATGTCCTGACATGTGAAATTGACAGAAGTGCAGAATTTTTAGGAAGTCAGTTTGTTTGTTATTTGCATGCTAATAGTGAACTTCATCCCTGACTTGGAAGCCCCCAGACGTTGGTTAGTTAGAACCGAACTGGGTTAACAACTCTCTATATTTTTATTGCTTTCTGCATTGTTAAATTCTGTTTTGGTTAGTTGTGTTCAAAGTAGATATAAGTGTTGTGACATTACCTTCGATATCTCATATCTGATACCAAAATTTCAATTGGTATCATAGTAGGCATCCTGCTCTGTCTCTGGGTGAGATCTAGGGAAAATACTTTCTGGTAATATGGACAAGGAGGTAATATACTTTATGGATGACTTTAACTATGATCTGTGGAAGCCTCGTATGGCAGCATATATAAAGTCCTTGGACAACACAACTTGGAAGACTATTCTGAAAGGATGGACACATCCTGTGATTATTGGAGATGATAATCAACCTACTGGTGAGTTGAAACCTGAAGAAAATTGGTCAAAGAAAGATGATGAACTAGCTATTGCAAATTCAAAGGCATTGAATGCTATATTCGGTGGAGTTGACAAAAACATCTTCAGATTATTCAATGCATGTGAAGCGGCCAAGGATTCTTGGGAAATGCTCAAGACTACTCATGAAGGGACCTCTAAGGTTAAAATGTCAAAACTGTAGCTGCTCACATCTAAGTTTGAGAACCTGAGAATGGAGGAAGAGTAAAGCATTCAAGAATTTTATATGAATGTTCTTGAAATTGTTGGTGCTTGCAGTTCCTTCAGTGAGAAGATTCCAGAAGAGAAGCTGGTAAGGAAGATGCTCAGATATCTACCTAAGAGATTTGATATGAAGGTAACAACTATTGAAGAAGCTCAGGATATCAACAACATGAAAGTGGATGAACTTGTGGCGTTCACTCCAAACATTTGAGCTGAGTATTAATGAGAGGTCTGAGAAGAAGCCCAAAAGCATAACATTCAAGACCAACACTGAAGAGAAGAGTGATGAATATGATCTGGGCAGTGAGGAAGGTCTGTCAAACACCATAGTTCTCCTTGGAAGACAATTTAACAAAGTACTGAAAAGGATGGAGGGAAGCTCAAGACCTAATGTCAGGAACACCCCATACGAAATCAGGAAAACAGGAAACTCTGGGAAGAAAGAAGAAACTGGGGAAAGATCTACTCAAGGAAGAGAACTAAGATGCTATGAATGTGGAGGCTTTGGTCACATCAAATGGGACTGTCCAACCTATCTCAAAAGACAAGATAAAGGGTTGAATGTACTATGGTCAGATGAAGACTCTTAAGAGGAGATATAAGAGGAATCAGCCAAACATGTAACAACCCTGACTGGTATAGATATTTCTGATGGAGATTCTAGTGATTAAGAACTAACTTTTAATGAAATCGATGCTACATAGAAAGAACTATGCATAAAAAGTGTTGAAGTTTTCCAGGAGAATGAGAAGCAGAAGAAACTCACACTACAACTGCAAGACATAAAGAAGGAGCATCTGGATATGATTTAGAAGCTTGAAGGTGAAGTAACTATGCTAAAAAGTGACCTTGATCAGATGAACAAATCTGTCAAGATGCTGAACAGTGGATCTGAGACACTGGACAAGATACTTCAAGCTGGAAGAGTTGTAGGAGAAATGACTGGACTAGGGTACAGTGGTACAAGGGAGTCTTCTACAAAATCTACTCAAAATCAGGCTGAACCTAAGATGTCTATTCACATGTTTCAACTTCATAAAAGGAATCATTACAGACAACATAACAGAAGACATCAACACTGGAGATGTCATTACTCTGGAAGATATGGTCACATAAAACCATTCTATTTCAAGTTTTATAGTTACCCTAACTATACATATCAATCAAATGTGACTAAAGTTGGCCCAAATAAATAGTAGATTCCTAAAACAAGTGTCGCATGTTTCTTAGCTCACACGTCACCCACAGTAAAGACCACAGGAGACTGGTATTTTGACAGTGGATGCTCAAGGCATATGACAGGAAACCAAAACCTATTGGTTAATTTTCAAGACCACTCAACTGGTTATGTCAATTTTGGAGATGGAATGAAGGGTGAAATCAAAGGATTAGGAAAGATACACAGTGCTACGTTTCCTAACATTGAAGGTGTATTACTTGGCAAAGGGCTAACTTCCAACCTGATCAGCATAAGTTAACTATGTGATCAAGGACTTAATGTGAACTTCACAAGAACTCAATGTATCATTACAAACAAGAATGGTGAAGTCACTATGAAGGGTAGAAGAAACAAAGACAACTGTTATTTATGGGTCCCTCTAGAGATAAATGTGAAAGACATACAATCTGTAGACACGAATTTCCTGAAGGACAATACAAGTTTGAAGTCAACTGATCATAATGTCCCAATGAATGTCTTGACACCAGTCAAATCTACCAAAGTTAATGATCAGTCTACAGAGAAAAGAACCATGAATCTAGTTCAAAAATTCTCTGAACTAAAGCTAGTCAATGGTTATTCAAGAGGATGGAATATATATGAATGCTCAAGAAGAGAGTAAGGGGTCTGTTTGCTAAAGAAATTATAACAATTAAAAGCGTGTGGGAACGTCATTAAGCAGCCTAAATTTTCAAAATATCACTCAACGATATCACAACATAAGGCGCAATATATAAAAGGGCCAACCCAAGTTCAAATATCTCACAGTTTCACCATACGCTGTACTACTCCTGCATACTCCAAAATCTCCACCTTAAATCCTCAGAAAATCAATCCTTCACACTTGATCATCAAGATGTCTCAACACACTTGTGATAACTGGTTTTTTCATCGGTTATTTTAAAACAATGAAGTTGCCACCTAATTTTATTTGTTCGTAAAGAACGGAAAAATATAGATAAAACCCGCGAAGAAGGATAAGGCGATCTACATGACCAAAAGATACTTTTTCGGGAGTCGGTTATGCAAGGGGAAGGTATTAGTACCCCTCACATCCATCGTACTCGATGGGAGCCGTTTAGTTCGTGTGTGTTTAAGTGGGTTTATTGCAATTTTAAAGAGAGGAAGAAAGGGTTTGCTTTATTATTATTTTGAGTTTGTCGCGGTTTCAAAACCTTGTGCCTACGTATTCCCTCGCGCAATGGGAAAGTCAAAACTCTGTAGTTCCTCTTAAAAATGTTAAGGTTGCTTGTGTTGATTATATAAGAAAAATCGTGCATTAGACATTTCAAATGCTTGAACTTTGACTTGTTTAGTTTGTTTGAAAAGCTAAGTCTTCGCTCGTATTTGAAATGGCTATTGCACACTCTTTGTAAGAAAAGAGTTTGATGGTCGCATATGAGAGAAAAAAGATTTGAGTGAATTGAGTTGATTTTAAGTGGGTGAAAAGTACCAAACAATAGGACTAGCGTCCTACGATTCAAATACTAGAAACCAGAGGAGCTCAATGCTCAACGAGTCGTCTATCATCCCAACATATTTTCTTATGAAAAAGGTGAAGTGAAACAAAGTTCACGTTATTAAGAGTCTTTAAACAATTGGGCTAGCGTCCAACGATTTAAAGACTCGGAGTTCATTTGGCATAAGTTTTTAAACAATTGGCCTATCGACCAACGATTTAAATACTCGAAGTTTATTGTAAAAAAAAAAAAAGAACTTTTGAAAAGGCACTCAACGTTGGATCGAGGTTTGTAACTTTTTTTAATTTATGAAAGTGTTTTGAGGTTTGGTATATGGACCAAGAGAATTTGAATCGAGTTATGATTAATCAAGTATATGGACTTAACTAATCTCGTGAGGATAGGTTCGCCTACCCCCAACTATGAAACCCTTGTGCATGGATAATTGGTATATGGACCAAATTTTTGGGTTATGGCTAATCAAAGTAAACAAGGGCTTTGATTAACTTTGTGAGAATGACCATGCCCATTCCCAACTATGAGACCCTTATGGCACATGAGCCAAGATGAGGAATGGAATTAATTACATAAAGTATGTGAAGTGTACAATTGTGAATAAAACATACAAGCATATGAGATGTAATTAAGTCACACAATACAAGTCCAAAACCTTAAATAATTATTAGAATAGGTCTTTTTTATTTGATAAAAATTAATTAATAGTTTAATCGATAATTATCAAATAAAAATTACCATGAGACTAATAATTATTTAATATATCAACACAAATTATTTGCATAATTAATAAAAATAATTAGAAGAGAAAAGGTTTAGAAATGGGCTTGATATGCAGAAATCTGGGGGGTGTGAATAAGAAGTCCAGCAAGAATACTCCAGGCCCAAATAAAGGGCATCCCAAGAGCTCCTAGTGATCCAGCGCGCATAGCTTCTGATGGTGCATCATGGATGTGCAGTCTGGTGGATTGGATGGCATTGAGAGGAGATGATCCGGATCTGGTGGCCAAGATAAACGGAGGTACATGCTACCAGCAAGGGGAGGCACGCATGGAAAAAACCAGAAAATAAACTGTAGGTGATGACACTTGTCATCATAGTGTTAAGACATTAAACCATACTTACAAAATAATAAACAACAAAAAAAGAAATTAAATTAATACAGAATCACAAATGTTACTAATATCTCTCTCTAACTCGTTCAAACGCTCTCCTTCTCTCTAAGTGTCTTGCCGGAGAAGGCCAAGTGGCCGCGCCAGAAATCTCCCTTTCAACGGCGACGACAGCGACAGACGGCCAATCTACTCTGATTCTGATTTTTCTTTCATTTTTTGAATCCTCTTTCTCTTCTAAACACTAATTCATGATTTGTTTTTACAGATTCCTAATGATATGAGCTAGATCTAAAGGGGAAAAATGAAAATCCTAAGTTATTATTTCATGAAATCGGCGGTGGTGACGACTAACTTACACGATGACGATGTCGATTGGTGACCTTAACAGTGAGATATTTCCTTCTTCTTCTCCCTGACTCGTGGTTTGTTATGTCGTTCTTCTTCTTCTTCTTTCAATTTTTTATTTTCTGAAGGGACTATGAGTAGGAAGATGATGATTTTTGACATAGGTTTTTTAGATCTAGGGTTTGTGCCGTTTTTGCTCTTTTTTGTGAACAGTGGTGATAGATCTTGAAAATTGTGCTTTTAATGCTTACATACTCTGTAAATTAGGTTTTCACTGCCTCTGATTTTCTGGGAAACAAGACCTTACGAAAATGCTTCCTTATCTATTGGGCTTAGCACAATTCTGATCCTTTAACTTGTGGCTTTGTTATTGACTTGCTGGACTTTTGATTTTTTTTTCTGGAAAAAGGCTTACGAAATGTTGCTTTGTTCTATGGGCCTGAAATCTGATTTTCTAATACCTCGTACTTGTCATAACTATGATGATATTTCTGAGTTTGTACCTTTTGCACACTCCTTTTTGTGAACCAAAGTTTTGTCTTTGCGATTTGCAATGTTGCCTATGATTGGTTATGGAACACATAACATGAGGCCTTTTGTGTTGGGTCTGAACGTGATTCAAATTCCCTTTATTTCTGATTCTTGCCATGTTCCTAATGATGAACCGAAAAGAAGTTTTATTGAAAATTCTTGCTTGTATTCAAGTTGTTGACTACGTTTCTTTATTGCTAACCAATTTCTTTTTCTTTTCATGTTTCATGAGCAAATAATGGTGAGGAAATGATGAAGAAGGAAAAGCAAGGTAGAAGAAGAGAGGCTTGAAGATGGATCAAGAAGGCTTAAAGGGAAATTCAAAAAGGAAAGCAACGAAGATCTCGGTTAGAAATTATAGGATTAAGATATAGAATATGTAACATTGTTTGTATATTTGAAACTTTAGGCCATAAAACTTTTATGCTTAAAACTCTTGGCTACTTTGCAATTAAGAGGTTTTTGAATCTTTATGTAACCCTTTCTTTATTGAGATTTATGAACAAATATTTGAACCAATCTTATGTTCATGATAAAACTATTTGAACTTAGACAATAGCCTTTACATAGCTTATTTGCTTATTTGTTCATGTAGAATTTTGGAGCTCTTTTCAATTTGAATCAAAATCAAAACTCAAAACTAAATTCCACAATTGAAATTCTTGATTCAAGACTTGAGTCATCTTGATATTTCATGATTCTTTGAGAATTAAATGACAAATTCCACTTAAAAATCAATGGGGGTCATAACCAAATTTGCAAATTGAAACTTATCATAGGATTCGAATCTTATGGAAATAATGAATGATGAAGTGACTTGAAAATTTAACCATATAGAAATTTGGATATTATTGAATCTTGTAAACGAGCATAAGTTTAAAACTTAAGTGAATTTAAGTCCAACTTCAAATCCTATTGAATTAAATTGCCTCTTGTAGAATTCTAGATGAGTATTTCCATACACCATACATCAGCTCTTGCTAAGAACAATCAATCTCGACAAGAAACCAAATGAACCAGAACATGAATCATTGATCAATAATCAGATAAACCCTAATCCACATTTTACTTCTTGAATAAGAAACTGAATGATCAGAAGAACGTAAGACATCATATTTATGGGATAAAATCTCAAACCACCAGCAAACCCTAAACTCGTGATGAACTGATCTCTTGAATCAAGATGTCTTGCGTATTAAAATAATACTTGAGATAATAACACTTCAAGAATTTTGTTAAGGAAGAGGTCACACACTTCAGCAATCAAAATCCATGCCCAAGAACTGATAGATAGGAGAAAATAAGATCCATTGCCAAACCCTCGTCATTTTCAAATCTTTTAGATTGATTAAAAATGCAAACATCTTCTATAGCTTGTAAAATAACCACCGGATGCCACCTCAAACCCATAACCATAGAACCAATGATATTAATGCATGTGTGTGCGATGATGAAGTAAAAGCCAATCAAACTCGAAGTTAGGAGGGAAAATTTTGGGGTGCGACAACTGCCCCTATTCCATCATCTTAAACCTGATAAATGAGAAAGATTGACATCTTTCGAACGTTCAAGGTGGAAGAGGATTGAATACTAAAAGAACCCCAAAAAATTTCCCTACGCGGGATACCACTGCCAGATAAGATATCTTGACTACAAAGTCAAGGAAGAGATAACTAAGGAGAAGAAACCATTTAAGCAATATCAGAATGTCTTAACACAACAGTAACGATTGAGGAAATATCAGGAGATCTCAACAACACTAGGGATAATCAAGAAATCTCTGAAGGTCTCAACGAAACGGATACCCAATTGAGGGTGATGAAAACAATATCTTAATGGAAACGATGAAAGTCCTCTAACAGAGACACAAAGGCTGAGAAGTAGAAGGTTGAGCATCTGTAGAAAAATCCAAAAGAGTTAAAGAATACCCGAAGACTTTAACGAAGATATGATTTTTTTTAGAAAATGTTTGAAGATCCTAAAGAAGATGTGACTTGAGAAATTGTCTAAAGATCCCAAAGAAGATATGATTTGAGAAATTGTCTGAAGATCCCAAAGAAGATATGATTTGAGAAATTGTATAAAGATCCTAAAGAAGATATGATTTGAGAAATTGTCTGAAGATCCCAAAGACTTAAAGAATACCCGAAGAATTTAACGAAGATATGTGGCTGGAACAATATTAGAATTGTCGTGCACGAAGGTGCGATGAGCCATGACATGCTAAATATATTAACCACACAACTTCGAGTTACTAGCAGAACAAGTTCAGTAGCACAATTGAGAATACACTTCTCTGGGGATAAACAAATCATATTCAGCACACTGGCGTGATATAGATGTTTATGAAGTTGGTAAATCTTTGTTTCTGACATTTCTGCTGATAAGAGATTTTAATGATCATGTAAAAACATGTTGAACAACTTCCGAGTTGACAAAATCTTCAATTTGTGTGCAGATAGCTTTACCGGGGGTAGAAGAATCAGATTCAGCACTTGTGACTGAAAAACTTCCCTGGTAAGGATCTTCGATTTGCTGGCATCGTCCCAACAATGTGTTGTAGCAAGTGAATAAGTGGGTCAACTTCCGAGTTGGCGAAATATCCTGAGATCGAATAAACATCCTACTTGGTGGATATTTATCTATTGAGAAATCGAAAACTTACTGGGGAAATAAACACACCAGAAGTTCAACGTGGTCTTCTGAGAACAGCTTAGAGAAACAAATTTGTAGAAGTTGCTGCCACTAAAACTTGCTAGGAAGATTTTCCTTTGAAATAATTCTTGAAAATACCATAAGTATGTTGTAGTAACCCTTCCTGAAGGAGACTCGCTTAGGAGTAAACGAAGCTTCGTTGAGGAGACTCCATAAGAAAACCGTGTGGAAAATATCACTGGGGATTCCCGGTTGATAATTTAGCTGACATTAGAGTACAGTTAAAAAGAAAGACAACTGTTTCGCTGGGGAAGAAATCTCGATTGGAGAAACCATCAGTTGTTAAGATCCATACAAGTATACAACTTGTGCTGGAGAGAAGACGATAATTCTTCCGTCTGAGAACTAATCTTTCAACTTTTATTCTTATAAGGATAATAACGACCTTAGCTAGGGGAAAACCTACAAGAAATAAACTAGCTGAAGTTAATGTATGAGCATGCTATGCATGAGTTTTAATGATTTAATGCAAAGGATATTAAATTGATTTCTCGACACTGCTGGAAGAGAAAAGTTTGAATGCACCATGAAGATAATATATTAAAATCATGAATGCTAATCTATCACTTGAAAGGCTCCAAGGTAGTCCTTGTAGAAGGGAGGATAGCAATTTCCGAACTGCTTTAATTATGATAATCAACAGAGTTCCCCAAGTCTGATGCAAAGAGAACATGGTCAGTAACTTGTAGACTGAAAGTGGACTTCTGCGGGGATAAAATAATTTATGTTTAGTGTACAAGTTTGATGATGAATGTTTTAACAATTGACAAGCTTCCATCTCTGCAAACAACTTGATGACAAAAGGCTCTAACAAACATATGCAGATATGTTAAACAACTTTATCGTTGAAAAAACCTTATTTTGTAACTACTGAGTAGATAGTGAATTGCAATAAGCAAGAAATAACTCCACTAGGGGTAGAGGAAGCAAGTTCAACAGCGGCTGAGGGGAATAAACGCTTCCACAATGGATAGATCCTTCATCCGTTAGTATGGTGCTGATAATGCAAACACGTACTGACATGTTTAAACAACTTGATGTTGTAACAGATCTTCCAAAATCTTTTAACCATCCCACCTGGTAAATGCATATTTCTGTTGAATAAGCGAGGAATACGCTGGGGAAATAAACACACCAGAGATTCACAGAGGATTAACTGAGAACAACTCAGAGAATCAGGTCTATAATGAACTGCCACCACTAAGACTTACTCGGGAAGTTGTTATCTGGAGAGAATAACAATATTGGATTTAATGTTGTTGTAATCCTGATGCAGTAGGTCCTCTTGGGGAAACTTGAAGCTTCGTTGGGGAACTTCAAAAGAAACTCTATGGGGAAAGATCACTGGGGAAAACCCGAGTAAGAAATTTTGTTAATACAAGAGTTCACTTGGGGAAGATCAACCACCTTGGAAGAGATTCGATTTGAGAATTATCACTGTTGGAGATCAATTTATGAACAAGCCTTCAAACTTATGGTAGGAAGAACTAAGTCTGACATTCGAGAAATAATCTTCAAAGTCTGATTCTATTGAGGAAAACAATTAGATGATCTTGAAATATCCTGAGTCTTGGCTGGGGTTTATGCATGAATATATTGCATGATATGATATGAATGAATGAATGCATGAATATACTGGTTAATATATTGGCTATCAAACTGAATCCCCGACACCGTTGGACATTGAAAGAAAAGTATCGACCATAACAAGCGATGCACAGATCAAGCCACAACTGCTGCTGGTAAGATACACCAATCCCATGATGATTACAAATGCAATTCCATTCCGGCGAAACAAGCACAACATTTGGACAATAAATCGTTTCCCAACATTCCATAGATCAAAACAATTTAAAGTTTTTCGAAAGCTTCATTATTTCACCGTTTTTAATGGTTCTCAATTTTCATCCAAAATAGAAGTGACATTAAGCTAAATGGGCAGAAAAGATAAAAATTATATGAGAAGAAAAATGTTCAACTGAACAATTCTTTTATTTAAGATATGAGAAGAAAAACTCATATATGAGGAGTTTGTACATAAATATGCACATTCCTTTAGGAGGAAGATACAGGAGAGAGTAAGTATATATACACATTTTTTTTAAAAAAAAACAACAACGAAATTGAAACTGAACTTCATTGAGCTATAAACATGTTATTCCCTCTCCCAACTGCTATTCTTCATAGGGGCTATGTACCAAAGGTTTCAACCTCGCCAAGGCTCTGTTCCGACTCGAATCAACCTGCTAGGGGCTCTGTACCAAAAACAAAAGGTTTCAACCTCGCCAAGGCTCTGTTCCGACTCGGATCAACCTGCTAGGGGCTCTATACCAAAGGTTTCAACCTTGCCAAGGCTCTATTCCGACTCAGATTAACCTGATAGGGGCTCTGTAACAAAAATAAAAGGTTTCAACCTCGCCAAGGCTATGTTCCGACTCGGATCAACCTGCTAGGGGCTCTGTACCAAAGGTTTCAACCTCGCCAAGGCTTTGTTCCGACTCGGATCAACCTGCTTGGGGCTCTGTACCAAAAAACCAAAGTTTTTAACCTCCTTAAGGCTCTGTTCCGACTCGGATCAACCTGCTAGGGGCTCTGTACCAAAAACAAAAGGTTTCAACCTCGCCAAGGCTCTGTTCCGACTCGGATCAACCTGCTAGGGGCTTTGTACCAAAGATTTCATCCTCGCCAAGGCTCTGTTCCGACTCAGATCAACCTGCTAGGGGATCTATACAAAAAACATAAAGGTTTCAATCTCACCAAGGCTCTGTTCCGACTCGGATCAACCTGCTAGGGGCTCTGTACCAAAAACATAAAGGTTTCAACCTCGCCAAGGCTCTGTTCCGACTTGGATCAACCTGCTAGGGGCTCTGTGTCAAAAACTTGGGTCAAGGATGTTTTTCTTTAACTTGTTTAGAAGAAGTTCGGCTTGAAGCCATAAATCGGCTAAAAAAAGTCCCGGGGCTTCTTCTACGAGAACAACGGGTTATGTACTTTAAAGCCTTCATGGTTTACGTAAGGAACCATTTGGCTTTAAGGGATAACAATATAGCATAAATCTGTTCACGAGGTTAAACATACAGACAAACATTTTTTGAAAATGTAAAACATGCAGCATTAAATAAAAAACCTAGAGGGTAAATGTTAAGAAATTTTACAAAATGCATCCTTCGAAAGGGATGACTAACTACAGATCGAAGTAAAAAAGGGAATTAGGCATTGGGTGAGGGGTGTCCGCGGCAGCAGTTTCTTCGCTCAGTGTGGCATCACTACCATCGTCATCAACTTCCACTAGCTTCCCATTAACAACAGACTTAAAAAAATCAACCTCCGAGATGTCAAGATCCGGATATATGCAAGAAACTTGAGCCTTTGCTCGGTCGAAGGCCATATCTCCAGCGTTCAGCACGTCCATCCGGGACTTGTCCAAAGCTTCTTGCATATCTGAACGCGTTTTCTCCGAGGCTTGAAGTTTATTGGACAACTCGTCTACCGAGGTCTTCATCAAGGCAAGTTCCTCCTCCAAGGCTTTGATCTTGTTATTAGATTCTGAGGTTTTTTTCCTTCAAGGCTTTGATATTTTCATCAGATTCCGAAGCTTTGGTCTTAAAGAAGGAATTCGCCTCGTTGAGAGATTTCTCATTCTCGGCCAGCCTTGTGATTTCCTTCTCCAAATCGGAATTCTTCTTTTCTGCATCGTCACCAAATTCGAAGAGACCTCGAGTTAGCACTGTGCATCTCATCAAGTATGAGCTTAAGTGCTGTGTAATCTTTTGGGGGCCTGGATTTTTCAGTTTTTTAACGTCTTCTGTGGCATTAAGATGGTCGTACATAAATTTGATACCATCGAAGTCGGCAGACCATAATTTGTTTTCGGATGAGGTTTGGTTTAAACTATTGCCAGGACCTTTCAGTAGGTTGGAAACTTCCCAGTCTGATTGATTTGCTTCATTCTCCATTACAGTTTTTAGCATTTTTGGAGATTTTTCACCAGTTGGCTCGGTGTCAAAGGGTCGCTTGACTGGAGTGGTTGTTATCACTATAGCTTCCAGCGCACCCAATTTGGATGTTGTGTTTTTCTTCTTCTTTAGGTCCCAGATTTCCAAGCCGGCCAGGTTGGATTTGGTCTCGGAAGGACCTCTAGCGTTTACCCGGGAAGCATGGGCCACAACCATTAATTTCTTTTCCTTTTTCACAGACATGGCAGTCATTTTGTCTGCAATCAAAGGAATAAAGAAAGGAATCAGTCAAATAAGATGAAATCTAATGAAAGGAGTTTAGTAAAAGATGTTTACCTAGGAAGTCGGGAACTTCTTTCTGGGGTAATGCTAATAAATCCTTAACCCTGATTGGCCGGAAAGAGTCCAAAACTCCCAGTGATATGGTCTCAGATTCGCTCAAACTGTCATAGTCAAATCCAGAAATGGGTAATGGGTTATTGGTCCAGTATAGGGGAAATTTGTGGTGCCCATCGGCACCGTAGATGATCTGAGGACACCGGGGTCCACATCTAACCCGGAGGAAGCGTTCTTTATAGCCTTTGAAATTGGATGTGTAGGCCTGGAGGAAACTCCTCTTAGGGATGCCGCTGATGGCAACCCAGCTTCCGGAGTTAGCACTTTTTATTTCAAAGAATGAGAAAAACAATCCAACGGTTGGGGTTATCATTAGAGCTTTGCAAATTAGTTCGAATTCTCTTATAAATCCCCAACTGTTGGGACGGACTTGAGAGAGGGCGACATTTATTGTTCGTAATATGTCAGTTTCGAAGTCGGTGAAGGGAAATTGGATGTTCAACTCCTCTACGACTCCAGCGTAGAAATAACACCATTCAGGATTTACCCCTTTGGGCGGGACATGAAAATGTTTTCTCCAACCTCGCAGGGTTCCAAGGTCACGTCGTCTTCATTCCCCGTGGAGGACATGTTCCAGAGAGATCGTAGGGTTGCGATTTCTATATCTTTAATCAAACTTTGTTTGAAGCCTAGGGCTTCTCCTTTGAGCTGTTGGTTGGTTTCCATTATGAGCTCCACAGAACCTGAAGAGTCAGGGTAAGAATCACTATCAGAGGTTAGAACTTCAGAGTTAATCTTGTTCATAACCCTCTCTAGTTCCTCTACCCCTAGAGCGTCTCTCATTTCTTGCATGCAATCTTCCCATAAGATTCTACGTTCCTCGCTACTTCAGTGTTTTCTATGCCCTAGTTCCTCGCATTCCCTAATGATCACCATTCTATGTGGAAAAATAAAGAAGAAGAATAGAAAGGGGAATACCTGAGTGGGTGATCGAGGGGCTTGTGAAGATCTGAAGTAAGTAAAGCAGCGATAAGTGGACAGAGAAGGTTAAATAAGGAAGTAGGGTTTTGAAGAGGAACAGACGCGTTATAAAAGGAAAAAATGAGGAGGAAACGTGTAGGAGGTTATAACCTACTAGGTGGTAATTATTACACCTATACGGGTGACTGTTCAGTGGAATTGGAGAGTGTGGCTCACGCGCTTGGAGATCGGCTAGCCGATGTATATCTCGCCTTCAGTTTATGGTTTTCAGTTGTTTGATCATAAGATCTCAAGACATGAAATCATATGTTTAAGGGGCTTATGATCATACATAAAGTCCGAGCCGAGATGTGCAGTTGGAAGTGATCCGGTTTGGAGTCGAGAATAAGCCCGGATAGAGGTATATGGGCGGAGTTTGTGGTGGATCCCGGGTGGAAGGGAAGGAGTCAGAGTATGGTCCGAGTATATATCCCGGCCATGTGTCCTAGGATCCAGCTCGAATTAAGTACGGACGTTACGATTGGGTTGAGGAAATTGATGCATTGATTTCAGCGACGTACGTTACATTGAGAAGTTATCATTGCCTGAAATGGCTGATGCTTCACCTTCTTGATACAGTTAATGTGCTGAACGCCGTTACTGATAGAGAAGGAGGAGATTCGTGAAGTCATGGATATATAGGTCTCCCGCCAACGGGATAAGCAAGACAATCATAGCTTGGAGTTCAAGATATCATACTTGAGCCTCCAAATCCCTAAATTCGATCATAAAGGTTTTTCCTGCAAGAACACACCCCCATCTAGATAAGGAAATATCCTCTAACACAAATGAAGACAAAACCTTACTCTATAAATAGGGGCTAGACAATTATTTTCAGATATATCTATACTTTTAGTTTAGTTTTATATTTTTATTATAGTATTAGAGAGAGAGAGAGAGAGAGAGAGAGAGAGAGAGAGAGAGAGAGAGAGAGAGAGCTTGTGTGTTTATCATGTCGAAGACATGTCAAAGTGGAGTCAACTAAGGATCAAGAGATCTCCCAATATGGTTCTACTTATATACCTTGTATTCTCTTACCATAATCATGAGTATCTAAGTTCTATGGTGTTGGGGTAATGTTTTTATATTACTATGACTTATTTGTATATGATGTGATAATAAAGTTATGCCAGTTTAAGTTAATAAAACATGTTTGATATGTTATATTCATATGAAGTTTATGAATCTATTTGAGGTAAAAAGGTGTTTTTAGGTTTTGATCAAGGGTATTTTTTATATTCGTTAAATGACTTGATCATTTATAACATGATTTGTTGATCCATCTAGTGCATGAAAGGACTTTTAGGTTATCAAAAGTTAGAGTTTAGAGATAGATCTAGATTTTCTATTCAGACATACTTCTAATGCTTAATTCCATCATAATATTCATTAGAATGGGAGATCTTCAAATGAATAATAGGATTGATATTGCAACATTATTTTAGTCATGGATAATGTTGTTAAGTAATAAGTGATAATATGGATTGATGGCTAAAATGCGTAAAATTGGTCATTCATATGCATGTTATTATAGTAATTGTATCCTAACTCTATCAACTCCCTATCATTGTTTTTCTCTTATTTTACTTTTTTATTTTATGCCAAGTAAATAAACTTTTAAGACCAGACCTTGTTTTTGCTTAAAATAGTAAATGTTAACAAGTTGTGTTGTTGCAGCATTCCATGTGAATATGATAATATTCTCTTATACATTATGATTTTTGATAACACAAATACTACTACAAAGGCACACTCATACACATACACACACACACACACAAAACTAAGTGATAACAATTTCTAACTATGGTTGATTTTCTAAAGACATGGGGATGCGACATTCAAGGATACTTGTTGTGAAAGGGTTTTGTTCGACTGCGAGCAATGGAATTTTAGTGAATTTATATTTATCTCTTCTTTGTGGACAACAAGAATAAGGCCTCTAGGGAAAATGATATTCAGGAGTTGTTTGTATAACACCCCTTCTAAAATACCCCGCGAATCTTATTAATTAAATCAGAGTAACACGTAAAACAAGGGATGTCACAATTTGGAAATAAATAAAATCTCAATAAACAGTAGCCATGCTTCACTGAAGGACTTATTAAAATAATCAATCAAATTGATATCATGTTTTACACAACGGAAAAATACCACAAAACCAAAACAGAATAAAATCAATTCATAATTGTTCCCAAAGTAACTCAAATAACAAATGAATACTAAATAATTTCTCAGCTAAACGTTCCCCAATGTTACAACCTATCAGAGCATGACACCGACACGCAGACACAAAAATAACATAGCTCTAGAGTCATCCTCACCAACTCCTGAGCTGCTAACTTTAATCTGAAATCATTAAAGTAAGGGTGAGATTTCTCATAATTAAGATGCATTATAAGTTCCTCAGACAACATAATATCACAAGAATATTAATCCACCCATTCTAGCATAATTCAGATTTCAACGCACAATTACAACCACACAATCCATTATTCACAACAATAACAACAAGAGAATTGTAACATTGGAAACCATCCTACCAAATTCAATCCATGTACATGCAAATGCATGTGGTACCAAACGTGACACACATCATCATCATCACCGGACAAGAATCATCATTCGACCATAATCACCCGGACACGAATCCATCCTGACCACCCATCATCACCCGGGTACGGTTATTTGCAATACAACTCAAATTCTACACAATGGGAATTAACTTCACCAGAATGCATATGCATGCACAACACCAACATGCAACATTCAATCAATCTATGAACACACCAATTATCATAAACTGAATCAAAACCAAAACATGATGTCCTCAACGATCATGCACATAATCAGCAGCATAAACATGCATTCCATTCACAAAATCCTGATACAATCAAATGCCACAGGTACACTACTGCATATACACCAAGTATGCATTGAATAACAAACCACTTAAATCGGAATTCGACACATTTTCAAAATAATTTCAAGTTACAGGAAATCCCTTCATTTCATAAAATAGAGCATTAAATTTAAGAAACAACGTCCAAAACGGCGCTCAAAACGGACTTACGGTTTGAAAGTTATGAATTTTTAAAGTTTGGAATTTTTTTGGAACCTTTCCTCCTGGAGAACCCGGTTCCCACAAAGTTCAAAAATGTATGGGGAACCCGGATCCCCTGAAGGAACCCGATTGAAAAATTTTGAAAATTGGGAACCCGGTTTCTCCCCAGGAGAACCCAGTTCCCAACAACCCGGAATGTTCCTTTTCTGGTTTTTATACCAGGAACCCGGTTCCTCCCACATGGGAACCAGTTCCTGCAACCTGCAGAACCAAAATTATGCAGTTTTGATAGCATTATGCATACCAATTCAATTCCCATCAATCCCACACGAATCCAACACCCAAACACAATATAATTACACAATCCAACAGCAGTAACATGCAATATAACATTCTCTGATCATTCCTAATGACCCTATAACATTCAAATTACTCAATCCTACACAATCCGACACAATTGGGATAATTCTACGAAAACCTAGAATTACTAAATTGAGAATTCTTAACATACTACGATCAATTCTATTGCAATCAAAACCGATAAGGCATGTTAATCAATCGAAATCACCCTTACTTTGTTCTTCAATTCGCAACTTTCCTCTTTTCTCTCTTCTCCAATATTACGATTGATGAAAAACCTTCTATTCCTCTTTTATTATTCCTTTTATTATTCCAATAAATAAAATACAATAATAATTAGGATAGGTAGAGTATTTTACACGTCACACCCCCCATTACTCCTCACACTCCCAACTCCTCCTTTCATTAATTTAACCAATTAAATACAATAATTCAAATATTAATAATTAAACTCTAATTAAATTAATAACTAAAAATTCTAATTATTTTAAATATTGAATTATTTCGGGTGTCACAACTCTCCCTACTAAAAGAGTTTTCCTCGAAACATACCTCGATTTAAAAGTTTGGGATACGAGTCCCTCATCTGACTCTCCAGCTCCCAAGTGACATTTCCACCTGCTGGTCCTCCCCAAGCTACTTTCACCAGTGCTATCTCTTTACCTCGCAACTGTTTTAACTTCCGAGCCTCACTCGCAGTAATGCTTCAATCAAATTCTCGCACAGATATCATCTACCTGAATCTCATGAGACAGATCAGTAATGTACTTCCTCAACTGAGATACATGGAAAACATCATGCCAATTTGCAAGTGACGACAGTAAGGCAATCTGATACGCAACCTTCCCAACTCTCTTGGTAATCTGAAATGGACCAATAAAGCGTGGAGTCAACTTCTTTGACTTCAAGGCTCGACCAATACCAGTCATCGGAGTAACTCGCATAATGACATGTTCTCCTTCACTAAACTCAAGATCTTTCCTCCTCTTATCGTCTTCTGAAGACTCTGAGAAGCTCTCATCTTCTCCTGAATCATTTTAATCTTTTCTGAGGTTTGTTGGACAATTTCAGGTCCAATCACAACACTCTCTCCAGATTCATACCAACACAACGGTGTCCGACACCTCCTACCATACAATGCCTCAAACGGAGCCATACCAATACTCGAATGAAAACTATTGTTGTAGGTAAACTCAATCAATGGTAGATAACTATCCCAAGCTCCACCTTTTTCCAATGCACAAGCCCTCAACAAATCTTCCAACGACTGAATTGTTCTCTCCGTCTGACCATCCGTCTGCGGATGATAAGCAGAACTCAATCGCAACTTAGTACCCAAAGCTTCTTGCAATCCCGTCCAGAACTTAGATGTAAACCTCGGATCTCGATCCGACACAATACTAGAAGGAATACCGTGCAAAATTACGATCTTCTCAACATACAACTCTGCCAACCTCTCCATCAGATAATCCATTCTTATCGGAATAAAATGAGCAGATTTTGGCAACCGATCAACAATAACCCAGATAGAAGCACAATTCTTCGCCGTCCTCGGCAAACCAGACACAAAATCCATAGAAATGCCATCCCATTTCCAATCCGGAATAAACAACGGTTCCATCAATCCTGACGATTTCTGATGTTCGATTTTTGACTTCTGACAAACCAAACAAGCATAAACAAACTCAGTAATTTCTTTTTTCATTCCAGGCCACCAAAACAACTTCTTCAAATCATGATACATTTTAGTAGCACCAGGATGAATACTCAACCCACTACAATTTCCTTCTTCCAAAATACTCTTTCTAATCTCTGCAATATCCGGAACACACACCCTATCACCAAATCTCATAACTCCATTCTCGTCAATTCGGAACTCACCTCCTTGACCCTGGTTGATCAATATCAATTTATCAACTAAACCAACATCAGATTTCTGTCCATTTCGAATTTCTTCCAGAATACCACTAGTCAGCTTCAACATCCCCAATTTAACACTATTAGAAGTAGTCTCACATACCAAACTCAAATCTCTGAATTGTTCAACTAAATCCAATTCATGCACCATCAACATCGACATATGTAAGGACTTTCTACTCAAGGCATCAGCAACAACATTTGCCTTACCAGGATGGTAATTCAAACCGAAATCGTAATCCTTCAGAAATTCTAACCACCTTCTCTGCCTCATGTTGAGCTCTTTCTGATCAAAGAGATACTTCAGACTCTTGTGATCGCTAAATACCTCAAATCGAGAACCATATAAATAATGCCTCCATAACTTCAAAACAAATACCACTGCTGCCAATTCTAAATAATGAGTTAGATAATTTCTTTCATGAATCTTCAATTGTCTCGAAGCATAAGCCACAACCTGCTTATCTTGCATCAACACACCACCTAATCCCATCAATGACGCATCACAATACACAACAAAGGACTTCGTTGGATTCGGAAAAATCAAGATCGGAGCACTAGTCAATCTTGACTCTTGAAATCCTTTTCACATTTCCAAACAAACACACCGCTCAACTTAGTCAATGGCAACGCTAATTTGGAAAATCCTTCAATGAACTTCTTATAATAACCTGCAAGACCAAGAAAACTACGGATCTCAGAAGCATTCTTTTGCCACTAAGATACCTTCTAGGATCAACAACAATTCCATTCTTGGAAATTACATGGCCAAGAAAACTTCACTTAACCAAAATTTATATTTGGACAACTTCTCATAAAGCTTCTTCTTTCAACAATTCCAATACAACTGATGTTTCTTCATCACATCGAATAGATCAAAATATCATCGATAAATACCACCACGAACTTATCAAGATACGGATGAAATATCCTGTTCATATACTCCATGAAAACACCAGTTAGTAACTCCAAACGGCATACGGTCATAATGTCCATTTTTGCGTCTTCACACGAATCGGTGATATCCGGATCTCTCAACAATAATACACAAGCTCAACTAATCGATCCATCATCAATCCTCAAAGGATATCGATTCTTGATTGTAACTTTTTGTTAACATAATCTCATTGAGTTCTTCTTGAGCAACACCGAGCTACGGCGAAACACTAGGACGAATAAACTTCTTCTCAAGTAACTCTTCCAACCGCTTCTTCCGATAACTCGATGCCGACATGCGATAAGGCGCCATCGATGCACTAGTTCCAGAATCAAATCTATAGTAAACTCCACTTCTCTGTGGCACTAACGCTCCCGAAACACTTCGAAATTCATTCACCGGCAATCCATCACTTTCCCTCCACTTCTATTGCGTATACAACATAAACACCACATCACCATCTTTTTATAGGTTCATCTGCTTAACCGACATAGTCACATCTTTGACACCAACCTCTTCGGAAAAATAACCGGTTGATATGAATATGAATTCTAACCAGTTCATTTCAAGGATGATATCAAGTTATTCTAACGGTAGGCACACTAAATCCATACCGAAACCCCTACCAAAAATCACAATAGGACAATTCCTACAAACATATGAAGTAGTCACTGAACCTGACGCAGGAGTGTCAATAACCATACTTCCATCCATATTAGAAATATTCAAGTTCAATCTTTTAGCACAATCCAAAGCAATAAAAGAATGTGTTGCTCCAGTATCAATAATCGCAATCAAAGGAATGCCATTAATAAAACATGTACCTTTAATCAACCGATCATCTGGCTTAGTCTCAGATCCTGACAAAGCAAACACTTTACCACCAGCTTGCTCCTTCTTGGGTTTTGTACACTGAGGACGAGTATGACCCTCCTCACCACAATTGTAACAGGTCACCACTCTCACTCTGCAATCGTTAGCCACATGACCGAAGTTTCCACACTTGAAACACTTTATATCATTACTCTTGCAGTCTACCATACGATGTCCCGTCTCACCGCACTTAAAGCACTTAATGGAAGAACCAGAATCTCCCTCACTAGGCTTCTTCCAACCACCGGATCTCTGATTATTCCTATCATAAGGTTTACCACGATCCATCTGATGCTTACCCTTCCGATCAATATACCCTCGAGCATTCGTCTTAGTACTAGCAAGATCCTCTTCTAGAATCCTACTACAGTCTACTAAATCAGAAAACCTTCGGATACGCTGATACCTGATACCCTGCTTGATCTCATCACGAAGACCATTCTCAAACTTGATGCATTTGGAAAACTCCCCATCTGCATCGTTAGTATAGTGGGCATAGTACTTCGCCAACTCCGTAAACTTCGAAGCATACTCACTCACAGTCTTATTACCCTGTTTGAGCTCCAGAAACTCAATCTCTTTCTTACCCCGAATGTCTTTTAAATACCTCCTAAATGCCCTCCGAACACGCCCATTCGGTAACTCCATCTTGCTCCATCTTTGTCTGGTAGCAACCCACCGTCATCGCCTCCGCCAGATGTGAGTACCATATTCGTTCATCAAGACAATCAATTACTCAAGGTCCTCTCGATCTCCTTCAACCACCTCCGAGCACCTTCGGATCATGTGTGCCCTTGAACAATGGAGGATTATTCTTGAAGTTCCCAACCGCCTATCACCGATATCACTCCCTGATTTCCCACCAACCAGATTCCCAAAGCTTGATAGAGATCGTCTCTTCCGTTACCTCGTCCAACCATTGTTCTGTAACATTACAAAACAATCTCATCAGCACACAAGTATCGACAGTGTTATCTTGCACCAGTCGCATACAAAAGGGATAACGACACTAAGACACGACCGACTATGCTCTGATACCACTATTGTAACACCCCTTCTAAAATACCCCGCGAATCTTATTAATTAAATCAGAGTAACACGTAAAACAAGGGATGTCACAATTCGGAAATAAATAAAATCTCAATAAACAGTAGCCATGCTTCACTGAAGGACTTATTAAAATAATCAATCAAATTGATATCATGTTTTACACAGCGGAAAAATACCACAAAACCAAAACGAAATAAAACCAATTCATAATTGTTCCCAAAGTAACTCAAATAACAAATGAATACTAAATAATTTCTCAGCTAAACGTTCCCCAGTGTTACAACCTATCAGAGCATGACACTGACACGCAGACACAAAAATAACATAGCTCTAGAGCCATCCTCACCAACTCCTGAGCTGCTAACTTTAATCTGAAATCATTAAAGTAAGGGTGAGATTTCTCATAATTAAGATGCATTATAAGTTCCTCAGACAACATAATATCACAAGAATATTAATCCACCCATTCTAGCATAATTCAGATTTCAACGCACAATTACAACCACACAATCCATTATTCACAACAATAACAACAAGAGAATTGTAACATTGGAAACCATCCTAACATGTTACAATTCCATGCAAATACAAATGCAGACGCAATGCATGTGGTACCAAAACGTGACCAAGTCACACACACTGATCAATCATCACCCGGATACAGTAATCATCGATTCGACCATAATCACCCGGACACGAATCCATCCTGACCACCCATCATCACCCGGGTACGGTTATTTGCAATACAACTCAAATTCTACACAATGGGAATTAACTTCACCAGAATGCATATGCATGCACAACACCAACATGCAACATTCAATCAATCTATGAACACACCAATTATCATAAACTGAATCAAAACCAAAACATGATGTCCTCAACGATCATGCACATAATCAGCAGCATAAACATGCATTCCATTCACAAAATCCTGATACAATCAAATGCCACAGGTACACTACTGCATATACACCAAGTATGCATTGAATAACAAACCACTTAAATCGGAATTCGACACATTTTCAAAATAATTTCAAGTTACAGGAAATCCCTTCATTTCATAAAATAGAGCATTAAATTTAAGAAACAACGTCCAAAACGGCGCTCAAAACGGACTTACGGATTGAAAGTTATGAATTTTTAAAGTTTGGAATTTTTCAAAAAGTAACAGTGGAACCCGGTTCCTCCCAGGGAGAACCCGGTTCTCACAAAGTTAATAGTATGGGGAACCCGGATCCCCCAGGCAGGAACTCGGTTCCCAGCAGAAAGATCAGTTTTCTTTGAAAAAAATGAACTGGGAACCCGGTTTCTCCCCAGGAGAACCCAGTTCCCAGCAACCCAGAATGTTCCTTTTCTGGTTTTTATACCAGGAACCCGGTTCCTCCCATATGGAAACCGGTTCCTGCAACCTGCAGAACCAAAATTATGCAGTTTTGATAGCATTATGCATACCAATTCAATTCCCATCAATCCCACACGAATCCAACACCCAAACACAATATAATTACACAATCCAACAGCAGTAACATGCAATATAACATTCTCTGATCATTCCTAATGACCCTATAACATTCAAATTACACAATCCGACACAATTGAGATAATTCTACGAAAACCTAGAATTACTAAATTGAGAATTCTTAACATACTACGATCAATTCTATTGCAATCAAAACCGATAAGGCATGTTAATCAATCGAAATCACCCCTTACCTTGTGAGTTCTTCGAATTCCGGCAACTTTCACTCTTTCCTCTTTCTCCTCTCTTCTCCAATGTTACGATTGATGAAAAACCTTCTATTCCTCTTTTATTATTCCAATAAATAAAATACAATAATAATTAGGATAGGTAGAGTATTTTACTTGTCACACCCCCATTACTCCTCACACTCCCAACTCCTCCTTTCATTAATTTAACCAATTAAATCCAATAATTCAAATATTAATAATTAAACTCTAATTAAATTAATAACTAAAAATTCTAATTATTTTAAATATTGAATTATTTGGGGTGTCACAGTTTGACTATTATCTCCACCGCCAGAATTATGTGGAGTAGAATTATGGTTACATTGGAGACAAAGATACCTCCTTGGAAACTCTTAAGCTCTTAATGGCTATGATTCATCATTGATGTGAGTATCGATATGGATACCTCCAGAATAGTCGTGTTGCAACACCTGTAACTATGTTGACATCTCGGATGGAATATTCTCTTGATTTTCTTCCATGCCGAGAGGCTTTGCATTTTCTTGTTTTTGCATATTGAAAATGTTAAATAGGAGTTTATTCGTGTTTATTGTGTCAAATAAAGCTTGAAGTTGTTGGAGATGCAACTGTGGCAATACCAAAGTTGGTGGTGAGGAATGTGATATCGACGTGCAGGAAGCAAAAGGAGAGGTGGATAGGGAATCCAGTTCTGGGATGAAGTAATTTGGACGAGCTTTTTAAAAAAAAAAGTTGAGGAATGTGATCCACCGGGAGTAACAATTGGTGAAGCGTTTACTTGAAGAATATAAATAATAGATCGGAAATCATTGGTAGAACTTCTAGTGAGAGTTGGTTATGAAACAATCATTGGAAGAGTAGTGGAAAACGATTAGGAAAATTATCACAGTTTCTCATAGTAGTAAAATAAAATGGTTGTGGTGACGCAACTAAGAAAACTTGAAATACCAGAACAAGAATTTGAGAGAACCAAAAGAAAATTTCTATATACAACACTACTATTCCATATTGGAACAAAAACTAGATGATTGGTTGAAGACGACCACCATGTAAAACATGTGATACGGCAGTTATGATTCAATGTTAATCAAAGGGAGGGATACCTGAAAAAGGTTAGCACTCTAACACTTAAGTCAATATATGTTTACTGTGGAACTTTCCAAGTATTAGTAAATAGTACATGACTGTGAAGATAATATTTGAATGAAGATCAACGATTTTGATGAAAAGAACATCGTATGTGCTCTTGTGTAGCGTCCTGAAATAAGTGTCTATGTATACGCAAGTGATTGACACACTTTTATGGATTTGACCAGTCTATATAGGTCATTGGTCGGTCCGAGTCATCAAATACGATTTCTTTATATTTTTATAATATAGTCGGAATCCTTTGTTTTTCAAGTGAAAGTTGTCACTATATTTTTATAATTTTGCAAGTAAATTTTTATTAAAGAATTTTCAGTTATAGTTTTGTTTCCGTTAAAGTTTAAAATTGATTAATTTTCAATCAATTTGATTTTCACTAAATCTATTCAACCTTGAATAAAACCACTTGATTATCGGATTTTGTTTTCTTTAAGCTATATCTAATAAAGAAAATAGTATACTATATCAAATTCTAATTAAGAAAAGTATTATGATTATGAAGTGAATTTTGTTAGAGGGAGTTAATAGTAGTAGGCAAGCTTAGGTGAGTGGGTTCTCATAGTTCAGAAGTTAATAGTAGGAGCATTGATATAAAGTTGAGGAATAAATATTCTTGTGAGAGACATATCACTTGTCCACCTAAAACCTTAACGTGATAGTTGAGTGAATTCTCCCACTTATATATGCTTAAGTCTCCACATTCCTATTCAATGTGAGACTATTTTCTCATTTATTCACATTTGCTATATCATTCCAACAAATTTACAGCAAAGATGAAAAATAAGATTGAGTTAGCTACTTTATATTTACTACTATATATTTGCATGATGCCATATATGATTATTTTGTTTGACATTATGTACCTAAAGTTTGAAACACATGAGTTATATAACTCATTATTTGTTTTAACCTTTTTTTAGACATAAAAGAACAACAGACCTGCGCCTTAGTGCAATAAAGAAAAAAACAAAATGCAGAGGTAAAAAAAATAATGAAAAGTAATAATTGACCCTACTTTGTTACATTTTGATGAGACGGTTCATTTAAAGGTTTCACTTTCAGCATATATCCATTCCCTACCTTTATGAATATTTACACTCTTTTGCCTTGTTTAAATAAAAATGGTACTGTGATAAAAAAATAATCGTACTCAAATCATAATATCAATAAATGTTTTTCTCTTTATTTTGACATGTGCAAATAAAAAATTAATAGTGTATCTGGATTTGTGATGGAAAATTGGTTATAATATAATGAAATTTTATAATATTGATTCTATAGGAATTGAGTTTAATCTAATTAATTTATATTAAAAATATTTATGTAATGTAAGTTGAATAATAAATTTAATATAAAAATTATCAAAATTAATTCTGAAGACAAAAAATATAAATCTTAGTTTACAATTAAAAAAAATCAGTTCTAATTTAAAAAAATTAAACACCACCAAATTATCTAAAATCAATTTTACATATGAAATTCAATTTGAGTATTTTAAAATTGGAGTCAAACTCAAGAAATAAACTCTCCAACAAAATGATATAGTAACGTGATTATCACATGAATAATAAAAGCTAGTAGCGACATGATAATCACGTCGCTAACATTTTTAATAATAAAATAATAAAGACAATGTTATAATCAAGAAAGTCAGATTATTTATTCTAAAAAAATAAGTTGCGACGTGGGATTCACGTGGCGATTTTATAGTTAATAATAAAAACAAAAAAAATGTAACGGATATATGGAGGAAAGTTTGAAATTTTTTAAAATTTAGTTGTGACGTGATATCAACGTCGCAACATTTCAGGAGGAAAATAAGTCTGACCTAAGTTGATGGGATACAACGTTGACAGATTGAGACATTAATTATTTTGACTGTTGAGAGTGTTGCGACATGAATCTCACGTGGCAAGATTGCGACGTGATTTTCACGTTGCTACATGACATATAAATTAATGCTTCAGATTCATTATAACGCACACTACACTTGGCCTATGTTTGCTTGCACGGTGGGAGCACGTAAAAAAGCGCTTTTTTTAAAGCTTCCTTTCCCTATTTCTTTATTTCCACGGTGGGTACTCCTTCTACCGTAGTTTTTATGGTTCCCAAAGAGGCTCTCAGGCTTTCTTCTTCTTCCTTCCATTTGTTTCTTTCGTCTTCCTTCCTTCCCTTCCTGCAACCGATACCCAAATTGCCTCAAATCTTTTTCAAAATAATCTCTAATTTCAATTTCAAAATCATAATAGATAATTATATATTGTTTAATTTCAAATTTTTTTATACTGTATTTGTTATTCTAATTAAAATTTTAATGAAATTTGTTTTGTTAAAATTGAAAAGTATTGGAGAATATTGAATAAGAAGATAAGAAGAAGATTGATTGAATGAGATATATAAGAGGTATTTATGCAATTTATTTTTTAATTTCATATATGAATTAGGATTTATTTTGTTTATAATATTAGTTTTAAGTTTGTATTCTGTTTATTTATTTATATGTATAAAAAAATGAAATTTTTTTTATATAATAAAATAAGAATATTTAAAAAACAGAAATTAGAAAATAATTTATTTATATTTAAAAAATGAATTTTTTATATATATTATACAAAACAGAAATTTAAAAAAAAAATTAAAAACAGAAATTTATAATAATAGTATTAATTTTTTATTTATATGTTAAAAAATAATTTATTTTTTTAAATAAGAATTTTTAAATAACAGAATTTGAAATATATATATATATAATTAATTTGAAAAATATTTTGGTACTGCATTTTTTTTGTTTTTTCTTTATTTTAAATATTATAATTTGTTTTAGTTGAAAAATTAAAAAAAAAAAAAAAACGCATGCAGTACCGATATGTCCAATCCATAAAAACTCTTGAAGGAAAAAATTTGTGGGATCCCCTCGTTCAACTCTTGAACGAACAAATAAAAAAAAATGACATTTAAAAAATATTTTTTAAAGTGAGGCATATTGATATTTTATATTTTAAAAATGGTATAAAAAATACAATAAAAAAATCAACTACTTTTTTTTGCAGAAATTAACCAGCCTTTGTTGATGAGCATGACCACTCTTCAACCTATATGCACTTTCTTTGTTTAAAGACTGACCAAAATATGAAGCATTCATATCAATCTATACTTTAATTTCACCTTTCCATATAGGTACAGATATACACACGTCACACAAACATATATAAAAATTATCCGACAAGAATAATAGAATAATATCATTACTTTTGTTCTATCTTTCTAATGTTAAAAAAAAGTTTTACCAAATTTAAAGATTTTGAACATGCTCAAGAACAAGGTGTTGAACCAAATTGATGAAAAAGTACTGTTTTAAATTTAAAAATACATGCTTTATACAATTGTGAGTGTATTTTATGCAGGCGTGATGTAAGCCATAGAAGACCAGAATTTACAAGTTAATGTATTGATTGGAAATAGTAACTTTTGTAATCTCTGTGTCTTTTATTTTTTATCTGAAAAAAGAAGTTACTGAACCACAAAAATATGATAATTATTATTCTACCAAAAAGGGAGACAATAGTAATTATAAGGTAAATTTTATACAAATTGGTTAATAGCATATATTCCTTATCAAATGACATTCACCAATATTCAACTTATCAAAATATTTAGTATGAGAATTATTAACATGTGACAGAATTTTAGGTATATCTTTTTCGGTAAGGAATATTTTTTACCAATTAATTAATAGAATACTATCTTAAGGTTGGCAATCAAATTAGTAATTATTCTGAGCAAAAGTTGATTAAGTTCAACTCATAAGCCGCCCATATAAAAAAAAACACATAGTGGTAAGGAATATAGGCTAACATTAGTAATATTTAGTATCGAACATATTTAAGAATTTTTAAGATTTTGTGTTGATATGGCAGATTTGGATTATGCAACCTCTAGTAACCAGGATCGTCGGCAGTTATCTATCTGATGACGCTGTATTTATGTGTTAGGTAAATCCATTTAAAATGTTGCTCTAATTTTTTTAAAAAATGGAGTACTAAATAATCTTAATGTTATAAAATTAAAAAAATGTTGGATTAATGATTTAGATTGAATAATAAATTCTATAAAATAATTGAAACCAGCTTTAATTAATTTCTAATGTAATTCTTTTATTAATTTGAATAATTAATAATTGTATAGAGAAAATATTTTACATGAATTTGTATTTTAGTTTTATATTCTTTTAAATACTTTTTTTTCTTCAAAATATGTGTTTTTATTTTGAAAAGATTCAAACTTTGATTTTTTTTTAATTTTCTATTATTAATTTAATAAAATTTTACATTGCAAATTTTTTATGAGATATCAATAATCAAGATTTACTATATATTTAGCTACTAATTTTTTTAATTTAACTTTTTAGTTTCTTTCTCAAAACATATAATTTTTTAATTATTTATAAAAATTAAACTTTGATTCCTTATGCTCTTAATGCTAATCGCCAATATTATAAAATTTCACGACGCATGTGTCAAAGGAATTTTTTTTAACATATCATTGATAAAATTTTATTTTAATTATAATTTTTTTTTATAATCACTTGAAAGGTGAAAAATGAACTTTTATAAAAAGAAATAGCGAAAATTTTGAAAACAAAAAATTTAAATCTATTAAAACTCGAAGAAATTTTTTAGGTAGATTAAAAAAATTCATATATTTAGAGAGATTGAAACATGTGAGGTGGATGTGAGGATAATTAAAATATTTTATTTTAATTTTTGTAATAGAAATTGTATTCCAACTAAAAAATCAATTTAATATAATGATTATGCTAGGTAGAAATAATAATAGAATTCATTTGAAAGCCGCGACATAAAATTTTATAAAAAACATAGATTAAAATTGATAACATGTAGAATTTACAGAAATTGAAGTTTGAGATTTTTTAAAATAATTAAAAATAAAAAATTGATATACTTTTGAGAAAATGCAAAAATATAGTTAATAAATAATAAACTAAAATTCAATTTATGTAAAGATACTTTATTTATATAATTATTTATTATTAGAAAAAATAAAATAATTAAATATGTGAATAATTAAGGCTGATTTTAGATTTTATTTTTATAAAATTTATTTTTCAATCTAAATAACCAATTTTATGGTAATTATTACGCTACAACCCTACCTGCAAAATAATAAGGCTCTCGAGGATCCTTTTTCGTAGTAACTAGTGTTAGGTATAAGGATAACTCGTTATCTCACATTGCCTATATAGATTGAATATTTGATTTATAAGAGAGGTGGCTCGTATAGGTAATGATTTAAGATTTTGGGTAGAGATATGATGTTTGTATCTTATGATCATAGATAATTGGTTCTGTTGTTGCTCCCGCCTTCTCCAAACTCCACAACAAGTGGTATTAGATTCATGGTTCTACTTGGTGGGGAGCGGGAGTTGGATCATGTGTTAGATCTTTTTATAGGATGTGTGAAACTCACAGTTGTGGAAGATTACTATTGGGTACAAGTGTGAATGGTAAAGTTCCACATCGCTTATGAGAATCTGTGGAATGTTAAATTTATAATAGAGGTTAACCATATACCTAATTCCATAAGGTTTTAGGTGAATTTCGTCTCTCTCTTGTGGTTATGGAGCATTAGTCTCGTTGTTGCTCCTGCCTTCCCTAGACTTCCCAACTATTGGTATCAAAAAAATTTGGTTCGACCCAAGGCTATGAGTTCTTAATATGTGCTTTATGGTTGCAACTTTGTTTAATCTTCTACATCATATCAGAATGGTGGTATTGTTGATTTGTCGTTTTAAGTTCCGTTGTGAAGTTTGGACTAGAGAAATTGATGGAATAATCATTTTTTAAATGTGAAAAGTTAAGTCGAAGATGTTTTGATAGGATCAAGATTACTCAAGGTGTTTATTAGTGGTTAGTACGTGGACATTGTTTGACATTGATGCAATATGTGATGTGAGATTGTGTCGGGGTTGACGAGCTTCGTGCCAACTTGGAAGTTGCACCATAAATGTTTCAACCTGATTTTCGACATGTAAATTTTTTGTAGTGGTTTAATCTCAAGTGAAATATATTTGTATGATTGAGTATGATAATTCTTTTGAACTATGATTGATTGTTGGTGATGACAATGTGAAATTCTTAAAGTGGTTTACCTTTAAGTGAAATATATTCATGACAAAGTATGATAGTTGTTGAACTATGATTGTCAGTGACAACAGTGTAAAAATTCTTGGAGTAAGTATTACTATAAAACACACATTTAACCTCACATACAATGTTGATTTAACCTCGATTACAAAGATAAGGTTACGAAGAGCGTCATAATAACTTTCCACTTAACCCCTCGATTTTTTAATAACTGAGGGGATAGTTGAAATAGTCATAGGTTTGATCTCCAACATTAACTTTTTATATTTTTAAAACTAGCGCTACAAACCTCTCGATTTATTACCAAAACTGAGGAAAAAATAAATTCTTTTTAAATACTCATGACATTGTTTACACATATAAATAAATTAATTTGTTTAGAAACTGCATTGCTTACGCTAAATATTACATGGTTTATACTAAATCTTAAAGTATAAATGTATAACAAATTATGAATCGGATTCATCATCATCATTATCAGTGAAGAATAAATGATGGATCCTCATTTCATTGAAATCTCGGGGAAGAGAAAATGTTGGATGCAATATATTCTCTATGGATATTGCATTCATTTGTTTTTAATATAAAACAAAAAAAATAGATAAATAAAGTAAATATTCAGTTATAAGATTATTGAAAAACACGAACCTTGAATCCAAATAATTTTCTGCTCTTGAAATCCATCATAGAAAATTTTACCAAGCTTTATTATGTTTCAAAGTTTTTATGTCAAATGTTTCATTATCAATTTTTGATATTCATAATGCTTTTTATTATTTATGTCTTTTAGGTCTCACGTGGATCACTGATGACAATGTCTTGAGCGTTGATACTCATTAAATGGATGAACAAGATTTGTTTAAGGATGATTAAGAAACTCAATAAACACGTCTATATATCCCATCGGTTATGTGTTAAAATTGATTTATGTGTTAAATTTGAGATAAAATGTGTTACATTTTAAATAAAAAATACAATGAAATTGTTAAAAATCGAGGGGAATAAGATTTTTTTTTAAAATTACATTGTTTACACATACTATTAAAATATATTATTTACAACAAATCAAGATTATCATCGCCGTTGTTACTCTTGGAGAACAACAAATATTTACTTCAATCCATATTATTTTACATATCCTTTGTTTAAAGTTTAATGGATTTCATGCATCCAACTTCCGATAAGTTATTTGTTCCAACCATTGGAAAATATTTTTTCTGCATTTACAATTCATTATAGAGAAAATTTTCAAGCTTCTTTAAGTTCTAAGATTTCATTTTCTTGAGCAAATATTTGCATGGTAAATGCTTTCACAAGAAAGAGAACAAGATATATAGTGGAGGATGTAGGTAGTTTCTTGTGGACTGATATCTTGGCAATATTTTAAACGTTGTTACTTCATGAATGTAAGACATAGATTCATTGTTGTAGTTGTGTAACAAAACCCCTCGATTTTGTTTTAAAACCGAGGGAAAAGATATTTATTTTTTAATTAAAAATAAAATAAAATAAGGAAACCCCTCGGATTGGGTAAAAAAATGAGGTAATATGTATCAAGAAAAAATGGTGATGACAAAAAATTTGAAGTAGCATCTTTTGTGCAATTTTTTACCATTCATTATTTTTGCGTGTAATTCATAGCATGTTTAAGAATAAAATTTTCAATTATTTCAATCGAGGAAAGTAATAATGGTTTCTTTGATTAACAACATATGAAGGCTATGTGAGTGCAATATCCTCTCTTAGATGATTTGAATGATATTAAAACTAGGTAATATGTAAATACATATTAGACCTTACCTCTTAATTTCTAGGTTGCGTTTTCATTTTTGTACACTTATAGACCATGTCAAAGCATTTGAGAAAGTTAAAAATGTCAAAAATATGCATTTTTGTGAAAAATCTTGTTTGGAGTCGACTCACTTGTGGTAGAAGTCGACTCTCTGTGAAGAAGTTTTTATAAGAAAACTCTCTGTCAAAAGGAGTCTACTCCAACCATGGAATTGATACACAACATTAAGGAGTCGACTCCCTCGTGTTGTGGGTCGATGACTTCCACTTAAAGTGTTTATGAAAAATTATTCTCTATCCATGATGGGTCGACTCTCAGGCACTTGAAGTCGATACATAACATGAAGAAGTTGACTACCACGTGGTATATCTCGACTCCTACTGAAGCTTATTTCACAAACTTTTTTCTGCCCATCTAAAGTCGACTCCCAGGCAGTATGGGTCAAATCCCTTGCCCTTAGGAGTCAAAGTGAATGGGCTGACTCCCTTTATTCAAAATGTTCAATTTTGTAATTTTGCAACCCTATTTTTTTTGTTTCATTCATTCACACTCATATATATATATATATATATATATATATATTCATGGATCATTTCTCATTATGGAAACCAAAAAGATACAAAGATTTTCGTCATCTTCATCATGTCTCATTACATACATACAACACTTTGGAAGAGGCACGAACTTGTTTTCCTCTAAAACATTTCTAATGCTGAGAAGATGGATATGACTTCGGATGACGCCTTCCATATGTTTTGTAGCCCCTCTTAGATATCCATGGTAGATGTATGGTTGAGAGTATATCCTCACCACATGTAATCTCACTAAGGAGATAAATATCTGTAAGGGAAAATATGACATGATTGTCCATGACCAATTGCGACTCAACGAAATGCCTCAACCGATGTCCTTCAATATCTAATATCCCACACTTTGGAAGAGGCGCGAACTTATTTGGGGTAGGTTCTTGGCATGTTGTTTCTCAGAATAGGGATGAGCTGGATGGTCTTCTAATATAATTTAAGGTTGTCGAGACTCCTTCGATTGTTATCGCCTTCTTTGCTAGGGTGGTGTAATGGTTATTGATCAATACTTCACAGATGATCACTTGAGTTGAGGCGGGTGATCCTTTTAGCACCAATGTTCTAGTCTACCTCAAGTTTGCACCACTACGGCTACAAATTATGTTTGAATTATTGTGTTGGACTCGTGATGTGGTGTTGGAAGTCTCCAATGTGTGGATTACGTGAGTGGACATGCAAGATTAGCACTTCTTCGCACAAGTCACTCAATAAATCTAAAAGAGAATAGAGTAGAGTATGAAAAGTATGCGTGTACCTTAAATTTTACGCATCTAAAATTATTTATATCCTTTGATTGAGCTTATTGTTAAACATTCTTTAGAGCAAAAATAATCTCCCTTTAATTAGGCATTGAGAGGCATTTGTCAAGCCTATAATAGGATCCACAATAGTTGAATTAATTTAATTTATTTAATTAATAAGATATTTATGATTATTCGATTTAAATGTTTAAATAGAATTTCACAAATATAAATATAATTATATAATAGTCATATTTTTGTCATTATAAAAAGATTATGAACTATTTCTATTATGATGCGTTTTTAATACATTTTAATTCATGCCTTACATATTTATTTTACACTCATATGATTACACAAGACAAAAATTACATAAGAGTCATTTAAGTTTTTTATTTTATTTTTATAATAAGTTGTTACTTTAAACTTTTTATTTTATAATTTGGTTCTTTAAAGTGATTTATATTTTTTTCTTTCATTTTTTGAACATTTAAAAATTTGTGACTTATATATTTTTTTGTTGTATTTTATCATTTTCATTACATTCAAAATAATTGCATTAATAATTAGTACATTCACGTTGTTAAAAAAGATAATAGTACATATGTTTGGTAATTTAAATGGTCAAATTGTTAAAATTAAATTTCCATTTTATCACATAAAAATAACTTAAAGAATTTCCAATTTTCTATTATAAAATTTATTTCATATCTATTATTATATATCTCAAGCATTTAGATATATCATAGGATTATTTTATAAAATTCATGTATAAATATCTAAATAATAAAATATATATGTTGAACTATTATAAAAAAAAATCATGTGATGTTTATTAGTTATATTATATATATGTTTGAACTATTATAAAAAAAAAATCATGTGATGTTTATTACTCTAACTGATGCACTTTGGTCTGGATTTTATTTAATGGCATTTCTTCTTATAATAAATGATATGTTTAGTTAATATATTTTAAAGACTTTGAAATGAAATTAAATGTTAAACAATGGTGAACTGCATATTATCAAAGTATTTTTTTATTGAATGAGTGAGGGTTTAACATCACACAACTATGCTTATTTAATTGGTGTACATGAAAAAGAAAAAACACTACTTTATTGGTAGTACAATGGAGTGACAAAAAGTAAAGAAATGAAAAAGAAAAATCACTTGCACCAAGGTTTGAAATTGGTAAGAAACAGAGTTACAGAAAGAACAGATGAGGTTTTGTGATGTCCATTTTTGTGCCTTTTGATCGTGTAGGGCCGACAACAAGGACGCATTCAGCCGTCTATTACCAACAACTCCCTTATGTTAAAGCCTGTTATCTCTGTTCCCTTTATCTTTCTATTTTCTATATCTTTCTTTCTTCAATTTATCACTAGCTAATTTTCATATCCAATATAAGTAATAAGTGGTAATAAATAAATATAGAATCACTTTGTTGAGGTATGAATTAAATTAATATGTTAGTACACACATAAATTAATACAGGGTTGAAATGATGCTTATAAAAGAAACATATGAATGTAATTATAAATAGTTAAATATTCAAATCAAAATTGTTTAAATTATGAGTCGATTTTTCATGGATACAATAAATTTATTTAAATTCTTTATGTCAACAATTTTGTTCTACAATTTTTTTTTAACAAAAATTTATATTATAAAGAATTCAACTTTTGAAATAATATTAAAATTAATCTTGATCAATAAACCGAATAGAATGGAACTTCAACCAAATCAAATTGAAGTATTTTAATTTATTAAGGATTGAATCAAATTAAAATTATTTATTTAATATATCAATTTGAAATGTCAAATAATTAAGAATAATTTATTTTTAATAGAATTATTTAATAAATAAATTAAGCCGTTATATTTTTCAATTTAATGGATTAAATAAAAATAAAAATTTATTTTAAATACTTTTCACTTTTATTTTCAATTTGATTTATTTGTTATCAAACATAATAGAAAGTAGAATAATATAAGGGATCTGACATGTCGAACACATATGTTTTATCTATATTTTTCTTAAAGATAAATTAAGGTTTTAGAGGATGCTTTCTAATTAATTCCTTTCGTCTTGCCCATTTTTTTATATTATTATAAATTTTTTATTTTTTAAACTTAAAATTTGGACTTCTCACATAACTGTCTCACTCTGCACTAACTCTTTTAGAAATATATCACAAGTTTTCGGCCACCATCCTCAATGCAAATTTTGTTCTATTTATTTATTTAATTTTTTGCAAAATTTTACAGATTAAACTTAAATAGGTAGACATGTTTCATTGTCACCAATAATAAATTTATTATATTAAACTCATTTTAACGGATTTTATTAGTCTCTGATTCTCTCAATTTTAAAATGACTATCGTTTAATAAATGCAATGATGTTATCATAATGTATTATATTTTTATAAAATTAATTATATTAATATATTAAAAATAATATAAAAAATAAAAAAATAAAGAACACAATTAAAAAATAAATTACACAATTGAAAAACACAATAATTTTGAAACAAAATTTATTTCTCATTTTAAAATGGAGGAATGTTTTAAGTCTTGCATTGAATTACATCTACTCAAATTTAAAAAACAGGTTAGAACCTCCTTATATGTAATTATTGAAATAACCCTTTTTCCCAACATAATCATCTTGTCCAAGTAGAACTGCATGTCTCATGCTTAACCAAATAAACATCCTCCATTATTACATACTCCCTAAAATTGATAAATAAAAAAAGTTTCTCACATATAATCCTCTCCTTGTCTCTCTCACAAACATATGAGCTAGAGTGTGACCAACTTTATGTACTTTTTACACATCATATATTGTTATTATATATTATGGAATAGAGAAAAAGAAAAAATAGCACACCCCATGATTTTAAGAGAATAAAAAATTAAGATAAAAACACAATCCATGATCCACTCACATATAGCCTTAAGATGTGATATATTCTCTTATTCTCTTACATCCTTTAAACAAAACCTCTCTATAAATATCAACTCTCACCTCAACCATTTCTCACACATTCTTCTTCTTCTTCTTCTCATTTTTCTTCTCAACAACCTCATACATTCTTTCTATATTTTCATCTCCAAAAATGCATTATCAAACTGAATCATGGGGAACCTATCACATGAACCCAACAACAATGATGGGTGGGGATCCATTAGAGCGAATAGAAAGACTAGCATCAGAAAATGCTGTTGTGATATTCAGCATAAGCACATGCTGCATGTGTCATGCAATCAAGAGATTGTTCTGTGGAATGGGAGTGAATCCAGCTGTTCATGAGCTTGATGAAGATCCAAGAGGCAAAGAACTTGAAAGGGCACTCATGAGACTACTTGGTACCTCAAATGTTGTTCCCGTTGTCTTCATAGGTGGGAAGCTAATAGGTACTATGGATAGAGTCATGGGTTGTCATATTAATGGCTCTCTTGTTCCTCTTCTCAAACAAGCTGGTGCTCTTTGGCTTTGAAAAGTGAAACTCTTCTTTATACACTACTAGTGCTATTTTATCATCAAAAGTAAACAAGGTTGAGGAAGAGGATCAAGTAGGTTTTTTATGAGACTCTTCAAATTCCATTTTGGATTTTTTTTTAGTTAATTAAACAACCTTTGTACTTTTGAGTCTTGTTGTGTTTTTATAGTTTAGTTTTATTTTTTCTTGGGTGGAATTTGGGTTTGTCATGGTTTACTTGTTTTCTTTAAGGTTTTCTTCCTATGTAAAGACAAAAAGCATATTGGAAGAACAAAAAATGAACTAATTTTACTATTTAACATTTTCTATGTTCTTTTATATCGAATACTCAAGATTTTAAATAAGGATTGTAATCGCGTTACAATACCGTTGAAATACGAAATAATTATCACAATGTAAATTAACTATAATTTATTCTTTCAACTAAAATAACAATATTAATATTGATAAATGTCGATATTGTTTTGTCGCGGCCGCGGTAATATATTGCTTGAATTTGGATTTGGAACATGAAAATTGAATTTGTGGACGGTGGTTGAAACGGTGTCGTGTTTGACAAAATTGTCGCTTTCAATGTCTTGTACTTCTTTCTTGCTCCCTTTAGCGTGATCAGGCTAGACATAAAGTGATGTCAATGCCCTTTTACTTTGACCACTTTATGTTCTTTATTTATGTTTTATTGGAAAAAAAGTTACTATGTTGGGCATTGTATGTATATGTACTGAAAACTTTACATTTAAATGGCATAAATAAAGGGTGATTAATTTTTTTGAATGAAAAAAAATAGAAAAGTTTTATGTAGTCATAGAGAAGCTAATGAGAATATTAAGAGAAATGATGTTTGTACACTATATTTTTATATGGTTTTTTATATGGTTTTTTATATGGTGTTGTTTATTAGTATTATTTTTTCTCTTTATTTATTACATCAATAATTATAAATGATGTATTTACATATAATATTGGAATACAATGTCAATGTTGTAAGTGATCAAATGATACCACTCAAATATTAATGGAGAAGATAAGATGATTATAAATACTAAGAATAGTTTATAATTTAGACGAAGATAAACAAAAATTAAAAAAGAATATTGTGACGATTATTCATTTAATCTCAACGGTATATTTAAATATGTAATTTGAAGTTGGTTTTTGAACCATTATTATCGTATCAATAATAAAAGGAAACCTCTTAATCTGATTATGAAAACAATTCAACAAGACTTTGAAGATTTAAAATACATTTTAGTATTTCTCTTAAAGCCTGTACTGCTAGAAATAATATATTTTATAGTATATTTTTTATCTCTATTATTGAAAAATCGAGTTCAAATGCCCATTTCATAACAAAATTTAATATTTTTCTTTTATTTTTTTTAAATCGATATAAAAAGTTGTTCATGGGCTCTTATAATTTTAGGTTTTATTTAGAACAAAAAATACATGTTTAATTTTTATAAATTTTATGTCAGATATATTCTCTCGTTTTTTAAAAAACTAAAGATAATAATTCTTTAAATTTTTTATTCATTTAGAATCAAAAAGACATCTTTATTTTTTATTGAATTAACACCGGATATGTTCTCTCGATTTTCAATAAAATCAATATAAAAACTTTCTAAATTTTTTATTCATTTTCGAAAGATTTCTTGAAGAATCCAGAAATACATTTTTAGATACGGTGTAACTTTTTTCAACTACAAAACAAGATTAATTTGAACAAAGAAGAATGAAATAAACGATCTTTACATTAAATTTCAGTTCTTTTTGTTCTTTTTGATGTGATAAAACACAATAAAATTTTAAAATGAAAATTTTGATTGAAAATGAAAAGAATTTTCGAATTTTTTTTGGATAAAAATAGATATGGAATTTGATCAAGCAGGAAAGGAAACTGATTTATTAAAAATCACATTTGACAATTCAGAAAATGCCATCTAAAAAATTACTGACATGTAATGGTGGTCAATTTTCAAATTTTCGCATCAAAGTTTCAGAAATATATTTTTGAAAAGCTACTAAATCGCTGTATTTTTTAAATAAAAAAGGAGAGAGACTCATATAAGACTTTTTTAAGTGAGGCCAAGGGTGTGTGATATACATTTTCGAAATTCGAGATATTTTCAAATTTTCATAGAATGTTTATTTAATTGAGAAATTAAAATGCCATCTCAAATTAAAAATATCATTTCTCCAAAAAAAAATTATTCAAGAATTATTTATGTTGAAATACAAATAATTTTCAATAGATTCGTTAAAATTTTCGATAAATTTTTTGAAAAATAAATAAATAATATTTTTTAATATTTGAAATTCCAATTTTTTATTTTTTATTTTTAAAAAATAGTGAAATTTCTAATAGTACAGAAAATTTCCAGTATTGTACTGAAAATTTTAAAATTTTCTCGAAATTTTTGATACTCCCCCAATTTTCGATAAAGCTCATGTTTTTTGAAGTTTGGTGATTATTCAAATGGGTATAATGGGAAAAGTTTACAATTGGAGGGTAGCATGTTAATTCCACTTTATAATTCCCAATAAGGAATGGTTACTGGGCCTAAAATAAAGAGTAAACCAAATTTAAAAAGAGCCCAATACATTTAACAACTTTACTTAGTTGTTCACTTAATTTTTTTTCCTTTTATTAATATTCTTAATGTATTAATGAAGTGCTATAAGTTTTAATCATAAAAAATATTTAACACTACGGTTCAAGGCAATTAGACTGTTTTCATTGGCAATGTCCATTATACTACTAAGTGGCTAAAACTCGTCTAGAAGTATCCATTCCGTGACCATGAGGTTGTATCCAACACACTTACATGATAGACACAATCAACTTTCTGAAAAAAGATATATCCGTGTCAAAAACTAATACCAATATTTGAAATTAAAATTCGTGTTCGGGGGTGTCAATACTTCATAATTCAGAAAATAGATGATTAGGAAGATATAAGTTTTCCTTAGATCCTCCAACATCATGTTGCAATTGGATCGATAAATAATGAAAAATATGGAATCTATACAAATGACAAAACGTCTCTTTCAATTGTTGTACAAGACCATGATGATAAAAAATAAAGAGACAATAATATTGTTAAGGTACTTCACACAAGTATTTTTGTTGTCACCAATGCACAAGAAACGGGTATATGGTCATTCCAGCAGGGCATATAGTTCAAAATCATTAGGAATAGTGACTGAACCTTTCTTTCTATAAAATATATTTGATGTTGTGATATTATAGACTGCATTTACTAACACATACATTAAACATCCATTTTATAAAACATGAGAAAATAATCACTGCTGAACAGGATTGCACTCCAGCAACATTCAACTGACGGGGACGGGACTGTCCAATAGATTATTGCCTTCCCAGCTACACATTTCCATACTTCATATCAGCAGAGCTTTACATCCATGCTAATGGGTTTTCACAATATTGTACACCCACAAAAATGTTTTCTGGGTGTATCATCAACTTTATCTGTTCAGGTTATAACAAGAAAATCTTAACATTCAATCTTAACATTCAGTCATAATCCATAAAACACGACACAGATACAAACACATCAACATTGATTCAAATATAATGTGTCAGTGTCAGACACTGACATGTTTCAGACACTACACACGCCATCGGTAAGTGTTAGTGCTACATAGGTCACAATACTTGGACCTAATAGCTTACAACCAACATTGAACTGTCTCTTTGAGACATTGCTGCAACAAAAACAAATGCTATCGAGAAGTCTATTGAGAACGCATTTAAAATGTCGTTGCAAGGAGACCTAACTAAGGATTCTAAAATGATTCAAACTATATACATTTCTACACTCGTACAGTTACAAGTGGTCCATAGTAATAATAAAAGGTGCCAAGGAGTCACGATAACAAAACCATAAATACCTAATTTGGTCCTAAAATTGTAAAACTGAACTTAAAACCCCCTCTATTAATGTTCTAAAATGATAACTGAAATTGCAAATATTTAATCACGCCCATCAATATATGAAGGGATTATAATGACAATGAGTTAGTAATGTCAAGGATGCATCATCAGATATCAGTTCCAGACCGAGGAACAAACGTAATTAGGTTTTGCAATTCTATGGATCATTTTGGATTTGGAATAATGAAAATATGGAGACTAGGTTGATACACTCTTACAGCTTCAGGGACAAAATCGGATACTTATTTGATAAGAAAACCTCGGGGTACCCTAATAACTAAAAGCAGGTGTAATTAGGCAAAGGAAACCCACCAGAGATGCATAGATATGACAGGAACACCCAAATCACAAAACATTGTCCCGCCATTTTTTAGAACATCGGTGAACTGAATGGCACCAATAAATTATAATCCATATATTCGAAATGAAGAATATGTCCCTAAAAGTAAAGTGTAACTAAATCGCAGAATAAAACGTCTGTAAACAGACAAAAACCAATTAACTAGGCTTCATTTAATAAGCTAGCACCTTTTAGAATATCTATAGAATATCTCATAATATCATCATTCTATAATATCTTTGAGATATTATTAATATCTTAAGAGTTGCTTTCACATTTGAAGATATGTTTCTTAATAAGGATGATAATAAACACAATCATGGGTTAGTACTTTTTCCTTAGCATCAAATCCCTTGCAATCATAATAACACCAATATAATTGGATTATTTTGAGTATTTTTCCCATACTACCTCCTTCCTTGTAAAAATCTCTATCATTTCAACGGCAGCATACAAGTATAAATGCATTAACTTCTGGAACAAACTGATTGATTATCAAAACAGTAATAAATAATCACACAATATAATTTGGATTTGGAAGTAAAATCTACCTGACTTTGCTTTTGCCAAAGATGGCTGGACGACAACATGCATGGTGATGACCCCCTTAGGAAGCTCACCAAAAGGCACTCTACACTGGCCAACCGTCTTGTTGTTCTCCAAAATTTTGCCAGCATTTATGAGTTTTATATCATTTGCTGCCTTTGGTATGATTTTCTTGTCTATGGACAACCAGAACAAAAGATAAATTTATAAAAAAATGGTTAGAAAAAGAAAACTGTTAAAAAATAAAGGACAGGAATATAGCACTACAGCAACACAAATTACGGTTGGATAGTAAATGAAGAGTGGAGCATAATAGAATGAAATGAAATAATGGAACAGAAAGGAATGAGAGGGAATACACTCAGCATTCCATTGTTTGAGAAAAAACTCATTACATCCCCTCCACCAAAATTGAAGAAATAGTGGAAATTTGATGGAATGAGATAGAATAATTCCATCATACTCCATGTTATTCATCCTATTTCCAACTATGCCACATTCAATGATGATTCAATCATTCCTTTCCATTAATCCAATCCAAACACAGCCTAAGGGAAAAATAACAGGAGCCCATGTCCATAATAAAATAAGTACACAACAGCCATCCCTAATACAAAGTGGAATATGACTTTGCTGATGGCAACATCCACTGGAATTATTCTATCAAATATAATTGGTTCCAAAAGGCTAACACTTTTACAAGAGAATACAAAGAGTTACTACTTCATATGTTGCATATTTGTATGTCAATGAGATTTTAGTAACTGAAACTGTTGTCCAGTTAATAGTTATGATCAAAACCAGAATATCATGATACAGAAATCTTGATTATTATTATTGTAAGAGAAATTAAACAAAGGAGGACATCCCAAACCATAATTACAAGTTGCCAATCAGTTGGAATAAATATTTGACCCAATTAACTCTGATGCATAGTCTATGTCTTACTAAAGATCATAAATCTTTATGTAAGAGTACCTTTTTCAACAACAACAACAACAATCAATACTTATCTCACTAAGTGGGATTTGGTCACATAGACCAAATTACACCAAAATGTTCTATCCAAGACCATGTTTCTAACCAATTCGTTAATCTCAAGATTTTTCTTAATAGTTTCTCTTATAGTTTTTCTAAGTCTTCTTCTATCTTTAATTGTTTGACTCTTCTCTATCTGATCACTCCCCTTACAATAGAATCTACATGCTCAAACCAGCTAAGTCTATTTTCCACCATCTATTCTACAACAGGATCTACCTCTACACTCTCTAATATTATCATTTCTAATTTTATCTCGTCTAATCTTACCACACATTGAACGCAACATCTTTATCTCCACTACACTTACTTTATTCTTGTGTTGATTCTTAACCACCCAACATTCAGTCTTGTACAACATCGCAAGTCTTACTGTTGTCTGAATAAAATTTCCCTCTAGCTTGAGTGGCAATTTTGTGTCACATAAAACTCCTGAAACCCTCCTCCATTTCAATCACTCATCTTGATTTAGATGGTTTACATCCCTTTCTAATTCTACATCGTTGTGCATTACAGACCCAAGATATTTAAACCGTGTGACTTGTGGTATGATATGATGCTCAACTTTCACCTTTAGGTTAGAACTTAAAAACACTTCTCCTTTTGTTAAACTTATATTCCATAAACTCTACTTTTGTTTAGGCGAAAGTCATATGTTTCTAAGGCTCATCTTGAAGTCTCCACCCTCATTTAAATTCTCCTTCGACTCTTCAAGTAGGACTATATCATCAGTAAAAAGTATATATCTCGATGTTAACTCTTGGATGGGTTCATTGAGTACACTAAAAAAATGAGACTTATGTCTGGTAAACTGTGTCCTAACTGGTGCTCCTGCAGGTCTTTTAAATGCCTAAACCACGTAACTATGTTGTCAATAGTATGCTAAGCAGAATAGCATAGCAGTGAAATAAGCGGAATAGCATTGTGGTGAAAGGGTTTGGTACAACGCTTTGGGCCTACGAGTTGCCATCAGCAATAGCCGTTGTTGTCACAACTAATTGCCACAAAATTGCGGCTGCTAATTACCGTGAAATTGCGGCCTAAACTGCAATGGCTTAAGCTGTTAGAATTTCAAGGATAAATTCCTCAAATTCTTTTTTTTAGTCGTTATCTTTTGTAAGGATATAAATTTCAACCTACCATTTTAAGGGTAACATAAGGTTTTTTATTCCATTGTGTTCTTGCTCACAGACAACTGTTTTGTTCTTCTTCCTACTTCTAGTTTGAAGTTTAGTCCAGTTCTTCTTCTTCTTCTTTGCTTAAGTTTTATTGTTTTACACTTCAGGTTTCTTACCTATTAAGTATTACGGTCTCTTGAATTTTGTGTATTTTCTATTTTTTGAATATTTATGTTTACTTGGAGTATTGATTTTTTGTCTTAGCAATAGCGGCTATTCCGCTATCTACTATAACAATAGCCACCTAAGATGAAAGAGCCATAATAGTCAATTGCATGACCACAACAACTACAAGAAAGTGATGACAAATAAAAGCCTTTCAATGACATTTATAACCATTGGCCAACCAAACCAAATCAGTTAGTTATTTATAGCAAAATGTAGCATAGACACACTTTCCTTTTTTAGCAAATAGAATTGTACACAATATCTTTGACATCTTAAGCTTTCAGGGTAAGAACACTCAAACATAAATGACTTCCCTTCAAACTCAAGTTGAACCAAATCAGTTAACAAAATCAAGTCAATTAAAATCACAATAATCAAAATGCTTAACCCAAACCATTAATATGTATATATGAACCTTCGATCATCATTTGTTTTTTGTATTTAATTTGCATATCCAACTCCCAAAACTACAATTCACATACCTAAAAATGCAGGTTGCCAAAAAAACACCATTGAACCATTTCAAGATAAAACCTATCAAGAACTTTCCCTTACTGATCCAACAAATATTAATATATATCAGTGTTTCCCAAACAAAAGAGGCAGAGCTTTCTTTCTTTAAGAACAAGACAAGAAACAAAAACACATCCAGAAGAACTAAACTTATGACATCACATTCACTAATTTTTCTTATCCAATAATAGCAAAGAATCTTATGCCTTCACCTAATTCAACCACCCAATTGAAGCCAAAAGTATTTTTATTCAAAGCAAATTTATCCAACTTCTAACAAAGTACACATATAGAACTGCAAAACAAGAATAAATTAACACACCACTTGCCCCATTTGGGTATAAACAAACATAATAAAAACATTATCCTCAAAAGTAGAACCCATTAACACATTCACAAAATAGCATCAAACACAATACAAATAAATTAAATAAGAAAACCCTAATTTGGCTAAATAGCACCAATAATTCAATTCGAACACAACATCAACGCTAATGAACCACAAACACCAAAAACACAATATCAACACGGACAAGTCAACACCGATAATAACTTTAAAAAAATATAAAAAAATTAAACGTAATCACAAATAGATTGCCCTCATGAAGATCATCAAAAATACCAATTTTCTTTTTCATTTTAACCTAAGATCACTCTGATGAGATGGTAAGAGATCTCTTCTAGCTTAACCAAAGTTCCTAGGTTCGAACCCTCCCATGGTCACAAACCACTGTTAAATTCTCTTGAGGGAGATTTTCGTCCTACCCGACTCAAGAGATTAGTCTCTACATTTACGCGCAGAGATACTCGGTTTCTAGCAAAAACAGTCACAAATGTTGATTTTGATTTTGGACATTTTGGACACCGAAAATGACTCACCTACGTATTTTTTCAGAGGTGTCGGTGCTACGGAGTCCAGGTTTACATTCAATCACTTTTATTTTCTCAAAACAACTTGCACAACAACAGAAAAAAAAAACAGCTATTATGAAGAAAAAAATGCAACTAAACCTCACATCAAAAGAGCTGAATCATTGACTTCATTCAAGCTCAAAGCCCTAACACGTCAAAATCACAATCAAAATTTCAAAAAAATCAAAAACAACACCAAAAAACACTAAACAAAGATCAAACCACATATTAACACAATCCAAAATAAAATAAAAAATAAAATCAAAAGCGCTTAATTAATTAACCTTTAGGCCATTCAGCGAAAATCCTTTCCTTAAGCATGGAAACAGTTGAACTCGGTGAATACCGAAACGGTCCAATATCCGATCCATCGTATAATCGGAACTTAAGCTCCACCAATTCTTCCTCCGGCATCTCGAATCAAATCAAAATTACAACCAAAATCAATCAAGCTAATAATCTCACAGTAGCACTTTTTCAGAGCAATTGGTAGCGTTGTGAGGTGGTTTTTGGTGGTGAATGATCAATTGAAAGAGTTGGTTTTGTTTTCTTCGTAACTATACATTATGATTTTAGAGAGAGAGTGTTGAATATTGAAATAAGAGAGAGAAAGATATTTAAGAAGTGTGAAAGAGAATCTAAAGGTGTAAGAAAATTGTGAGAGAATCTAATAAAAAGATAAAAATTAAAATTTTGATACATCATCAATTAGACAAACCCTATCTATCTTCCGATCTTGACGCTTTCTCTTTTTCTTTTATTTTAATAACTTTTTATTTATTGGATTTTTCTTTAAGAATTTATTTATGAACTCAAACAAAAAGCTACTACAATTTATTGATGATATAAAATAATTTTATATTAACATTGTATATAGAAAGAAATATTTATTTGACTAAGTAATTTTTGTTTAAATATTTATTTTATAAAAAAGGAAAATTTATTTTTATTTAAAAATATAATGTGTTTAGATTTGTTTATCTAAAAGAATTCTCATTTTCAATTTATAAATTATTAATTTTTTATTGTCAAATATAAAATGAAAAGTTTGATTACAATTTACAGTTTTGTTATTTATATTTTATGCGCTTTTGAAATAAATATTTTGTCACATTCTGTTTTTTTTTTTTTATAAATTAGTAGAAGACTTGTGCGTCTGCACAAGTAAATGAATTAATATTTTAGAAGGAGCAAATTGAGTGTCAAGTCTAAAGAAAGAGAAAACGTCATGCAAACGGTTAGGAAATTCTATGTGATTATATCCTCTAATATGTTTAGAGTATAAAAAAGTCATGACAAAGTTGTTATATGACCCCCTTGAGCTATACTATCACATAGAATTTCCATGTGAATTCATCTGCTTACATTGCATTTCATTTGAGATGGTGCAAATTCTCATTTCATTTGATTACATTAGTTTTGTTTCACGTCAAACTATAATAAATTTAAATTTTTTTATAGGTGTCTGTTATTAGGAAATAATAAAATTATAATAAAACTATAAAATTCTCCATTAAAAATTGAGTAGAAAATAATTAATTTATAAATCGTAGAATATTCATGTTTTGAAATGATAACATGATTTATGATTGTATTCATGTTCTTACTCTCTTGTCTCACATGCTTATAGTCTATTATTGCATGCACGATTGAAAATTTATCTGGTTTCTCTTAAATATTAATTATGGTCACGCAATCAACTTTATAGCCTTTGAGCAAAAACTTTGTTGTACTTCCATCGCTAGTTCATCCACACTCAATTGACATCTTACTTCTGTCTATATTAACAAAGTCAAGAAAACATATTAGGATTTGATAAGATGTATTAAGAATCAAAAGCAAAATATTACAATTTAATTTTTATTTTATTTATATAAAAATGCATGGTAGTAGTTGTGATTTACCTTGACTACAAATTTCTATAGAACAATCTCTTCCATGCTACTAATTTTAAGATGATGATCAACAAAAAAAATTCTAAAACTATTATAATCTTTGAAACTTGACATGAAATTCTTTGAGATATCACTCTTAAAATCACATTTGGACTTGAGATTTTCACTTTGCATCTGCAACTGAAGAATTGTTGCTTGCTCCTAGTTTCTTGAATTGTATGTTTATATACATAAGCTATACAATAGAACCATTTAGTATGATTATATACATAATTTGTACTTGCAGTAATTAACATGTCAACCCAATATGTGCATTTAATATGCTTATATATCTAAGCTATACATGATGTAACTATCATGTTAACCCCTATGACATCTTAGCCAATCAAACATCTAACTATTAGTTAGACTAAGATATGGTAATAACTATCACAAAAGAAAATATGAAAAATATATGATTTAATACCTAGGAAATGTATTGATTCTTCGTAATGGTAGAACCGACACTACTGACGATCTATTATGCACCTGTAAATGCTGATTTTGTCTTTTTCAAAACCAAAAACTTTTGATCCATTTCTCAAACTTTATCAGTCACAACTTAAGCAGCAACACTTATTTTCTCACTAAGCCCATGTTTTTGGTCAAAAGATACAAGTGCAAAAAATAGCATAATTTAATATTCAACATTTCTAATCAATTTCAAATACTAATGCAATCTTCAATAAAAGTGAAATATTGTTTTGTGGAACCTATCTAACTGATGACATCTACAAGAAACCAATTATAATACACAGTTTATCCAAAAGAAGCTAATCAATTTTATGTTAATGTTATTGATGACAAGAATGGTACCGCACGAGTCTTCTCATTGATCAAATCTATACCAAAGTGACTGTCATTATGGTGTGTTGTGTGTGGATGGTGACAGTGCGACGCAATTCTGTTAGGTGTTAAAGTAGTTTAGCAAAACAATATACATTTAGAAATGTTACAGAGATGAAAATTAAATGCTCTTACTAAATGCAAAAACATGTTTTCAAAGGTATGGTTGAGACTTATATATCAACATTTATAACAAAAAATAAATTTTGAAAGGATTGTATGAAGGAATAATTAAACAAAATCTTTAAATAAACCACACATATTTTACTATCATTGAGAAACTTTTCTGCAATTGCCTTCACTATTTTTCTCATTATAAGTTCCTGCATAATTGGGATAGTAAAAAAAAATGCTTTATAATCAGACCAGTAGACCGGGGTGATGTTTGTTTAACCAAACTTGACCTTTTCCCATGCTTACAGTGTCTAAATCCAATCATGCAAGTTTGACTATATTGTTTCTATAGAAAAATTATGATACTTACTTTGTACTAAGTTAAATGGCTGTTTTCGAGAAATAAAATATCCTTGAAGCCAATCAATAGAGGAAGTTTGACTGAATGGCTTCACCTTTAAGATCATCCTAAATGAAACATGAATTCAAATTAATCTCAAACAAACTCAATCAACCATGAAAACTGAGATAGCAGGGTGAATGCTTAAAACAACCTTGTATGAACATTTCTACCATGTTAAGTCTATTCTCCCTTAATTGAGACATGTCAAATGTTAAAAAACCCAAGATAAAAATAAATGTTCAAAGCATACATGTTGTATAACTAACTGTGGCATAAACATAATTATGCCATACACTATCTAGGATCTACATAGAAGCAAGGGGCTAGGTTTCCCAAATAAAGACTTAATAGTTAACTATGCCATAAACATAAATATGACAAGATGGATATGTTTTTCATATAAAATATTCAAATTCTTGTTCGGTTTGTTTTTTCTCTTAATGTACATATATTTTTCTAATATTTTATGGATGGATCTTCGACTTCTTGGGGGATGAACTTGTAGAGATGAAGGAAAAAAATCTCGAGGCTCTACTTGGATGCAGGACATTTGCTAAAGAGCTAACCTAATTCAGTTTTCCACTACTCACATCTCTAACTATGAAACTCACAATTTAAAAAAAGAATGATTATATGTTGTGTTTAGTGGCATATGGTGTATATTTTTTGTTAATCCTAACTATGAATCTCAGTTTTAGTCTAGTTTATAAAGGAATCAAACAACATAGTGGCATATTTAGACATAAGCTAAGGTAGTTGCATCAGAAGTGAAAGGTATAAATATAGTCATGCCATGTTATTGTATTGAACTAAATTAAGATAGTAATTCAGAGTTCTACTTTTACGTGCACACATGATAAGCTCTAGCATTTATTAAGAATATATAAAGAGATAACTGAATGTTCATATACCACAACCGATTGCTTCCAATTCTTCTTTATTCCTTAAAGATGCCCCTTTCAAACAACAACAACAACTGATCTGCCCTTATTTGCCCATTTTAATAATGTTGAGGACATGTACCTGGATAGATGCAATATAAGTTAAATCATATATTATATAAGACACACCATAAATAGAAAATTTTATTGTATACAACTTCTATATAAAGCAGAGGTCAGTTGAACTAATGCAGAACATGGAATGCAATATTCAATATACATTGAATGCAATTCATCCCCAAATTGAATCTCAAACGTCCCCAAAATTATATCCATTCATGAATGCATTCTATCTTGGAAAACTATCGTCACCAACCTTCAGCCTTCTCCATTTAAATCTATTCGAAGCTCTCTTTCTAACTTCTTCTAAAAAAATCTCCATATAAATCCAATCGCAATTGTATCAAGCTGGATATGTGGCAAAAAACTCTCTTTCCATCACTTTTATTTTCAATTTTGGTTGTGGACTGAGTGCATGAAATAACTATGTCCTGCTATAAATACTACCATTTTAATTGTTCTGAGTTTGATTTAGAACACCGTGACCAAACGCCAAACCTGAATTCAAACATAATTAGTACTCCGACAATGACCAAACGTCACAAAAACAACAATAAACCTTAACACTACTATAGGAAAAAACCAAGTATTTTTAGGCAATTAGTGATAAAGCAAATAAGGTGAAAGCATTGAAGAATCAATTTACACAAAAAAAAAAAAAAACTGATTGAACTTGAAAATCAATTTGAAATGTCAATGGAATTTACTTGTTAAAGAAAGTATTACTCAAAAACTTCAACCAACCTAAGTCTGGATTTCAAACTGATCAGTAAGTTGCAACACTTTGAGTATTATCAATTGAATCACAAAATAAACACAAAAGGAACATATTGTATCATTTTATCAATTCAATCAATGTTTAAAAAATAGACATTGTGTCTACTTAATGTCATAGCCCCCACTTCTAATTCAGTTTGTAGTGATCTAACCGTGTTGTAATTAGAATCCATCCATATCTTGTGGTACATGAAAAATGCCTGAGACCTGCTAATAAAATTTAATTTTAAGAGATGATGTAACCTCAATTTGTAGACATAAATTAATAATAGTAATTTCTTCTATAAATGTTGCAAAAAATATATACACATAAGAGAGTCTTCTTTCTAAGAAAAGTTGCAAAAGATTATTTATAGAAGTTGACATGATTAGAATTATTACCTTCCTGATTAAAATAACATTAATATTCTTTGTTTTGGAATTACTCTCAACAAAATTGAAAGTAACCTGAAGACTGCAACCCAAAAGTAAATTAGAACTCGTAAAGTTTAATAAGATATGATGTGAATCACAAAATGCATGGGAAAAACTACTGAAAGTTGACACAACAATTCAGGAAGAATTAACAAATTGATAAAACCTAAAATGAACTTCCATCTCCAAGGAAACACATTTTTAATCCCCTTTGGAGAATCATATGATTAACAAAATACACAGCAAAAACTAATGAACCTTCACACAATAATTGAGTAAAGATTAACAATTTAATTAAACCTAGCGATTGAATTCCCATCTCGTAGGAAACCCATTCTCACCCCTTATTGGGAAAACAAAATCCTAATTCTCCCTTGATGTGAAGCCATGAATCTTTGATACCTCGTATAGTGATCAAATAACAAATTAGGAAAGATAATATTAGTAACATATAGAGTGAAATAGAGAATGAAATTGACTACCTCATGCAGAGGATGAATCTAAGGCGGTAAATTCGCATAAGCTGAATAATTTAAGTTTATTTTTCCATTGAATTCATTCTCACAATCCACATTTCAAGAATATGCTGAATAAATGAACCATGGAATTGGTAGAAATCCCCATATGTCATGTGGTTCGGTACTCCTACAACATATGTCAGTGGTTTCCATTCAACCTAAATCACAAACAGAAAAATTGGAAATCTGGAATGAAAACTCAATTAATTTACTCGGCATAGAGAATCGGAAATGAAAACACAATTAATTACCTCAAAACAATATAATCATCAATTTGTTATGCATAACCAACTTAAAGCTTCCTTGGAGGGCTCTGATTGCTATTGATGGAAGCAATTGTTATGAATTGGATGATGATTTCAAAGTCAGAATCAAAATTAATTCATGTATTTTTAACATCTATACCTTTAAATTAATTAACTATGAAACTCATTAACTTTTTTGTTCGACAGATCATTAGGCACATCGAGAGTTGGAATGTCTCATACATCTTCAACATTATAAGTAACTTTTGTTGAGGCTCCATGAAGATCAACCCGTGCTCCTTTGAAAAATGTTTACCTTCTTCAGTGCTTAGAGCATTCTCAAGCTGGATAATCATAAACAATCTGTTTATATAACCGTCGTACTCGATGGTACCCATTTAGTCCAAAGTGTGTTCGTGTTTTAATGTGAAAATTTACAATCTTCTAAGGTGGAAAGGAGAAAGAAAGAGATAAGAAGTGTTTTTATTATTTTTGCTCGCCTTTGGTCGTAAGACTTAGTGCCTATGCACTCTCTCGTGCAATGGGAAAGTCAGAGCGTCGTAGTTCGGCTAGAAAATGATTTTTTGTGGATTGATTTTAAATGAAAATACAAGTCAACATTTTTAAAGGAGAAGACTCGCCTAAATGCCCACAAGGTGTGATAAAGGATAAAGGACTACGCACCTACATGAGGCAGGGTTTGAGAACACCTCTAGTACTCAAGTGGAGAAGTTGAAAACCATGGGGATAGAGGAAAGAACATCTCAATTATAAATGAATCATGTCTAATCTTGAAAAAGGTTTTAAAGATAAAAGGTGCTTGAATGCACAAAAGATTTGAATGAGTTAAAATTGATTTTAAGTGGGTGAGAAAGTACCGAACAATAGGGCTAACGTCCTACAATTCAAATGCTAGAAACTTGAGGAGCTAATGCTCAGACGAGTCGTCTATCACCCAAAAAGGTTTTCTTATGAAAAGTGAGGTGAAACGAAGTTCACGTTATTTAAGTGTCTTTAAACAATTGGTCTAACATCCAACGATTTAAAGACTAGGAGTTTATATGGCACACATTTTTAAACAATTGGCCTAACGTCCAACGATTTAAAGACTTGGAGTTTATTATGAAAAGTTTTTCAAAAGGACACTCGACGTTGGATCGAGGTTTGGAAATTTATTATGAAAGTGTTTTAAATGCTTGGTGAATGGAGAAAGAATGAATCAGGTTATAATCAACCAAGCCATAAAACTTGATCGATCTCGAGAGAATATCCAAGCCTACTCCCTACTATGAAACCCTTATGGAAATGAGAAAACTTGGTATATGGACCAAGGCGCGAGAGATGGAGGAGAAACGAATAATTGTAAAAAAATTAATAATTGAGAAAAGCCCATACAAGGTGGCCAACACAAGCATAAAACGATTAAATTACATTTGTACTAGCAAAGTGGGCTAGTCTACTATGATGACCAATTGGAACAATTGATCGAAATAGGCTCACTGTAAGAAGGCCCAGGATCAAGCGTACATGTGTGCATGTGTGGTCATCGCGACGCTTCTAAGCTCTGTCGACTTACGGGTTTAAAATGATTCACAATTATTAGTTTAAAAATGATTTTTTGGTTTTGTGTAAGTGACGATTAAATTAAAATAAAACAAATGCAAACTAAATAATTATTACAAGCCATTTGGGGAGAGGGATACATCAATTACAAATAGGAATTAAACGATAAAATAGAAAGAGGTAAATTATTTACAACGCAACAAAGGGCTGGGATACATTTTTTCGAATGGGGATAAAAATAAAATAAAGAGAAAATAATAAATTAATTACATTACAATGCGGAGAAGCAAGCATCACTTATTGTATTTTATTATATTAATTAGAATAAATTATAGAAATTAATTCTAAGAAGTCAAATAATATATTTGTGTTCAATACATATTCGAAAAGTTAAATTGAATTCAAAATTCGAAATTGCAACACAAAGATGATAATTACAATATAATTCGAATTTATTTACAAGTGAATATAATAAGTGTAAAATCAAAAATAATATATACATAATTATATTTACAATACTAAATATAAGAATCAAAATAATACTAAGTATAATTAAATTTACATTATTAAATATTAAAAATAAAAATACTAAGTATATCTCTACATACATTACTAAATATTAAATCAAAAATAACATATATATATATATATATATATATATATATATATATATATATATATATATATATATATATATATATATATATATATATATATATATATATATATATATATATATATATATATATATATATATATATATATATATATATATATATATATATATATATATATATAGATGCATTAATAGAAAATGTATGCTTGGACTATTCTTGAATGCCTTCACAATAACAAAATCGTTAGTAGCATAAGTGTGGGATAAAAATTGAAACGAAAGAAATTGCAACAAATTAGAATATGATTAGTAATAGAATTGGATGAAATTAATATAATATACATGAACGGAAGAAGAAACAATCAAATACGCGAGTAATTCGATTCACAAAGGAACCAAAACCAAAGAAACTTATACTATTATTCAATTTAAAATCGAAACAAACTAAAATTAAACCGAACAAATCCGGGAAGCTACTACATATACTTAATAACACCCATAAACTCAATCTTGAAAGTGTTCAAAACAAATTAAAAATGCAACGATAGAAAACAAACAGTTGCCCCATAGTTTCTCAATTATATTTACACGCGATTAAACGTGGTTAAGCAATAAACCATCATCGAAACTATAAAAATACATCTTTACTCACAAACTTCAATTGAAATTAAAAAGGAGAAAAATAAGATATCTTAATGGTTTCTCTGTTAGTTTCTACGAGAATAAACGCGAAAACAACATCTCCTTCATTGAAACCACTCCTAAATATCATTCAACCATAAATTCTACTCGAAATTTAAATGAGAGTAACATATTTACACGGTGTCCCAACGGTTTCTCGATTAAATCTTACGCGAATAAATGCGTCACCGATATCAAACCATCATCGAAACTATCTAAAAAAATTAAACCTCTTGATTTCAAGTGAATTTAAAACGAAAAAAGGATTAAAACAGGGCAGTAGCGATTTCTGACTTTTAATTATTTTCAAACAACATAATCAAAATCAGATTTCTTAATAATCAAAGCAGATTTCATAACAATCTAATTGTTTTTTGAAAAAAAACATATAACAGTTCAAAACAGATTTCATAACAATCAATCATCGCAAAAATTTGGCAATAACTCAGTTCAACAAATCGAAATAGATTGAAAATTACCAAGGTACTGAAGCTATTGGTGAATGAAAGAGTTGCTGCTCAGATTCAACCTTGTTGGATGTTGCGATGAGGATGGATGGAACGCGATAGAGGGTGTGCGACGGTTGAGAGGAAATTGCCGAACGATTGTTGTTAATGAAATTAGGTTTATGTTTTTTATGTTTTTTCCACTCCTAACAGTATAACATATATATATATATAATCAAATTAGGTTTTCATCATTTTTTCAAAATTCCAAAAATTCCCTTTTGACAAAATGGGCCACAAAGCCTGAAAGATTAAAAAATAATATACCTAAAAACATTTTTGTTTTGATTTTTAGAGATAAAAATTGAACACCTAAAATTGTCAAAAAGGATAAAAGTTTGGACAATAAATTATCCAAAAAAATTAAATGAGCACATTAAAATAAACTACGGGTCTCAAAGATTAAAGAAAAATTATCAAAATATTTAAAATCGAAATAAAATGAAAACAAAGAATACCCAGTTTTAAAACACTTATGGTTAAACACGAGACTGAAAAATGTATCGAAAAATTAGAGAGGGCACATTTTTATGATCTACGCGACACGTAGATTCATAAAGTAGTGAGTAAAAGGCAAAAACTTGAAATATTTTCCCCGCTAATTTTCCGCACAGTGTTGAATCGCTTTTAACGGCCTGTTTATAAAACCGAAATATCAATATCATCGACATATAGTAAACTTAATATGATGCAATAAACAGGTATAGAGATAAAAATGAATGAAGTAAAATATAAGGTATTTTATAACTAAAAACGATGCAAATATCGATTTAAATTGACTTTTGGTCAATTTAAATACGACGAAATGATGCAAAAGCGATGTGTAAATGATGATTTTTTTATATAAACAAAATGCAAGTGGGAAAATATCAGGGTAAAATTTGGGGTACAACAGCTGCCCCTATTTAAATATCTTCAACCAGATGATATGAAGATGATCAGACTTCATATAATCGCAGTGGGAGATAGTTAAATATAAAAAACCCAAAATTTTCCCCTGAGATGCAATGGGTATTTTGCGAATGGAATATGACAAGAATGCGTTGAATGCAATATATTTTTTTTGTTATTTTTTTAATGATATATGATATGAGACAAACTCTGTGGGGGAAAACATCAAAGATATTTTAGAAGAGAAATGGATGATCTTTGAAAAAAGAATCAAGCATATTCAGAAATACATTGAATATACGAGAAACAAAACATCAGAGACATTCAGAAGGGAATTGAACGAACTCTGGAACACATCATCAAAGACATTCAGAAAAACATTGAACGATCTTCGAAAAAGAAGAATCGAGCGTATTCAGAAATGCATTGAATAAACGAGAAATAAAACATCGGAGACACTCAGAAGGGAAATGAACAAACTCTGGAACACATCATCAAAGACATTAAGAAAAACATTGAATGAACTTCGGAAAAAAGAATCGAGCATATTAAGAAATGCATTAAATATACGAGAAACAAAACATCAGAGACACTCAGAAGGGCATTGAACGAACTTTGGAACACATCATCAAAGACATTCAGAAAAACATTGAACGAACTTCAGAAAAAAAGAATCGAGTATATTCAGAAATACATTGAATATACGAGAAACAAAACATCAGAGACACTCAGAAAGGCATTGAACGAACTCTGGAACACATCATCAAAGATATTCAGAAAGACATTGAATGAGCTTCGAAAAAAAGAATCGAGCATATTTAGAAATGCATTGAATATACGAGAAACAAAACATCAGAGACATTCAGAAGGGCATTGAACGAACTCTGGAAATTTCATCCAGAAAAGCCATGGATGGAGATGGATCAAAACTCTGGGAACATCAGAGACATCTAGAAAATCATTAGATGGAAGGAAACCAGGAATATCCAGAAGAACATTGAATGCAAAAAAGACCTACAATCTGGAAATACAACAGAGACATCTAGAAAACCAATGGATGAAGGCACTGATCCTGAAGGTTCACTGAAACATTCAGAAGATCTTTGAATGTACGGGAAAAAATCTCTGGAAAAGACAATCAGATATATCCAAATTTGAAGCTACATCAGAGTCATCCAGCAATGGCACTAAACAAAAAAGAAAGAGACAGACTGACATACATTTATTTTGGTAGGTACCAAGTAAGTTGGACTTTGACTGCGAGGTAAGATGTTGACTGTAACATGACCTCAAGAAATGCAAATGAGGATAAAAACTCTTGCTATGCAATGATATATGAATTTCGGGATGCATGATATATGAATGATCTATGCATGTAGTATGCAATGCAGATGTTTAATGACAACAGATATTGACTCTTTTGTGGAGGTAAGATGGGAACTCTGATTCCTCAACACAGAGAACACTGCCAACTCTGCTTGGAGAGAAAATGTCTTGAGAAACACTTCTAACACAATTGTGAATTGTATTAAAATGGTGATCCTTGGAGGAAGAAGTGAAGCTCTTCTTGGGGATTTCCCCAGATTAGCTGATTGTTGAAGATAAACCGATCACGTCTTCAATTCTTGAAAATAACTGAGGGAAAACATTGCCCCAGTGTGAGTCTTGAAAAATATCTTCTGATTAAAACAATTCTGATAATGACTTGCACTGAGCAACAAATCTTGAACTGATTCACAACAGGATCTGAAAAATACTTGCCCCTGATTAGGATCACTGACCAAGTTTCCTAAAAGTTTGGACTTCCTTGATGAGGAAAACTTGTTTGTAAGCAAAAATTGTTTATTCAAACATGGTAAATTTAATGCAAAGTTCATGCAATTTTTTTGAAATAAAGATTATTTTGAGATGATGTAATTGGCATATATAAAAAAAATGAATCACTGGTTAAAACACAATGGTTTTAAAATTTTAAAGTGAAAGAGAAAACAAAGGTATGGATATGCCAAGACAATTGATTTGCAAAATATCTTAGGAGTCATATTACGCAACCTTGTTGTAGTATGCTTTCAAAAGAAACCTGACTTCAATTAGGTCTTTTGAGGGTTGTAACGTGGGCTGGTTAACGGTTTAAGAAACAAAGGATAAAGGCTCAAAGTATATTTGTACCCAACCCAATCTTCGTGATGTTCTTCAGTCCTACGCTTAGTTAAACTCAGTTTGCACATTTAGGTTCTAATAGATTTTGGATTGTACACTGACAGTGATGATGGCTCAAAAGTTGATAGATTCTTGATATGTTAGTCACTTCTTCTTGCAACATTTGTTGTTTGAGGACTTTTGTTAACTCTTGTTTGAATTTATCATCCCTATGTTTTGCTTGAACTACTCCATTTAAGATTACAGTCAGCAGGATGCCCCCGTTGGTTGCCTAAGTTGCCTTTTTAGTTTTAGCTTAGCGGCTTTTCCTTTTTGATATAATTTTTTTTAAAAGATAATGACTGCTTAACTTTCATGATTACAGAGAACCATCATCGTCTCTTTTAGATTTGGAGGACATCTTTGACACTTCTCTGATGTGTGTGAAGGAAAGCTTGATTATGACCTTTATTGAAAGGTGTCTCGCATGATATCTCTTGCAATTGAATGCAAAGCCAAATTAACTGAGAACTACCCTGCCCCAGGTTAAAATTGCGGGTTTTTCGTATAGAAATAAACTCCAACTTCTAGGCTAGAAGGGGTTGCCAAAAGTTTAACTTCCTTATATCTCCAGTGTTTAGGAATTGAAACAATGCATGTATATCATCAACAAAGTTTTATTCGAAAGCATACAAACAAAAATTATGGGTATCTTGTTATCATCATCCTCCCTATAATCTTTGCAAAAACAAGAGTTCGGTAGAGAAATTAAACATGGAAAATATATATTTTGAAAGCGATAAATGTAGATGGTTTGAATCAAAACAGTGCAATGCTTATTTCGTTAAAATTAACATGAAGTTACAAACAAAATTTGAATGCGACAATTTAACATAAACAAGAGAAAATGCAAACAGAAAGAAACATGGCCTAGTGACTAATCAGTTACAAGGATGAGTTGTCCTGTCTGGAACACTGGCTTTAGGAAGTGACTTGAGATACTATGGCCCATTCTTCAGCCACTTTTTCCTGGAAACGGATTGTTGATAACATTTAGTGGAGGATCTCCAAAATTTATCTCCTCGCTTCTGATTAGCTCTCGAACTCTAGCCTTCAGTGGGTAACAATTTTCCAAATCATGGCCGAAAGCTCCTTGATGGAACTCACAATGAAGATCAGACATGAATCCGACTGGGAGAGGATCTGGAGGAGTCAAAGGCCTAGTTGTGATTAGACCTAGTTCAACCAAATGAGGATACAATTCAGTGTAAGTCATTGGAATAGGGTCAAACTGAGTCCTATTCCTTGCATTACGGTTCTGATTTTGTTCAACAGCTTGACGTTGAGGAATCTATATTGGTTGAGCCTTGACTACAGGAGTGACAACATCTACTTGTGGTTGGTCATAGTATTGAGGCCTACGGCGAGGTCCTCTTCTTTCAATTGAGGCAGCATTAGTTTCAACTTCTTTCTTTTTTTGGAAGTTTCCGAAGGATTTCTTTGCACCATTAGAGGATTCACCAGCAACAAACACTTTTCCTCTCTTGATTCCCTCTCTAACCTTTGGCCAATAGTCACCAAATATGTGAATCGAGAAGACACGCTACCAATCATCTTTTCCCAATAAAAAGGGGACAAGGTATCCATAAACAAGCCAGTGAGCTCCTTCTTAGATCGAGGTGGTTCAACTTGCGAGGCCATCTCTCTCCAACGTTGAGCATACTGTGACACCCCAAATAATTCAATATTTAAAATAATTAGAATTTTTAATTATTAATTTAATTAGATTTTAATTATTAATATTTGGAATTATTGGAATTAATTAATTAAATAAGGAAAGGAGGAGTTGGGAGTGTGAGGAGTAATGGGGGTGACGAGTAAAATACTCTACCTATCCTAATTATTATTTTATTTATTTATTGGAATAATAAAAGGAATAATAAAAGGGAAAAGAAGGAAAAAGAGGAATAGAAGGTTTTTCATCATTCGTAACATTGGAGAAGAGAAGAGAAAGAGGAAAAGAGTGAAAGTTGCCGGAATTCAAAGAACCCACAAGGTAAGGGGTGATTTTGATTGATTAACATGCCTTATCGGTTTCTAATTCAATAGTATTGATCGTAGTATGTTAAGAATCTCAATTTAGTAATTCTAGGTTTTATAGAATTATCCTAATTTGTGTCGGATTGTGTAGAATTGAGTAATTTGTATGTTATAGAATCATTAGGGATGATCAAAGTATGTTATATTGCATGTTACTGCTGTTGGATTATGCAATTATATGGTGTTTGAATGTTGGATTCGTGTGGGATTGATAGGAAGTGAGTGGGTATGCATAATGCTGTCAAAACTGCATAATTTTGGTTCTGCAGGTCGCAGGAACCGGTTCCCATGTGGGAGGAACCGGGTTCCCAGTTCATTTTTGTTAGTGTTTTAAGTTGGCATTACTTTTTGGTAAAACTAGGCTATGGCAATGTCTTGATAGATGTCATGACATTCAGAGATTGAAGATAAATCCTACTTGACAAGGATGTTTAAAGTACAACGTAATCGAAGATAAAACTGTATGGAATTTCAGAAAATAGTCGATGTCATAATGTATGTTATGACATTCGTGACATTCTCGCTCAACTGCTTTTCCCGAGACTTTTCGAAGTTTGTTGATGCTATATTATGTTTTTCGTTATTAAAATGCATGCTCACGTGGCTGCTAGGTTAATCTTAGTTAAACCTAAATTGGTTGTTGAAAAGACCTTGTTTTTAGGATTAAATTAAGTGAACCCTAGCTATCTTTATGGAAGCCCAAAACTGAAGTTTTAGGACTGCTTCTATAAAAGGAACACAACCCTTACACTCGGCCTCGGAATGTATTGAAGATATAGCAGGTTGTTATTTTTGTAATTCTAGTTTCTCTTGTGAGCCAAGCAACTATCAATTGATAAGTGCCTTGGACTAGGATTTGTTTGTAAGGGTAGCTTATCACTCAAAGCTTTGAAGCACGAGTGTTTGTCTCTTGATTAAAGCTGTGAAGCAAAATCAAGATAGTTTATTGAAGTGTGTCTTCACAATTCAATTATTCAATAGGTTGATATCACCGCTGTGATTGAGGGGAGTGAGTAGAACTCGTGTCTAAGTAGGACTTAGATTGAAGTTGCATTGGGTAGGTTTTAAGTGAAGGAGATAAACCGTTGGTTTATTCCCGAATTAATTCTACTAATAGTGAATTTCCTCCCTAGCTTGGTAACCCCGGATGTAGGTGTAGTTAGACATCGAACCGGTAAACAACTTATTGTGTTCTTTCACCGCTTAAATTTATTGTGTGAATTGTCAGAGTGTCGATAGTGTGTCATAACATCTCTATGACATCACGATCCGCTGAGGAATTTCAATTGGTATCGAGAGGGCACCCACCGTTATTTCGGTGAGATCTAGGGATAATAGTTTCGCATAATGGATAAGGAAGGAGGATTTGAGGTAGACCACCCATACTGGATGGGTCTAATATGATTACCGGAAACCTCGTATGGTTGCTTTTTAAGATCGTGGATATTAAAGCTTGGAGAGTCGACAAAGGATGGAAACATCCCACCAAGCTTGAGAAAGATGGGACTACCGTCTTGAAACCCGAGGAGGAATGGAGCAAAGAGGAAGAGGAGCCGCAGGGAACTCTAAAGCATTGAATGCCTTATTCAATGGTATTGAGAAATATCTTCGACTAGTTCATCAATGTGATGGCCAAGGATGTTTGGGACACTCTCAAAACTACTCATGAGGGACATCCAAGGTGAAGATGTCAAGACTTCAGATGCTCACTACCAAATTTGAGAATTTGAAGATGAAAGAAGATGAGACTATTCATGGGTTTCACATGAATATCTTGGAAATTGCCAACACCTCAGGAGCACTTGGTGAAAAGATGTCAGAAGAAAAGCTAGTGAGAAAGATTCTCAGATCCTTGCCAAAAGATTTGCAATAAAAGTGACTGCAATAGAGGAGGCTCAGGACATCAGCACCTTGAAGGTTGAAGAACTTATTGGATCTCTTATGACCTTTGAGATGGGAATCAGTGAAACTGTTGACAGGAAGAACAAGAGCATAGTACTTCTGTCCAATATTGAAGAGGGATGCAAGGTGGATGATGAAGAGAAGATATCTGAAGCTATAGCCATGTTGGGAAGGCAGTTCAACAGACTCATCAAGAGGGTTGATCCAAAGTCAAGGTCCAATGTCAAGGACATTTCATCTGACATTGGCAGATCTTATGACTCCAGTAGAAGATCCAAGTCAGAGGAAAAAGGAAGTCAAGGCAGTAGTGGAATCCAATGTCATGGATGTGAAGGATTTGGACATATTAGAGCTGAATGTCCTACCTTTCTTAAGAAATAAAAGAGAGGAATGACTGTCACTTGGTCTGATGGTAAATTAAGTAGTGACTCTGAAGAGGAATCAACCAAACTTGTCACTGCACCTTCTGAAAGTGGCAATTCTGATAATGACTCTAGTAATGAGGAAGTGACTTTTGAAGAACTTGCTGATACTTACAAGAAGCTGTGTATCAGAAGTGGTGAAGTATGTCAGCAAAATGAAAAACAGAAAAAGCTGATTGAGAAGTTGAAGGCAGAAAATGTGAAGCTGGAAGCTGAGAAGAAGGAAAATACAATCACTATAAGTCATCTCAACAGTGAGATTATAGTGTTGAATTCCAAGCTTGATCATATGACTAAGTCTGTCAAGATGCTGACTACTGGGACTGATAAGTTGGAAGAAATCCTTCAGCTTGGACAAAATGCTGGAAATAAGCATGGTCTAGGATATGTGGCTGAAAAGGAACCTGTTAGTGACAAGAAAAAGAAGAGGCATGGGAAACCAAGGTCAAAGCAGATGCCACAACATAAAACAGGAAATGTTTCTGGCTCTGGGCATGTGGCTGCAAAGAAATTTACTGATAACATGAAGAAGAACAAACCTAATAAGACAATGTCAAAGCAGATGTCACAACATTGGGGTCAACATCAGGATCAGAGAAACATGAATAAGAAGTTTCAAAGATGGAGATGTCACCATTGTGGAAGGTTTGGACACATAAAACCCTTCTGCTATAGGATACATGGATACCCTAATCAGACTACCTATGTTAAGCCTAAGAACATCAAGGTACCCTACACTCAAAAATGGAAGAAGAGGACTGCAACATTGATAGCTCACACTTCTCTTAGAGTGTCTGCCAAGGAAGATTGGTACTTTGACAGTGGGTGTTCCAAGCATATGGCTGGAATAAAAAACCTACTGAATAATGTCAAACCTCATTCTACCAGCTTTGTCACTTTTGGAGATGGAGCTAAAGGAGAAATCAAAGGTGTTGGAAACTTGGACTGCTATGGAGTTCCAAACCTAAATGGAGTGTTGCTGGTGAAAGGCTTGACTGCTAACCTCATAAGCATAAGTCAGCTATGTGATATGGGATTCAAAGTCAACTTCACTAGGTCTGAATGTCTTGTAATCAATGATAAACAAGAAGTAGTTATGAGAGGAGTCGATCAAAGGACAACGCTACATGGGAATCGAGAACACCAACCTCTCTTGTGCTCTATGACAAAGATGAAAAGGAGGTAAAATTGTGGCATCAAAAACTTGGACATCTGCATCTCAGAGGAATGAAAAAGATCATCTCTATGGAGGCTGTCAGAGGGATACCAAGACTCCATATTGATGAAGGAAGGGTCTATGGTGAGTGTGTCGAAGCAAACGAATGTCACACCCAATGTCTAGACATCGACCACTTCTAAAGTGGAGTGCTACACATGGATTTGATGGGGCCTATGCAGTTGAAAGTCTTGGTGGAAAAGATATGCTTATGTTGTTGTGGATGATTTCTCCAGATTTACTTGGATAAACTTCATCAAAGAAAATCTGTGTTTGATGTGTTTAAAGAGTTGTGCAAAAGACTTCAAAGAGAGAAGGAAAGTCGATTGTCGAATAAGAAGTGATCATGGAAAGGAATTTGAGAACAACAAGTTTGATGAATTCTATTCCTCAGAAGGAATTAATCATGAGTTTTCTTCTCCTATAACACCTCAACAAAATGGGGTTGTGGAAAGGAAGAATAGGACTATACAGGAATCTGCCAGAGCAATGATTCATGCTAAGAAACTTCCTATTCATTTTGGGCAAGCTATGAATATCTTGCTATGTTCACAACAGGGTCACCTTAAGAAAGGGAACATCCTCCACCCTGTATGAACTATGGAAGGGAAAAAAACCAACTGTAAAATATTTCCATGTGTTTGGTAGCAAATGCTATATTCTGACAGATCGTGATCAAAGAAGAAAGACGGACTCTAAGAGTGATGAAGGCATTTTTCTGGGATACTCCACTAACATCAGAGCATATAGGGTATTCAACTCCAGAACCCAGGTTATGATGGAGTCTATTAATGTCATTGTTGATGATCATCATCAGGAACACAATGTCCCATGTGATGTTGAGACATGGTTTGAGACATCACCACAAGTACCTGATAAGGATGATGCACTTGCTCCTACTCCACCAAAATCTGAACCAGAGGAAGCAAACAAAGATCCTTCCACCAGAATTCAGAAAGATCATCCAAAGGAACTCATCATTGGAGATCCAAACAAAGGTGTCATGACAAGGTCCAGAGAAACTGTCTCAAACTCTTGCTTAGTGTCAAAAATAGAGCCAAAAAATGTCAAAGAAGCTCTAAGTGATGAATTATGGATTGGAGCAATGCAAGATGAATTGAACCAGTTCAAGCAACATGAAGTATGGGAGTTAGTTCCTAGACCAGAAGGAACAAACATCATTGGGACAAAGTGGATCTACAAAAACAAGTCTGATGCAGAAGGGGTTGTCACCAGAAATAAAGCAAGACTTGTTGCTCAGGGTTACACTCAAGTTGAAGGGATTGATTTTGATGAGACTTTTTCTCCAGTGGCTAGACTGGAATCAATCAGGCTATTACTAGGGGTTGCTTTCATTCTGAAATTCAAATTATTTCAGATGGATGTGAAAAGTGTTTTCCTAAATGGCTATTTGAATGAGGAAGTATATGTAGAACAGCCTAAAGGATTTGTGGATCCAAGTTTTCCTGATCATGTCTACAAGTTAAGGAAAGCCCTATATGGACTAAAGCAAGCTCCTAGGGCCTAGTATGAAAGGCTGACCAAGTTCCTTACAGACAAAGGATACAGGAAAGGAGCCTTGGATAAAACCCTCTTTGTCAAGAATGAAGGAGGAAAGATAATGGTGGCTCAAATTTATGTTGATGACATAGTATTTGGAGGAATGTCAGACACAATGGTAAAACATTTTGCCAATCAAATGCAAGCTGAGTTTGAAATGAGCCTCATGGGAGAGTTGACTTACTTTCTTGGACTGCAAGTCACACAGATGAAAGACTCAACATTCCTTTCACAGAGCAAATATGCAAGGAATATTGTCAAGAAGTTTGGAATGGAGAATGCCAGACATAAAAGGACCCCTGCTCCCACACATTTGAAGTTGTCCAAGGACACCAGTGGTGAAAAGGTTGATCAAAGTTTGTATAGAAGCATGATAGGAAGCTTGTTGTACCTAATAGCCAGCAGACCTGATATTGCTTTTGCTGTTGGAGTATGTGCAAGATACCAAGCTGAACCTAAAGTAAGTCACATCAACCAGGTGAAAAGAATTCTGAAGTATGTAAGTGGAACTTGCAATTATGGTATCCTGTATTCTCATGGATGTGAACCAATTTTATCTGGTTATTGTGATGCTGACTGGGCTGGTAGTGCTGATGACAGAAAAAGCACTTCTGGAGGATGTTTCTTCTTGGGAAACAATCTTGTTTCTTGGTTCAGCAAGAAGCAAAACTGTGTGTCCTTGTCCACTGCTGAAGCAGAATACATAGCAGCTGGTAGTAGTTGTTCTCAACTGGTCTGGATGAAGCAGATGCTGTCTGAGTATAATGTCACACAGAATGTCATGACATTGTACTGTGACAATCTGAGTGCTATTAATATTTCAAAGAATCCTATACAACACAGTAGGACTAAGCACATTGACATTCGACATCACTTCATCAGAGACCTTGTGGAAGAGAAAGTGATTAAATTGGACCATGTATTGCACCCCAAAATTTACCCTCCTATCTCGATTTTATCTGGCTTAGGCTTCACATTCATCTGCATACGCGTCCATTAGGTCATTGACATTAAACAATTATTCATTCATTGCATATGCATCATTTCGTCGTATTTAAATTGACCAAAAGTCGGTTTAAATCGATATCTGCATCGTTTTATAGTTACAAAATACCCGATATTTCACTTCATTCATTTTTATCTTCTTACCTATTTATTGTATCATTTTAAGTTGATTATATGTCGATGATATCAATATTTCGATTTTATAAACAGACTGTTAAAAATAATTCGACACCGTGCGGAAAATTAGTGGGAAAAATATTTCAAACTTTCGCCTCTAACTCACTGCTTTATGAATCTACGTGTCGCGTAGATCATAAAAATGTGCTCTCTCTAATTTTTCGATACATTTCGAAGTTTTGTTTTTAACCGTAAGTGTTTTAAAATCAGGTATTCTTCATTATCGTTTTATTTCAATTTTAATTATTTTGATAATTTTTCTTTAATCTTTGAAACCCGTAGTTTATTTTAATATGTTCATTTTATTTTTTTCGGATAATTTATTGTCCAAACTTTTACCATTTTTGATAATTTTAGGTGTCTAATTTTTGTCTCTAAAAATTAAAACAAAAATATGGTTGAGTAGATTATTTTTTTATCTTTTGGGCTTTTGAGGCCCATTTTGTTAAAGGGTATTTTTGGCATTTTTTAAAATTGCTAAACCTAATTTTTGTAGTATATATGTATGTTATAATTGCTGTTGAAAGGGGGCCAAATTGAAAAACCAACGAAGCAAATGTAAGGAGGAGGCAAAGACATTTATGAGATCTAGAAAAAAATTAAGACTTTCCTCTTCATACTCCCTTCAACAGAAAATACTCCTTCCTTCATCTTTCCTCAACTATCAATACTCCCTCCACCGTTCCTCTTCCATAACACCAACTCACCCTCCATCTCACAAACTCCCTCTCTCACAACCAAAACACTCATACCATCAAACTCCCAGCCATCACTTCCGCTTCATCTTAGCTCACCACTGTCTCTAAGTTGGTAACTATTCCTCTTAATTCAATATGTGTATGTATTTATATAGCATTGAGATTAATTGAAATATTGAGGGAGATTTGTGAATTTAGTTTGAATGAGTATTGATTGTGTTTTGTTGAAGTGTTTGGAATGAGTTGACATTGTTAGTGTTGTGTTTGATTTTTTATGAAGTTGATGATAATGTTGCAATGGTGATAATCATAGTGATGTTGTTAGGATGAAAAAAAGAAGAAAAAAAAATCACGGTTTTGTTGTTTACTGTGATATAGAATTTAATTGTAATGATGTTATTAAATTAGGTGAGACATTGACATTGATGGTTTGGTTTTAGTTTTGTTTAATCAAATTATTCATGGTGCTGTGAGTTTAAAATAATAGTGTTGGTATTAATAGTGTTAGTATTGTTTGAGGAATATTTGATAATACAAATTGGAGAGTTTAGTATTGATAATGGAGGATGATAATTGTGATTGATAATTAATGTTTAAGTTGTTGCTTTTTCATGTTTCTTTCTCCTAATAACTATGGTTAGTTTTGCCTCAATTACCTTCTTCTTTTTTGTGTATACTTATGCTTGGATTAAAGTGTGGTTTGGTTGCAAACTTTTATTAAGAAAATTCAAGAGTGGGGTGGGTGAAACAAGAAGAAGATTATGGAGATTTATGTTTCGTTATATGTTTTACAAACATGTGAGATTGATGTTGAGAGAATTTTGCTTCTACTAATTACTTCCTTTCCATTTTAACCTCATACTTTCATTTTTTACTAATTAATTCCTTTTCTCCATTTATATTTTTATTATAGTTATTCTACTACTTCAATATAATATTTAGTTATGTGTTTTTAATATTGTAAATATAATTATATAGTATTTTTATTTTATATTGTATATATAATTATATAGTATTTCTATTTTATATTTAGTATTGCAAGTATAATTATATAGTATTTCTATTTCATATTTAGTATTGTAAATACAATTATACTATTTTTATTCATATACTTCATTCGGTTTAATTTGTAAACAAAATACATACCTAAATATATCTATTCTTCGTATAGTTTTTGTTTGTATTTTGAGTGATGTAGGAGCCTTCATTTGGTATTCATCCGATGCATCAAGCCTTATCCGATCTTGAAGACTACCCGAAGCTCAATTCTTGCACCACATAAGAGCTATTTATTTATTCAAATTAATTCGATTTGGTTGTATATATATTCTCGCTCATGAACTTGTACCTCCACTTTCGCATAGATTGTAATTCCTTGTGTGTTCTAATTACCATTTAATTATGCGTTTATCATATTAGAACACATAGCCTCCTCTTGGGCTCTTCATCAAGAAGCAGGTAAACATACACAATGCACACCTGCACACATTTATAGTTTGGTCCTGGGCTTTTCTACAGCGACAACTATTCGATCGATTGTTCCAATCGGTCGTTTAGAATACTAGTGTCACGCTAGTCCCACTTTTAGGAGCATACATAAAGCCACTTTGTATGGGCTCGCTTGTTTTCCTAATAACCCCTAAAACACTTTCAAATTAAATTAATTAATTGAATTTGTTTTCAAAAATCAATTTTTCTACAAAAAAAAACATAGTGTTATGGTATTTAATTAAATTGTTAGAGGTTCGCCCAACGATTTAATTAAAATGTAAAGTATTTGGGCCATTAGAGGGTAACCCAATGACTTAAATACTTTATTCCATAACACTTAATAAAAAGTGAACTTTGTTTCACCTCACTCATTTCATAATAAAGATTTTGGATGAGAGAAGATCGGTTGACCTCAATCACCAATCTCGAGTATCGAATCGTTAGAGGATATCCCGACGTTTTGGTACTTGTCATCTACAATTAAAATCAATTCAACTCATTCAAATCTTTTTTGCTCATATGCGATTATCAAAATCAAAAACATTTTCTTCTAAAATCAACACAAACAATCCAAGACATTTTCAACAAGAACTACAGAGTTTTGACTTTCCCATTGCACGAGGGAATACGTAGGCACGCGGTTTCGAAACCGTGTCAAACTCAAAATAATAATAAACAAACCCCTTTTCTTATTTCTTATTCATGACTTAGAAATTAGCGGTTACACACACACAAACACATTTTGAACTAAATGGGTCCCATCGAGTACGATGGACGTAAGAGGTGCTAATACCTTCCTCTTGTATAACCGACTCCCGAATCCATGCTTTTTGGTCTTGTAGACCGCCTTATCCGATTTTGTGGGTTTTATCTATATTTCCCCGTTCTTTCTAGAACAAATAAAATTAGGTGGCGATTTCATTATTTTGAAAATTCATTTAAATGATTTTTGAAAATCGAGTTGCTTCAGTTGGCGACTTCACTGGGGAAAATTTTTAAAACTTTTTTTGACTAAGCGAGTCAACCCTAGTTTAGTTCTTCGCATGTTTGTGTTTTTGTTTATCGCTTTCTTCTTTATGCTTATCTATTGATTATTTGCTTATTTCTCTCTATGCTTTATATATTAATCTGTTGATATATTATTGTGATGGGAATTCATGGGCATTGATACATAGATAAGCCCACTACCCAGGCTTCTAGGTCACCTTTTTAGGAATAGAGGGGTTGCGTAGCCTAGGTCCACCTGACTCCATTGTCTTGTTGGCCCGAAGCGAAGACTCCGGCTTAGAGTTGGTTGTTTTAAGGAGGTTGTTGGCCCGCGATAGCGCAGGACATCAATCTTTGGACAAATGACCTATAACTCTAAGTTTGTTCATGTTATCCAAGCCTAGACCGACCGCTCAAATATTGGATTTCGAGCATCCCGTTAAGAGTCGTTTCTTGGGGTATACTTTTGCAAATACTGTCACCATGTAGGCCTCTCGCGCGACGATAATATTTGTTAAAAGGGGATCTGAGACTCCAAGAAACATTAAGCAAAAAACATTAGAACCACCTTGTTCGGGGTTATTGGGTAGAAGCCTAGAGCTGTCCAATCATAGGAGCCCACCTAAATAAGTTGTTCTAATTACCAACATCCTTCTTGTTTCACGTTTTTGTGAACCTGTTATTATCATCATGTTGTATTCCATTTGCATCAATCATCTGAAAAGAGTTTATTTCTCTCATCATTCATGCATCATCATGCATTTCATTCATTTCAATCAAAGGACTCATTTCAACCTGGCTTCTTATTCAGAATCTCAAGACTGCAAGACTGATTTCCTGACATTGTCGTCATCATGGATCAACTTCAAGAAAGTGTGGCTGCGATGAATACTCATATAGATACCCAGATGGATCAATTCATGGAGATTATCCAGAACCTCGCCATGATAAGTGTGGTTGGTAATGTTGCTGCTGGTGTTGATCACAATGATAATGATACCAGTGCTTCTTCAGGAAAGGAGAGCAAATGATCTGTTGCTGTGATGGTTCTTGCTTTGTTGGTTTTGGCTTGTTGTTTACATCTTGTTTCCTTTTCCTTAGTCTGTATTTTCCCATTTTTTTTAATTTGGATGATTGTAATGTTGGTTGACAGAACTGTAAAATTTTAACAATGCTGGTACTTCATTATATATTGAAAGGTTGGGGAAACTGTATTGATTCCTTTGGCCCCTTTGTGGCTAAAAAGGGGGAGAGCTACTGTGTGACAGTGGCATTGGGAATTTTGGGAAATTGTATGAATTTTTTTTTGGAATTGTGGGATTGTGTATGGGTAGAATTTATCTTCTCTAGGTTCTGGTTTCTTTAAGCTTAGAACTGGTTTTTCTTCTGCTGCATAGGTACTCTGATGACTTAAGTAGTTTTAGCCAAAAATGTGCCAAAGGGGGAGTTTGTTAGTGTTTTAAGTTGGCATTACTTTTTGGTAAAACTAGGCTATGGCAATGTCTTGATAGATGTCATGACATTCAGAGATTGAAGATAAATCCTACTTGACAAGGATGTTTAAAGTACAGCTCAGAACTGGAAGATAAAAACTGTGCTGGAATTCTGTAGAAAATAGTCTGATGTCATAACAGATGTTATGACATTCAGTGTGACATTCTGTTCTGCAGAATCTGTTTTTCCTGAGACTTTTCAGGAAGTTTGTTGAGCTGCTATATTATGTTTTTCTGTTATTAAAATGCATGCTCACGTGGCTGCTAGGTTAATCTTAGTTAAACCTAAATTGGTTTTTGAAAAGACCTTGTTTTTAGGATTAAATTAAGTGAACCCTAGCTATCTTTATGGAAGCCCAAAACTGAAGTTTTAGGACTGCTTCTATAAAAGGAACACAACCCTTACACTGCTGCTGCGCCTCTGGAATGTATTGAAGATATAGCAGGTTGTTATTTTTGTAATTCTAGTTTCTCTTGTGAGCCAAGCAACTATCAATTGATAAGTGCCTTGGACTAGGATTTGTTTGTAAGGGTAGCTTATCACTCAAAGCTTTGAAGCACGAGTGTTTGTCTCTTGATTAAAGCTGTGAAGCAAAATCAAGATAGTTTATTGAAGTGTGTCTTCACAATTCAATTATTCAATAGGTTGATATCACTGCTGTGATTGAGGGGGAGTGAGTAGGAACTCAGGTCTAAGTAGGACTTAGATTGAAGTTGCATTGGGTAGGTTTTAAGTGAAGGAGATAAACCGTTGGTTTATTCCCGAATTAATTCTACTAATAGTGAATTTCCTCCCCGGCTTGGTAGCCCCGGATGTAGGTGTAGTTAGACACTGAACTGGGTAAACAACTTATTGTGTTCTTTACTGCTGTTTAAATTTATTGTGTGAATTGTTAACAGAGTGTCAGATAGTGTGTCATAACATTCTCTGTGACATCACGTATCTGCTGCCAGGAATTTCAATTTTTTTCAAAGAAAACTGATTTTTCTGCTGGGAACCGGGTTCCTGACTGGGTGATCCGGGTTCCCCATACATTTTTCCAGGGGACGTGTTTTTGAACTTTGTGGGAACCGGGTTCTCCTTGGGAGGAACCGGATTCCACTGTTACTTTTTGAAAAATTCCAAACTTTAAAAATTCATAACTTTCAAACCGTAAGTCCGTTTTGAGCGCCGTTTTGGAAGTTGTTTCTTAAATTTAATGCTCTATTTTATGAAATGAAGGGATTTCCTATAACTTGAAATTATTTTGAAAATGTGTCGAATTCCGATTTAAGTGGTTTGTTATTCAATGCATACTTGGTGTATATGCGGTAGTGTACCTGTGGCATTCGATTGTATCAGGATTTTGTGAATGGAGTGCATGTTTATGTTGCTGATTGTGTGCATGATCATTGAGGACATCATGTTTTGGTTTTGATTCAGTTTATGATAATTGATGTGTTCATAGATTGATTGAATGTTGCATGCTGGTGTTGTGCATGCATATGCATTCTGGTGAAGTTAATTCCCATTGTGTGGAATTTGACTTGTATTGCCAATAACCGTACCCGAGTGATGATGGGTGGTTAGGCTGGATTCGTGTACAGGTTATTATGGACGAATCGATGATTACTGTATCCGGGTGATGATGGATCAGTGTGTGTGACTTGGTCACGTTTTGGTACCACATGCATTGCGCTTGCATTCGTATTTGCATGGAATTGTAACATGTTAGGATGGTTTCCAGTGTTACAATTCTCTTGTTGTTATTGTTGTGCATAATGGATTGTATGGTTGTAACCGTGTGTTAAAATCTGAATTATGCTAGAATGGGTGGATTAATATGCTTGTGAAATTATGTTGTTTGAGGAACTTATAATGCATCTTAAATATTAGAAATCTCACCCTTACTTTAATGATTTCAGATTAAAGTTAGCAGCTCAGGAGTTGGTGAGGATGGCTCTAGAGCTATGTTATTTTGTGTCCGCGTGTCAGTGTCGTGCTCTGATAGGTTGTAACACTGGGGAACGTTTAGCTGAGAAAATTATCTAGTATTCATTTGTTATTTGAATTACTTTGGGAATAATTATGATTTGGTTTTATTCCGTTTTGGTTTTATGGTACTTTTCCGCTGTGTAAGACATGATATCAGTTTGATTGAATATTTTAATAAGTTCTTCAGTGGAGCATGGCTACTGTTTATTGAAGTTTTATTTATTTCCGAATTGTGACATCCCTTGTTTTACGTGTTACTCTGATTTAATTAATATATTTGCGGGGTATTTTAGAAGGGGTGTTACAATAGTGGTATCAGAGCATAGTCGGTCGTGTCTTAGTGTCGTTATCCCTTTTGTATGCGACTAGTGCAAGATAACACTGTCGATACTTGTGTGTTGATGAGATTGTTTTGTAATGTTACAGAACAATGGCTGGAAGAGGTAACGGAAGAGACGATGCTGCTATTGCTGAAGCCTTGGGAATGCCGGCTGGTGTGCTTGGAGGGAATCAACAGGGAGCTGGTATCGGTGCTGATAGGCAGTTGGGGAATTTCCAGCGGAATAATCCTTCATTGTTCAAGGGCACACATGATCCCGAAGGTGCTCAGAGGTGGTTAAAGGAGATCAAGAGGATCTTCAGAGTAATTGATTGTGCTGATGAGCTGAAGGTGAGATATGGTACTCACATGCTGGAGGAGGAAGCTGATGACTGGTGGGTTGCTACCAGGATAGAAATGGAGCAAGATGGAGTTGCACCGAATTGGGCTGTGTTCAGGAGGGCATTTCTGAGGAGGTATTTTCCTGAAGACATTCGGGGCAAGAAAGAGATTGAGTTTCTGGAGCTCAAACAGGGTAATAAGACTGTGAGTGAGTATGCTTCGAAATTTACGGAGTTGGCGAAGTACTATGCTCATTATACTAACGATGTAGATGAGGAGTTTTCCAAATGCATCAAGTTTGAGAATGGTCTTTGTGATGAGATCAAGCAGGGTATCAGGTATCAGCGTATCCGAAGGTTTTCTGATTTAGTAGACTGTAGTAGGATTCTAGAAGAGGATCTTGCTAGCACTAAGACAAATGCTCGAGGGTATGTTGATCGGAAGGGTAAGCAACAGATGGATCGTGGTAAACCTTATGATAAGAATAATCAGAGATCCGGTGGTTGGAAGAAGCCTAGTGGGGGAGATTCTGGTTCTTCCATTAAGTGCTTTAAGTGCGGTGAGACGGAACATCGTATGGTGGACTGCAAGTGTAACGATAGGAAGTGTTTCAAGTGTGGGAAAATCGGTCATGTGGCTAACGATTGCAGAGTAAGAGTGGTGACCTATTACAACTGTGGTGAGGAGGGTCATACTCGTCCTTAGTGTACAAAACCCAAGAAGGAGCAAGCTGGTGGTAAAGTGTTTGCATTGTCTGGATCAGAGACCAAGCCAGATGATCGGTTTATTAAAGGTACATGTTTTATTAATGGCATTCCTTTGATTGCGATTATTGATACTGGAGCGACACATTCTTTTATTGCTTTAGATTTTGCTAAAAGATTGAACTTGGATATTTCTAATATGGATGGAAGTATGGTTATTGACACTCCTGCGTCGGGTTCAGTGACTACTTCATATGTTTGTAGGAATTGTCCTTTTGTGATTTTTGGTAGGGGTTTCAGTATGGATTTAGTGTGTCTACCGTTAGAACAACTTGATATCATCCTTGGAATGAACTGGTTGGAATTCAACCAGGTTCATATCAACTATTTTGCGAAGACGGTTATTTTTCCTGAAGAGGTTGGTGTCGAAGATGTGACTATGTCGGTTAAACAGATGAACCTAGCTGTCAAAGAGGGTGTTGTGTTCTACAATAGAAGTGGAGGGAAAGGCAAAGAGTGATGGATTGCCAGTGGTGAATGAATTTCCAGAAGTGTTTCCGGAAGATGTTAGTGAATTGCCACCTGAGAGAGAAGTGGAATTTACTATAGATTTGTTCCTGGAACTAGTCCGGTGTCGATGGCGCCTTATCGCATGTCGGCATCTGAATTGTCTGAGTTAAAGAAGCAGTTGGAGGAGTTACTTGAGAATAAATTTATTTGTCCCAATGTTTCTCCGTGGGGTGCTCCGGTGGTGTTGGTTAAGAAGAAGGAGGGTACAATGAGATTATGTGTTGATTACAGGAAGTTGAACAAAGTTACAATCAAGAATCGGTCTTTACCGAGGATTGATGATTTGATGGATCAATTAGTTGAGGCTTATGTATTCAGTAAGATTGATTTGAGATCTGGATATCATTAGATTCGTGTGAAGACGGAAGATATTCAGAAAACTGCATTTAGAACGAGGTATGGACATTATGAGTATTCTGTTATGCCGTTTGGAGTTACTAATGCACCTGGTGTTTTCATGGAGTATATGAACAGGATATTTCATCTGTATCTTGATAAGTTTGTGGTGGTATTTATCGATGATATTTTGATCTATTCAAAGAGTGATGAAGAGAATGCAGAGCATCTCAGAGTTGTATTGGAATTGTTGAAAGAGAAGAAGCTTTATGCGAAGTTGTCCAAATGTGAATTCTGGTTGAGTGAAGTGAGTTTTCTTGGCCATGTAATTTCCAAAAATGGAATTGTTGTTGATCCTACGAAGGTAGAAGCGGCATCTCAATGGGAAGCGCCGAAGAATGCTTCTGAGATCCGTAGTTTTCTTGGTCTTGCAGGTTATTACAGGAAGTTTATTGAAGGATTTTCCAAATTAGTGTTGCCATTGACTAAGTTGACCAGAAAGGGTCAGGTGTTTGTTTGGGATGCTGAATGTGAGAAAGGATTTCAAGAGCTGAAGATGAGGTTGACTAGTGATCCGATCTTGATTTTGCCGAATCCGGCGAAGTCTTTTGTTGTGTATTGTGATGCGTCATTGATGGGATTAGGTGGTGTGTTGATGCAAGATAAGCAGGTTATGGCTTATGCCTCGAGACAATTGAAGATTCATGAAAGGAATTATCCAACTCATGATTTAGAATTGGCAGCTGTAGTATTTGTTTGGAAATTATGGAGGCACTACTTGTATGGCTCTCGATTTGAGGTATTCAATGATCACAAGAGTCTGAAGTATCTCTTTGATCAGAAAGAGCTCAACATGAGGCAGAGAAGGTGGTTAGAATTTCTGAAGGATTACGATTTTAGTTTGAATTACCATCCTGGTAAGGCAAATGTTGTTGCGGTTGCTTTGAGTAGGAAGTCCTTGCATATGTCTATGTTAATGGTTCGTGAATTGGATTTAGTTGAGCAATTCAGAGATTTGAGTTTGGTATGTGAGACTACTCCGGATAGTGTGAAATTGGGTATGTTGAAGCTGACTAGTGGTATTCTGGAAGAAATTCTAAATGGGCAGAAATCTGATGTCAGTTTAGTTGATAAATTGACATTGATCAATCAGGGTCAAGGAGGTGAGTTCAAAATTGATGAGAATGGCGTTATGAGATTTGGTGATAGGGTGTGTGTTCCGGATGTTGCCGAGATTAGAAAGAGTATTTTGGAAGAAGGACATCGTAGTGGGTTGAGTATTCACCCCGGTGCTACTAAAATGTATCATGATTTGAAGAAGTTGTTTTGGTGGCCTGGAATGAAAAAGGAAATTGTTGAGTTTGTGTATGCTTGTTTGGTTTGCCAGAAGTCAAAAATCGAACATCAGAAATCATCAGGATTGATGGAACCGTTGTTTGTTCCGGAATGGAAATGGGATGGCATTTCTATGGATTGTGTCTGGTTTGCCGAGGACAGCGAAGAATTGTGATTCTATCTGGGTTATTGTTGATCGGTTGACAAAATCTGCTCACTTTATTCCGATAAGAATGGATTATCCAATGGAGAGGTTGGCAGAATTGTATGTGGAGAAGATCGTAAGTTTGCACGGTATTCCTTCTAGTATTGTGTCGGATAGAAATCCGAGGTTTACATCTAAGTTCTGGACGGGATTGCAAGAAGCTTTGGGTACTAAGTTGCGATTGAGTTCTGCTTATCATCCGCAGACAGATGGTCAGACGGAGAGAACGATTCAGTCATTAGAGGATTTGCTAAGAGCTTGTGTGTTAGAGAAAAGTGGAGCTTGGGATAGCTACTTACCATTGATTGAGTTTACCTACAACAATAGTTTTCATTCGAGTATTGGTATGGCTTCGTTTGAAGCATTGTATGGTAGGAGGTGTCAGACACCGTTGTGTTGGTACGAATCTGGAGAGAGTGTTGTGATTGGACCAGAAATTGTCCAATAGACTTCGGAAAAGATTAAAATGATTCAGGAGAAGATGAGAGCTTCTAGAGTCTTCAGAAGAGTTATCACGATAAGAGGAGGAAAGATCTTGAGTTTAGTGAAGGAGAACATGTGTTTATGCGAGTTACTCCGATGACTGGTATTGGTCGAGCTTTGAAGTCAAAGAAGCTGACTCTACGCTTTATTGGTCCGTTTCAGATTACCAAGAGAGTTGGGAAGGTTGCGTATCAGATTTCTTTACCACCGTCACTTGCAAATTTGCATGATGTTTTCCATGTATCTCAGCTAAGGAAGTACATTACTGATCCGTCTCATGAGATTCAGGTAGATGATATACAGGTATGAGATAATTTGACCGTAGAAGCATTGCCTGCGAGAATTGAGGATCGTAAGTTGAAACAGTTGCGAGGTAAAGAGATAGCACTAGTGAAGGTAGCTTGGGGAGGACTAGCAGGTGGAAATATTACTTGGGAACTGGAGAGTCAGATGAAGGACTCGTATCCCGAACTTTTCGTCTGAGGTATGTTTTCAAGGACGAAAACTCTTTTTAGTAGGGGAGAGTTGAGACACCCCAAATAATTCAATATTTAAAATAATTAGAATTTTTGATTATTAATTTAATTAGAGTTTAATTATTAATATTTGGAATTATTGGAATTAATTAATTAAATAAGGAAAGGAGGAGTTGGGAGTGTGAGGAGTAATGGAGGGGGGGGGGTGTGACGAGTAAAATACTCTACCTATCCTAATTATTATTTTATTTATTTATTGGAATAATAAAAGGGAAAAGAAGGAAAAAGAGGAATAGAAGGTTTTTCATCATTCGTAACATTGGAGAAGAGAAGAGAAAGAGGAAAAGAGTGAAAGTTGCCGGAATTCGAAGAACCCACAAGGTAACAGGTGATTTCGATTGATTAACATGCCTTATCGGTTTCTAATTCAATAGTATTGATCGTAGTATGTTAAGAATCTCAATTTAGTAATTCTAGGTTTTATAGAATTATCCTAATTTGTGTCGGATTGTGTAGAATTGAGTAATTTGTATGTTATAGAATCATTAGGGATGATCAAAGTATGTTATATTGCATGTTACTGCTGTTGGATTATGCAATTATATGGTGTTTGAATGTTGGATTCGTGTGGGATTGATAGGAAGTGAGTGGGTATGCATAATGCTGTCAAAACTGCATAATTTTGGTTCTGCAGGTCGCAGGAACCGGTTCCCATGTGGGAGGAACCGGGTTCCCAGTTCATTTTTGTTAGTGTTTTAAGTTGGCATTACTTTTTGGTAAAACTAGGCTATGGCAATGTCTTGATAGATGTCATGACATTCAGAGATTGAAGATAAATCCTACTTGACAAGGATGTTTAAAGTACAACTCAGAACTGGAAGATAAAAACTGTGCTGGAATTCTGTAGAAAATAGTCTGATGTCATAACAAATGTTATGACATTCAGTGTGACATTCTGTTCTGCAGAATCTATTTTTCCTGAGACTTTTCAGGAAGTTTGTTGAACTGCTATATTATGTTTTTCTATTATTAAAATGCATGCTCACGTGGCTGCTAGGTTAATCTTAGTTAAACCTAAATTGGTTTTTGAAAAGACCTTGTTTTTAGGATTAAATTAAGTGAACCCTAGCTATCTTTATGGAAGCCCAAAACTGAAGTTTCAGGACTGCTTCTATAAAAGGAACACAACCCTTACACTGCTGCTGCGCCTCTGGAATGTATTGAAGATATAGCAGGTTGTTATTTTTGTAATTCTAGTTTCTCTTGTGAGCCAAGCAACTATCAATTGATAAGTGCCTTGGACTAGGATTTGTTTGTAAGGGTAGCTTATCACTCAAAGCTTTGAAGCACGAGTGTTTGTCTCTTGATTAAAGCTGTGAAGCAAAATCAAGATAGTTTATTGAAGTGTGTCTTCACAATTCAATTATTCAATAGGTTGATATCACTGCTGTGATTGAGGGGGAGTGAGTAGGAACTCAGGTCTAAGTAGGACTTAGATTGAAGTTGCATTGGGTAGGTTTTAAGTGAAGGAGATAAACTGGTTGGTTTATTCCTGAATTAATTCTACTAATAGTGAATTTCCTCCCTGGCTTGGTAGCCCCCAGATGTAGGTGTAGTTAGACACTGAACTGGGTAAACAACTTATTGTGTTCTTTACTGCTGTTTAAATTTATTGTGTGAATTGTTAACAGAGTGTCAGATAGTGTGTCATAACATTCTCTGTGACATCACGTATCTGCTGCCAGGAATTTCAATTTTTTTCAAAGAAAACTGATTTTTCTGCTGGGAACCGGGTTCCTGCCTGGGTGATCCGGGTTCCCCATACATTTTTCCAGGGGACGTGTTTTTGAACTTTGTGGGAACCGGGTTCTCCTTGGGAGGAACCGGATTCCACTGTTACTTTTTGAAAAATTCCAAACTTTAAAAATTCATAACTTTCAAACCGTAAGTCCGTTTTGAGCGCCGTTTTGGAAGTTGTTTCTTAAATTTAATGCTCTATTTTATGAAATGAAGGGATTTCCTATAACTTGAAATTATTTTGAAAATGTGTCGAATTCCGATTTAAGTGGTTTGTTATTCAATGCATACTTGGTGTATATGCAGTAGTGTACCTGTGGCATTCGATTGTATCAGGATTTTGTGAATGGAGTGCATGTTTATGTTGCTGATTGTGTGCATGATCATTGAGGACATCATGTTTTGGTTTTGATTCAGTTTATGATAATTGATGTGTTCATAGATTGATTGAATGTTGCATGCTGGTGTTGTGCATGCATATGCATTCTGGTGAAGTTAATTCCCATTGTGTGGAATTTGACTTGTATTGCCAATAACCGTACCCGAGTGATGATGGGTGGTTAGGCTGGATTCGTGTACAGGTTATTATGGACGAATCGATGATTACTGTATCCGGGTGATGATGGATCAGTGTGTGTGACTTGGTCACGTTTTGGTACCACATGCATTGCGCTTGCATTCGTATTTGCATGGAATTGTAACATGTTAGGATGGTTTCCAGTGTTACAATTCTCTTGTTGTTATTGTTATGCATAATGGATTGTATGGTTGTAACCGTGTGTTAAAATCTGAATTATGCTAGAATGGGTGGATTAATATGCTTGTGAAATTATGTTGTTTGAGGAACTTATAATGCATCTTAATTATTAGAAATCTCACCCTTACTTTAATGATTTCAGATTAAAGTTAGCAGCTCAGGAGTTGGTGAGGATGGCTCTAGATCTATGTTATTTTGTGTCTGCGTGTTAGTGTCGTGCTCTGATAGGTTGTAACACTGGGGAACGTTTAGCTGAGAAAATTATCTAGTATTCATTTGTTATTTGAATTACTTTGGGAATAATTATGATTTGGTTTTATTCCGTTTTGGTTTTATGGTACTTTTCCGCTGTGTAAGACATGATATCAGTTTGATTGAATATTTTAATAAGTTCTTCAGTGGAGCATGGCTACTGTTTATTGAAGTTTTATTTATTTCCGAATTGTGACATCCCTTGTTTTACGTGTTACTCTGATTTAATTAATATATTCGCGGGGTATTTTAGAAGGGGTGTTACACATACTCCTTAAAAGATTCTTTATCATTCTGAGACATATTTTGCAATTGATGACGATCAGGAGCCATGTCGAGATTGTAGTGGTATTGTTTCATGAAAGCATTAATCAGATCCTGGAAGCATTGAATATGGTCTTTCTCAAGTCCCATATACCATTTCAATGAAGCTCCACTCAAGCTGTCTTGGAAACAGTGGATAAGAAGCTTGTCATTCCTCGTATAAGCAGACATTTTCCTGAAGTACATCATCAAATGACTTTTTGGACATTCAGGGGTCTTGAACTTGGGAGGCATAACCAGATCAGAAATAAGACACATGTTCTCTGCAGCAATACCAAAGACATCGTTGCCTTCCATAACTCTCATCCTTCTTTCCAGAGTTTGATATTGCTCACGGAGTTCTTCAAGTTCATCAAAATCTCCTTGACTCACACTTCGGGGAGTGTCAGTATGGTAATCAAAAGGAGGATTCCCATGAGCATCTAGGGCAATAGGTTGATGCATGAAAGGTTCATAAGGTGCAGTATGAATGATTTGTTGAGGCTCAGTGAAAACTGGAGCCTGGAAAATTGGTCGGGAAGACTCGCCAACCATTGGAGTAGTTGCAATAGCTGGAACGTAATTCCAAGGTAACCCAAATTCTGGCCAAGTAGTAACTAGCATTTGAGAAGATTTAGGATCAACAACAGCAGCTGAAACTTCAAAAATTATAGTCCTTTGAGGCTGCTCACCTCTGGCGATCAGAACTTGCATCATTTTTGTAAGTTTAGTCATGCTTGACTTCAACTCATCGATTTCCATTCGGACTTCTGCACTATGTTGCTCTAGGTATTCCATTCTTCTCTTGACGTTATGTTATACCCCAAAATTTTCCCTCCTACTTCTCAAGACAATCCACAACTCCATACTCAAGGATTTCACAAGGGTTGACCAGATAAACCCTCTTCTAAGCAATCCATCCAAACTAGGGTTCTGCTCCTCTCAAGTCAAGATGGATTTCCAGTGATTTAAGTGGTCATCATACCCCATCACATGCTTCAAGGGATCACCATATCAAGTTTCAAGCCTTACAAGTCAAAATTGCTCATCCAATTGCTCAAATGGCTGAAAATCAGTTGTATTGGACAAAAAGTCAACTATGGCAACATGCAGTCAAACTTCATAATTTTTGGTCAACATCAATATTTTGAAGATATATTAATCATTTGATCAAGGGTTGATCATGATTCATCAAGAAAATTCAAGACTTGATCAAAAGTCAAAGTTTCTAAATTAGGGTTTTTCAGACAAAAGTCAACAGAACTTTGACCAAACATAACTTTCACATACTTTATCAGAAATTTTTCCACCAAAGCTCATTTTAAAGGGAATTCAATTATCTACAACTTCATGTCTCACAATCTTGAGATAGAAATGCTTCATTTGGAAGTTATAGATCAAAACATTACATGTCCTTTCAAAAGTCAACAAAAAGTCATCTTTTTGAAAAGAAGTGTTCATGAGCATGGAAACTTCAATGAGGATGAAACTAAAAGATATGTTTATAAGACATCTTTAGCTTTCTAAAAAGTTCAAGAACACCACAAAATGTTAAAAATTGAGCAAGATACAAGTTGTGTAAGTTGAGCATTTTTGAGGGGGTGCATAAAGGAAAATACTTGACAAATGCAAATATTTTCCAAATAGGCTTACAATTTTATGATCTAAGCTGGATCTTAACATTGTCCACGGTCTCTATACACCTTGCCACGCCTCGTTCCCAATTTATTTGATTTATTTTGGAATTAAAGCATTTAAATCCAATTTTAATTAAATAAAATACAAAAGCAAGGTCTAAGACAAGTTGGGCTTGATTTCTACTTATCTTAAGGACCAAGGAAGCCCATGAAAGCTGGAAAATTCGTGCAAGAAGATTTAAGGAAAGATTGAGCCAAGTTTGGAAAGATTTCATACAAATTTCAAATCAAATATTCTCCATTGAAAGAATATATTTTCTCTTAAAGTCTTGACCTATTTCCACTCCTCTATATATACTTAACACAACCACAAGCCAAGAACACGGATTGCTAGCCTCTTACAAACCCTAAAATTCTCCAAAACAATTCATACAAACTTGCAAAATCGTGCTTAAGATTGCATCCACTTTCAAGCCGTTTCACTCATTCATTCGTGTTCCTGAGGTTCCCAGGAGTTCATACCAATCATTACACAAAGCCAGAGCCTTCCAGAACACGCTGTCCAAGTCACACCGGTTGGTAAGGTTTCCTTGAGATCGATTTTAATTTCCATGCATTCTTAACATATTTGAGGTGTTTGTTCATGTTCAGGATGCCATTTAGAACAGGTAGAACGTGTTACATGTGAGTTTCGGAGCTTATATCGTGTGATGCCATTGTTAGGGCATAAAAATCTATGAGCTTTGAACCCGTCGATACAAGAACTTTCAGGCTGTAAAAACACCATCAATTGATTCGCAGGGGTTGAATTAGGGGGGTAGGGTCATTATTTTCCATTTATCATGGCTATTTGTACAGTTTTGATTTTGCAGGGATCGGAGAAGATGAAGTTGACCACCTTGGATGGTGGTTTGAACGTCTAACTCCGGTGGTCCAGGCGTGGTGCAATCTGATTCGTCCATTCAAACATACAGGGACCCACGCGCGTGTTTGGCTTTTAACTTGACTTTTAGGTTCCAGAAGCACTATCTCTAGAAGCTTTAGCTTTTGGACCCTCGATATCATCTCGAAGCTCCACACGGACCTCAATATCATCTCCGTAAGCTCCACTTCCGAACCTCGATGTATCATCTCCGAGCTCCGCTCGACCTTCAGTATCATCTCCAGAAGCTCCAGCTTTTGGACCCTCAGATGTATCATCTCTAGAAGCTCCGCCGGACCCTCAGTATCATCTCCAAGCTCCAGCCGGACCTCAATATCACCCCAAGCTCCACTGGATGCCCAGGAGTGCTACCCACAGAGGGAACAACTTCCGTGCCAGAAAGAGGCTTGTGCCGCCTCGGAAGCTCGAAAATAGGTTTTCCAGAGGTTCTGGAGGGAACCTCCGTCAGAAGCTCTAACAGAAACCTTTATTTATTTATTTATTTATTTTTCTGCTTCCTACTTTTCTTAATTATTTTAATTAATTAATTAGTAATTAGGTTAAACAATTAGCTTAATTAGGATTAATTTCACAATTAATTTTCTTTTTATTTTTTTTTAATTAAATTAATTAATTTAATTAGTTTAATTTTGAAACACCCAGCCGAAAATCAAAGGATATAACTATATATCAATGAAGTCGCCATCAAACGTTTTTTTATCCCGCCAAGAGGGAAAGGTAAACATCGAGTAAACCTGAAACGGAGAAATCACGGTCTTGCGACCGAGAGATCGGGTAAGGAAGTCATTACGAGGGAAGGATTAACACCCAGTAGTACTCTACGGTATTCGCTTTTACTTTCTATCTAATGGGTGTAAAGGTATAACCATATATGTACATGGTATCAGGTATGCAAATGCAAAAAGAAAAGAAGAATAAAGAAATAAAGAAGAGAATAAAAGAGAAAGAAAAACACGAGGAAAATAAGGAAATATTTACAAAGGTTGCTCGATCTAGCCCCGCGACAGGATGCCTACGTATTCCCTCGTGCAATGGGAAAGTCAGAGCGCCGTAGTTCGGCTCACTTGTTTTCCCCGCCGATATATCATAACATTGGGACAATGTTTGATATAGTGTGGGAGGAGTACCGCATTTTCAATTTAAACGAGTAATTTCCATTTCCTATGTTTAGTAATTTTTCGTTGTTTCATCTCCCTGTTTTATTTAGCCATACCAAAAATTTTCGCTTTATTTTCGTATAGCCATTGTTACCTATTTTTAAACGAAATCATAGTTAGGAAGCCGATAACGAATCAAAAAGAATAATACGTTTATGACACCTTTGAATCCCCACTTACGCGATCCGTTTCAATAACTGTTATACCGATATTTTGAGTTTTAAGTCCTAAAATAACCCCTAGTAGTTTGTACTAGCAGTCGGCACCGTCTGAACACAAAACCACGTGGAGAGCCGATGAATATAAGTGGATGATCTCGGCTAATTTTTTAGAAAAATGTTACATGCAAAGGAAATAGGTAATGCACCAATTAAATTGGGCGATCCTTACCCGATTGTTTAATCCAACGGATGCAAAAGCCTTACTTAGTAACATAAGTGTCCATTGATTAGGTGGTTTAGAAGCATCTGGTACTAAACTTGGTAGGGCAGACTACGGTCTGATCCCCTGCATCTTACAATTGGATAGAAAGGTTGCCACATTATTATGCCAGAAACCATTGTGCTATGATCAGAACCACTAACCGGCTAGTCCACTACGTTCGTGCTAAGGCAATGGGCTTAATGTGATTGCGCGAGAACGAAATCGGGTGAAATAGGTACAAGACACTTTAAGTTGAATTATAACGGAATAATTGAACGTTTTGTTTAAAACAGAAAGTCCACGACTAGCTTGTTGCTTGTGTCATTAGCGTATCGTTAGTGTTTACTTAATTATCGGCCGAACTAGCTTAAGATTTCTTATAATAATTTGAAAACAAAAGGTATACTAGGCATGTGCGTCTATAAAAACTTGTCCGACTTTTCTAAAATTGTTTATTTTGCTTGAGGACAAGCAAAGGTTTAAGTATGGGGGAATTTGATAACACGAAATCGTATCATATATTTACTATGAAATTAACCCGTTTTTACATCGGATTAACCCGTTTAACTCCCGAATATTCCGAGTTTTTATGTCTTTTTGCAGGTACCACACATCTCAGGTCAAAATAGCAGAAAACAACAAAGAACAAGTTTGCAACAAAGATCAGAAGAGAAAAGATAAATCTGCCAAAAAAACCAGAATTTGCTGCTATTACGGTCGTCACTCCCTTGTCACGACCGTAAAACACTTCAGAAGCGTGTGACGCTCGTCATACCTTGGTCACGACCGTAACACGCTACTTTATGAAATATGCCTGTAACATAGTGGCCACGACCGTAACAAGCTATATATCAGTTTATAGAAAACGTGGAAACGTGGGAAAAGCTCAGCAGAAGAGTCTTGAGTGATTCCTGATTTCACTCAACCCACGATTCAACCCACTTTCCGATTCTTTCTGGAGTTTTGAAGTGAAGCCCATGTAATTAATTCCAACTGCCACTGCATTCCTTCTCTATAAATAGCATGGATTACAAAGAGAAAGGTACAGAGCATTATTGAGATTTACCGGAAGCTCTGCCCAAATTGAAAACCATCATTTTACCAGTTTTAATTTTCTCTGCATTTCGTTATTTCCTTTGTTTACTTCACTGTCCAAATAACAATTTCCAACATTAGGAAATTGTTATTCTAGTTTAGAATTTATTTCAAGCCTCAGAATTCTTTTACATTCCCAATTCCGAAAGTCCGAGTTTCCGATCTGTGGAAGAATGACTAGAAGTATTTGCTTTATTTTCAGGTTTCCATTACATTTGGTTTACAGTATATTTTAATTAATTAATTTAAGTTTTATTAATTATTAAAGAATGTTTGCTTTACAATTCCATTATTCTGTTTACTTTGAGTTTATTTTAATTGGAATGGCTAGCTAGATTCTCTTTGTCGGTATGGGATAGTTAAAGACAGTAGGCGTTTAATCAAAACCTAAGCTAAAACCTTAATCAACTTAAACTCTGGTTATAACTTTTTGTGTTTAAAAATAAAACCTTTTTGTTACGAAACTAAGAAAAGTAAATAGGTTAGGATCGAGACCACGAAAGTGTGAGATTTTTACCGATTAGCTAAAGTTAGGCATTCGATTTAAATACAGCGAGAGCACTTTAAAACGAATTAGATTTAATTAAGTTTTCAAAGAGTATTCTCTAAACACTTATGGGCTAGCGAGAGCAGGCATAGGGCTTTAGACATATAATCCGAGATAAGACCACGAAAGTGTGAGTTGAGGGTTTTTAAACTGATTATTTCTACAAAACATTTAAGTTAACCATCCTTATACGCTTAGGTTCGATTAGATCCTATTAGATCCACTCTATTACATACCGACCGCTAATTATAATTCATTTAAAATCAATTAGTTTTACTTTCCCTTACCTCCCTAAAAACCAAAAGTGACATCATTCGCCTTAGATAAACTAACATTACTTTCCTAGCACTAGAGTGATTACAAAGTCCCTGTGGATTCGACATTCTTTTATTACTACCGCGATAGACTGTGCACTTGCAGTTAAGATACCGTTAGACACATTAGGTCGATCGCACATCAAGTTTTTGGCGCCTTTGCCGGGGACTTTGATCTAGTCACTAGTGCACTCCTAAAGTAGCACTGTCTAGGCTAAGGCAACTATTTATTTTTCCCTCTGTGTATGCCAAATACTCGCTCTCAAGGCGGTCCTTTGCATATACCAATAAACGATCCCGAGCGTTATCTCAGAATAAGAAGACGAATTCAAGAGTACTGTGAACTCAACAATCTTCCTCCATCTAAACTTTCGGATATTGACGAACTATGAAGAATGGCTGAACCACCGCCTCCACCTCGTCCTCTTAAGGATTACGCAGTTCCTTCTCAAGCAAGAGCCTCACAACAGTATTGCTGCTCCTGCTATTGCTCGAAACGATTTCGAGTTGAAACCTTCGCTTCTTTCCGCCGTTCAGCAGAACCAATTTTCTGGATCTCCTACCGACGACCCGAACCTACATCTGTCAGTGTTTGTGCAGTACGCAGACACTGTGAAAGCGAATTGTGTAAACCCCGAGGCGATACGACTGCGCCTATTTCCTTTTTCTTTAAGAGACAGAGCTCGCGCTTGGCTCCAATCTCTTCCTTCAAACTCAATCACCACATGGGATGAGTTGAAGAAGGTCTTCTTAGCTAGATATTTCTCACCAAGCAAAACTGCTATGCTCAGAGCTAATATAAATGGTTTCAGACAAAAAGACAACGAATCTCTATTCGAAGCTTGGGAATGCTATAAGGATATGCTAAGACTCTGTCCTCATCATGGTTTAGAAGAATGGCTGATCATTCACACATTCTATAACGGTCTCTTGTACAACACAAGATTGACTATAGACGCTGCTGCTGGTGGCGCACTGATGGATAAACCATACGCCGATGCAAACCAACTTATCGAGAGCATGGCTCAGAACCATTATCAATGGGGAAATGAGAGAGCTAATGTAGAGAAATCCCAAACGAAAGGTGCCATGGTCGAAGTGAATAGCCTGGATCAAGTTAACGCTAAAGTGGAAGCTCTTACCCAAAAGCTAGAGAATCTTACCATCACTCCCGCAGCTACCGTAGCTGCAGTAGCCCAAACTTGCGATTTATGTGGTCTTCAATCACATCCTGCTCCAGAATTCCCACTTCTAACCAGAGTTCCAGCCGAACAAGCAAACTATGTACAGGGAAATCCTTACAGTAATACCTATAACCCAGGTTGGAAGAATCATCCAAATTTCTCGTACAAAAGCATTAACGCGTTGTATGCTCCTGGACAAGCTCCTGCTGTACCACCTGGTTATCCGAAAGCTATCCCAAATCATCCTAATAATGGACCTAATATTTCCAACATTCCTAGGAAATCTAATCTGGAAATCATGATAGAACACTTCATTGCCTCTCAATCTCAGACCAGTAAGGACGTTCTAAATCAGAATTTACACACCAATGAGCAAATTAAGCAATTATCTAGCAAGGTCGACGCTTTAGCTACCCACAACAAGATGCTTGAAACTCAAATTTCACAGGTAGCCCAACAACAAGCACCTACTGCTGCTCCTGCTGGAGTATTTCCTGGTCAACCATAACCTAACCCAAAAGGACACGCTAATGCTGTGATACTAAGGAGTGGAAAAGAACTTGACGGACCTGTTGATCCGAGACTAGAAAACCCAGCAATGTACCAAAAACAAGACAAGCCAAGTGAAAATGAGAATTAAGCAAAAGAAAAGGGTAACGATAACCAAGAGGCAGTGGAAAAAGAGAAACCTTATGTGCCTCCACCGCCTTATAAACCACCAATTTTGTATCCTCAAAGATTAACCAATTCCAAAATGATGGGCCAATTCAAGAAATTCGTAGAACTTTTGAAACAACTAAATATCACAATACCATTTACAGAAGCCATCACCCAGATGCCCTCGTACGCTAAGTTTCTTAAGGAAATCCTATCTAACAAGAAAAAGATAGAAGATAACGGAACAGTTACACTCACCGCCGAGTGTAGCACTATTATTCAAAATAGCATGCCTCCTAAGTTAAAAGACCCAAGTAGTTTCTCTATACCCTGTAACATTGGAAAGTTCGTCATAGACAAAGCTCTATGCGACTTAGGAGCAAGTATCAGTGTCATGCCCTTATCTATTTGCAAAAAGCTGGAGATGGGAGAACTTAGACCCACAACAATGTCTGTTCAATTAGCTGATCGATCAGTTAAATAGGTATATTGGAAAAGTTCCAGTTAGAATAGGTCAATTCTATATCCCGACTGATTTCATAATCATGGACATTACCGAAGATTCAGTTACCCCTATCATATTAGGAAGACCATTCCTAGCCACAGTTGGAGCTATAATTGACGTGAAGAAGGGCAGACTAACATTCGAAGTCGGAGAGGAAAAAGTGGAATTCATCCTTACTCAATTTTTACAAGCACCCGTCATGAATGACACATGTTATCTAATCGACGTTATAGACGAGTGCGTAAGAGAGATGGAAGCTGAACAAACCACATACTCTGAAATAATGAAAATCCAAACCCCTCTGATATTCGAAGACGACAATTAGCGAGAACCATATCAAGATGATAGTCTGAGAGAAAGTCTAGCACTCACACCTAATCATATGCTATGTCCGAAGAAACCTGGTTTAGAATTAAAAACTTTACCTAACAACTTACGATACAAATTCCTAGATACTGAACGTACTCGACCTGTTATAGTATATTCCAGTTTAGGAATGCTCGAAACTCAAAAACTTTTAGACGTTCTATGGAAGTACCCTACCATATTAGGTTATAACATATCCGATTTAAAAGGAATTTGTCCTTTAATTTGTATGCACCGTATTCTGCTAGAAGAAGATTGCAAGACCTCTCGAGAACCTCAAAGAAGAATCAATCCGATCCTCAGTACTGTAGTCAGAGATGAAATCAAAAAGCTAATGGACGCTGGAATTATATACCCAATCTCCGACAGTAAATGGGTTAGCCTAGTACATGTCGTACCAAAGAAAGGAGGTGTCACTGTTGTGAAAAACGCACAAGGCGAATCGATAACACAAAGAGTGGTTAGTGGGTATAGAGTGTGCATTGATTATAGAAAACTAAACAAAGCCACTCGAAAAGACCATTTTCCTTTACCCTTCATTGATCAAATGTTAGAACGATTAGCCAAACACTCCTATTTCTACTACTTAGACGGTTATTCCGGATTTTTCCAAATTCCGATTCACCCTGATGATCAAGAAAAGACTACATTCACGTGTCCCTATGGAACGTTAGCGTACAGATGAATGCCTTTCGGATTGTGTAATGCCCCAGCGACCTTTCAACGATGTATGATGTCGATCTTCGCAGATTTCATCGATGACATCATGGAAGTGTTTATGGACGACTTCTCTGTGTGCGGACAAAGTTTTGAAGGATGCTTATCTAATCTAGAGAATGTTTTAGAAATATGTGTGAAAGTAAACCTTGTGCTTAATTGGGAAAAATGTCATTTCATGGTCAGAGAAGGAATCGTACTTGGACATGTTATCTCCAATAAAGGAATTGAAGTTGATAAAGCTAAGATAGAAGTGATTAAAGAACTCCAACCACCTAAGACCGTTCGAGAAATACGAAGTTTTCTAGGACACGCCGGTTTTTATCGACGATTTATCAAAGATTTTTCGAAAATTACCAAACCACTTATCGGTCTATTAATGAAGGATGCTGAGTTCATATTCGATAAAGATTGTCTCAAAGCTTTTGAAACCCTTAAAACAACACTTATTTTTGCACCAATCATGCAACCACCCGATTGGAGGTTACCTTTCGAAATCATGTGCGATGCAAGTGATTACGCCGTAGGCGCATTTCTTGGACAAAGAAAGGACAAGAAACTTCACGCAATTTACTATGCCAGTAGAACGCTAGACTCAGCTCAGATGAACTACGCCACAACTGAAAAAGAGCTGTTAGCAGTGGTCTTCGCACTTGACAAATTCAGTTCTTTCCTCATAGGAGCAAAAATCATCATTTATACGGACCACGCTGCTATCAAATATCTACTCATCAAGAAAGATGCAAAACCTAGACTCCTCCGATGGATCCTACTCCTGCAAGAATTTGACTTAGAAATTAAAGATAAGAAAGGAACCGAAAACGTCGTAGCGGATCATTTATCAAGATTAGAAGGTATAAAACCCGAACAAGTGCCAATTAACGACGATTTTCCGTATGAACATCTGAGAGCACAAATGATAAGCGACCTATCTCAATTGGATTTAAACAAACCAGAAGCTGAGGAAACCGTGGAAGCAATCAATACGACCGTAGGACTGCCATGGTATGCTGACATAGTCAACTATTTAGCTGCTGGTGCGCTTCCACCGGATTTAACTTACCAACAGAAAAAGAAATTCTTCCACGATCTCAAATATTACTATTGGGACGAACCACATTTATTCAAAAGAGGACCTGATGGAATTTTCCGCCGTTGTATACCCGAAGAAGAGATAGAAGATGTTATTTCTCACTGCCATTCATCTCCCTATGGCGGACATGCTAGCACTTCTAAAACCTGTGCCAAAATTCTACAAGCCGACCTTTTCTAGCCTAATGTTTGGAAGGATGTCCACATCGCCGTTAAGAACTGTGATCGCTGCCAACGCACCGGTAATATCTCAAGACGCGATGAAATGCCTCAGAAAGGAATACTAGAAGTCGAAGTCTTTGATGTTTGGGGAATTGACTTCATGGGACCCTTCCCATCTTCTTTCGGAAATAAATTTATACTCGTAGTTGTCGATTATGTTTCAAAATGGATCGAGGCTATTGCCTCTCCTACAAATGACACACGAGTAGTAATGAAGCTCTTTAAGAATACAATCTTTCCACGATTCGGTGTACCTAGACTTGTCATTAGTGACGGTGGCTCTCATTTTATTTCAAAGATATTTGACAAATTACTATCTAAATATGAAGTCAACAGCGTTAATACCTTATCATCGCAAACTAGCGGACAAGTCAAGTTTCAGAGAAATTAAACAAATCTTAGAGAAAACTGTCGCTATATCTAAAAAAGATTGGTCATCCAAGCTTAACGAAGCCTTATGGGCTTATAGGACAGCTTACAAGACTCCTATCGAAACTACACCCTTCAAGCTTGTACGGAAAATCTGTCATCTCAAGAGAATTAGAGCACAAAGCTTATTGGGCAATAAACGCTCAATATTAACTACATGGCAGAAAAGAATCCTTGACTTACATGAATGGAAGAATTAAGATTAGACGCTTATGAAAATGCTAAAATATACAAAGAACGAACTAAAAGTGGCACGATAAGCGCTTATCCGGAAAGAATTCAAGATGGGAGACGTAATCCTATTTAATTCTAGACTTAGACTCTTTCTTAAAAACTTAAAAAATACAAAAAATTAAATCGAAATTAAGGATAAACTTATAGTCTCATCAATATCATCATATTGAAAATAGGGATTATACGAATAGTCTAAAACTTGTAGAACTACCCACTATTTCTCCCGACTGATCTTTCACTAGGCACTTCGTCAGGCTTATGACGTTAAAAACAACGCTTCATGGGAGGCAACCCATTTATTTGTTTTTTTTTTGCTATTTTATCTTTACTTTCCGTTTTATTTCTTTTACAATTCGTTATTTTCTTTTTCAAACTTTTGTAAAACTGCTGCTGATTTCAAAACACTTTACTTGCCACAGGATTTCTGAAAAAGTCTTTTTCTCTCTTACTTTCTCCTCTACTCTGTTTCCCCATTTTACTTTTGCTATGGATCCTCCACAAAACTTTATGGAAACCACCTTTAGAGGAAGAAACCAAAGAAGAAGGTTTGAGGTTTTGTCTCAACGAGACATCAGTTTGACCCTATATCATGATGAACCCACTATGGACGCTTTAGGCATAAGTGATAGTGTCTTTTATATGCTTAACCAATTGGGATGGGAGAAAGCCGACCTTAAGTCTAGGTTTATCACGTACCGAGAGCTTACCCTTGAATTCCTGAGTTCCCTAGTCTATATACCTGAACACGGTGTCGGAGCCAGAAAAGGAATAATAGCCTTCAGACTTTTCGGTATCGAGTTCACCTATAACCATAGGGATTTAGCTAATCTACTAGGATTCCCTAGCGGACTCTTTGCTTTTACTACCACTCAGGCGGATTTAATGGATTTTGAGCTGGATTACTTTAGGGGTTCCTTAACTGGAAACTATCATCCTGACCCGGATAGCATGGATAACAATGAGATACATAACCCCGCTATCCGCTATTTCCATAGGATTCTAGCCCACACTTTATTTGGAAAAGAACAGAATCAAACTGATGTATCCAAGGATGAAGTATTTTTGCTTTACTGTATGAACCAAGGACGCCCCGTTAATGCCATCCCGTTCCTGATGAAAACCTTTACCCGCATTAGTGAGGACCCTAATGTATCTGTCAGTGTGGGAGGATTAGTTACCATGATTGCAAATGCCCTCGGACTTCGTTACCAATTGAATAATTGTGCACCATACGGATCAATTAGGCCTATGAACATTGACTTCTGTTTTAACCACCGGATAATAGGAAATCTAGGTCCTGCACCCTATGGATACCTGATAAAGAATGAAGTTGTCACTCTCTTTACCCTTCCCAACCATGCCAAAGTAAGTGCCCACAACCGAGATAACTGGCTATATGAACTGACTCCTCCTGACCATCCTTCAACACGTAAACACCACAATCCTATTATGTTCTTGATAACATCATATCAAGAAGCAGATCTTGAAACCCCTCCGTTACCATGATTTTACCAATATGGTCAAGCACGAAGCCCCGACATAAGGAGAGTACACTACACACTTGAATACCATTTTAACCACTTTGGATACTTATAAGACCGACATTGATGGAATCAAGGATGAATTGAAGAGTATGCGTCTGGATATCGTTGGTTTGACTGACATCACTGTGGAACAATTTTATAACATCACCAAGGCTTTAGAAGAATTAAAATCAAAGATTGGATGAAGTAGCATTTTTCAGTTTTTAGCTTTAGTATTTTTCCATTTTTGTTTTGTTTCTAGGTAGTTTCCCTTTTTGTCAGAATATTTAATTTCATTTTCAGTTTAGCAAAATTTCCTTCCTGTCAAAAGAACAAGTATTCAGTTTAATATCAATTCAATCGTTTGTTTTTCCATTTCAATTTACATTCAGTTTTTCTTTACAATGCAATTCTTGCTTTTCTTTTATTCGGATGGTATGATGTTCTGATTATTGGAGTATGTGCTGAATGGATTAATATCACGTTTACATTGGACTATTTGTGGTATGTTTAATATGCTGTGTTTTTATAACTATTTCATTCTGTGCAAGTATATCTCTGTTATGCTAAATTATGCAATTTTTGTTGCTGTTACGACCGTCACCCCACCCTTACGATCGTCACACCCTTTGATATTCGTCGTCATCTCGTATTCTGAACGTAACACGGGTTATATCATGGTGACAACGTTCTTTTCTTCTTCTTCAACCTTTACCCCTTCTTCTTCCATAACCTTCAAACCGTCCCACTACCTCCTTTATTCCCCACTCATTCCACTTAACTCACCATTAATCCCCTCTCATTTTCCAACTTCCCTATTATTTTCCTTCACTATATATATCTCATATCATTTGTATTCTTTCCTCATTCCAACCCACACCCCACTTTTACTCTAACTCTTGCATGCAAATGGAAAATATCAACCAGCAAATTCCAGGCATTAACCTACGTGAGGGTGACCAAGGTGAAACCCAACGAACCAAGTTCTTGAAGTTTCAACGTCGAGGTCTCCATCCTACTAGGTACGTCGACACTGACTGCCTGAGAGACCTTGGATTGCTTGAAGGTGTCCAACATCTTCTCCAGAATGTCAACCTCTGGACCCTTTGTAGCCAGCCCCAGCCCACGTATGAAAACCTCACTCTCGAGTTCCTGAGCTTCTTCTGCTACAAAACTCCTAATGGTCCAACCAATCAGCTTTCTGGTGTGGCGAAGTTCCGCATTTTCGGTACCGAGTACGAGTTCTCTCAGAATGCATTCGCACAATTGCTCGACTTCTGTACTGATGAAGGTGCCCACCTTCGTGTACCTGACAACTTTGGTGAGGAATCATTTAATCTGTGGCATAGCCTAACCAACAACCGTGCCAACTCCTACAATCACCTCAATGCCACTCAAATCCATAATCCTGCCATTCGCTATTTCCATCGAATCCTTTGCAACACCATTTTCGCAAGAGACAGTAACCATAAGCTCAACTCCAAAGAGCTATTCTTCATGCACTGCGCGTTCACCGGCCAGAAAATCAACGCCGCGCCCTTTCTCTTGGCCCACATTCATTCCATTTGCACTAGAGGCGGCAAACCTTTCTACCTCGGAGGGCTTGTCACTTCTCTTGCCTTGGCTTTGAATCATGGAGACACCCTTGCTCATCTACCCTCTCGAGCACCGGTTTTGCTCACCTTGGACCATTACAAATCTGCTCATCTTATCCACGAGCGGGATGACGGCAAGTTCCATCCAGTGATACAGAACATTGTGTATTCTAACATTGTTCTGCCTTGCAGGGACCGTATTGATCCACAAAACCGAGCCAATTGGATGTTTGACCTTGAAGCCCCTGAAGGCCGTGCTCCTTTGCATGACGAACCACTTGTCGCTCCCGCAGATGAGATGCAGGAAGAATTGGATCGAGCTGCACCAATCCCTGATGTCCCTGAGTCTTCCTCCGCTCCACCTCCTGTCACTTATGAAGATATTCTACGAGCCATTCATCAGCAGAATCTTATGAATGCCGCATCTAAGAGGAAGCATCAGGAGCGTTACAACAGCTTATTCGCACAAAACGCCCAAATCCTGAGTGGTCAGCGCTCCATGAACGAAAAGCTGGATGAAACCCTGTGTGAGCTGAATGCTTTGAGAATGGATGTCACATCTCTTGGACCCCGAGCGACCAAGCCACTCCCTCGGAAGATCTCGTGCACGGGGCGTGGTCATCGATTTCTATTTTCCTTTTCCTTTCCGCATTCTGTTGTTTTCCTGATGTATTTTGAATTTTCCCCCACCGATATATCATAACATTAGGATAATGTTTGATATAGTGTGGGAGGAGTACCGCATTTTCAATTTAAACAAGTCATTTCCATTTCCTATGTTTAGTAATTTTTCGTTGTTTCATCTCCCTGTTTTATTTAGCCATACCAAAAATTTTTGCTTTATTTTCGTATAGCCATTGTTACCTATTTTTAAACGAAATCATAGTTAGGAAGTCGATAACGAATCAAAAAGAACAATACGTTTATGACACCTTTGAATCCCACTTACGCGATCCATTTCAATAACTGTTATACCGATATTTTGAGTTTTAAGTCCTAAAATAACCCCTAGTAGTTTGTACTAGCAGTCGGCACCGTCTGAACACAAAACCACGTGGAGAGCCGATGAATATAAGTGGATGATCTCGGTTAATTATTTAGGAAAATGTTACATGCAAAGGAAATAGGTAATGCACCAATTAAATTGGGCGATCCTTACCCGATCGTTTAATCCAACGGATGCAAAAGCCTTACTTAGTAACATAAGTGTCCATTGATTAGGTGGTTTAGAAGCATCTGGTACTAAACTTGGTAGGGCAGACTACGATCTGATCCCCCGCATCTTACAATTGGATAGAAAGGTTGCCACATTATTGTGCCATAAACCATTGTGCTATGATCAAAACCACTAACCGGCTATCCACTACGTGCGTGCTAAGGCAATGGGCTTAATGTAATTGCGCGAGAACGAAACCGGGTGAAATAGGTACAAGAAACTTTAAGTTGAATTATAACCGAATAATTAAACGTTTTGTTTAAAAAGGAAAGTCCACGACTAGCTTGTTGCTTGTGTCATTAGCGTATCGTTAGTGTTTACTTAATTATCCGCCGAACTAGCTTAAGATTTCTTGTAATAATTTGAAAACAAAAGGTATACTAGGCATGTGCGTCTATAAAAACTTGTCCGACTTTTCTAAAATTGTTTATTTTGCTTGAGGACAAGCAAAGATTTAAGTATGGGGGAATTTGATAACACGAAATCGTATCATATATTTACTATGAAATTAACCCGTTTTTACATCGGATTAACCCGTTTAACTCCCGAATATTCCGAGTTTTTATGTCTTTTTGCAGGTACCACACATCTCAGGTAAAAATAGCAGAAAACAACAAATGAACAAGTTTGCAATAAAGATCAGAAGAGAAAAGATACGTAACAAGCTATATATCAGTTTATAGAAAACGTGGAAACGTTGGAAAAGCTCAGCAGAGGAGTCTTGAGTGATTCCTGATTTCACTCAACCCACGATTCAACCTACTTTCCGATTCTTTCTGGAGTTTTGAAGTGAAGCCCACGTAATTACTTCCAACTGCCACTGCATTCCTTCTCTATAAATAACATGGATTACAAAGAGAAAGGTACAGAGCATTATTGAGATTTACCGGAAGCTCTGCCCAAATTGAAAACCATCATTTTACCAGTTTTAATTTTCTCTGCATTTCGTTATTTCCTTTGTTTACTTCACTGTCCAAATAACAATTTCCAACATTAGGAAATTGTTATTCTAGTTTAGAATTTATTTCAAGCCTCAGAATTCTTTTACATTCCCAATTCCGAAAGTCCGAGTTTCCGATCTGTGGAAGAAGGACTAGAAGTATTTGCTTTATTTTCATGTTTCCATTACATTTGGTTTACAGTATATTTTAATTATTTAATTTAAGTTTTATTAATTATTAAAGAATGTTTTCTTTACAATTCCATTATTCTGTTTACTGTGAGTTTATTTTAATTGCAATGGCTAGCTAGATTCTCTGTGTCGGTATGGGATAGTTAAAGACAATAGGCGTTTAATCAAAACCTAAGCTAAAACCTTAATCAACTTAAACTCTGGTTATAACTTTTTGTGTTTAAAAATAAAACATTTTTGTTACGAAAGTAAGAAAAGTAAATAGGTTAGGATCGAGACCACGAAAGTGTGAGATTTTACCGAATAGTTAAAGTTAGGCATTCGATTTAAATACAGCGAGAGCGCTTTAAAACGAATTAGATTTAATTAAGTTTTCAAAGAGTATTCTCTAAACACTTATGGGCTAGCGAGAGCAGGCATAGGGCTTTAGACGTATAATCTGAGATAAGACCACGAAAGTGTGAGTTGAGGGTTTTTAAACTGATTATTTCTACAGAACATTTAAGTTAACCATCCTTATACGCTTAGGTTCAATTAGATCCTATTAGGTCCACTCTATTACATACCGACCGCTAATTATAATTCATTTAAAATCAATTAGTTTTACTTTCCCTTACCTCCCTAAAAACCAAACGTGACATCATTCGCCTTAGCTAAACTAACATTACTTTCCTAGCACTAGAGTGATTACAAAGTCCCTGTGGATTCGACATTCTTTTATTACTACCGCGATAGACTGTGCACTTGCAGTTAAGATACCGTTAGACACATTAGGTCAATCTCACATCAACAGCACAGCGGATGTGTTCACAAAATATACATATCATCATGTTATCATGAATACATAAGGTTATAACATCATAAGATAGTATACATAAACTATCCTATCAAAATAATAACGTCACCCAAATCCCGAGTGTTACTACGACCAGAGAAGAGCGACACAAAATAAAGAGACTCGAGATAATCCTCCTCATCCTCGGGGATCACCTGCACGTTACCAATATATAGGCAACGGCGAAACAAGTAAAGGGTGAGATACTTCAAAACATATAACTAAAAGCATGATAGAATATAGAAATAGTTTTGGAATTATAAATGATATAAGTTACATAGAGTATGTCAACATATATTAAAAGCTTACATATTTTAAATTAGCATTTAGTGTATAAATTAACACTTTACTTCGTCACATAATCACTATGCTCGCATCAACACAAAGTATCATATATCATCGCAATTCAACATCATTCATCAATTAAAACCCAATGCTAAACAACTCAAACATAAACATAACCGACTCCATGAGACACGACTATGTTATGCATGTGGTACCCCGTCGCTTTGTCCATAATTAGGAACACTTGGCATAAAGCCCGTCGTCGCTTGGCATAAAAGTCCTCGTCGCCAATGCAATGTATGTGACTCAATAATAAAGACCACACAACAACACATCATCATCGCTCATCAAAATTGACATAAAGTCCACATCGCCATATTTATTCACATCAAATAAACATATCATCGCATCGCATAATCAACAAGTATTCATTAATAAATACACTGTCGTAAACATTATGTTTATTCACACAACATCATTATCAATTAATTCACCAAATTCCAAAACGGAAAAAATAGTCAAAACACCAAAAATCATCGCAAAAGCCATTCTTAATAACCGACATTAATTATAAACATCAACATCGAAATTGGATTGTCCATACATGTCTTAAATTGACTAAAATGCAATCCGATTCAATTTAACCGTAATTCGGCCTATTTCGGGTCGTTTCGTAAAAACTCGTAATTTCGAGAAACTAACCTCACCACTACGTTCTACACGTCGAACTTAGCTAGCACGTCAATTTTCGTTGAATTCGGAGCAACTTGCTCCGTCGTCGAATTTACCGAAATCAGAAAATCGGAACATAGTCGGGTTCTAAATTTAATCGGCTAACTCATGTCCTAATTTTATTGATATTAAGTATTACTAGGTGAATTTTGAATAATTGAAACAAACAGAAGCTTTCCTTAAAATTATGCAGGAAAACCATGTTTTACAAAAAACAGAAAAATGTTGCAAACAGAAAAATGCATTACAGAAATTTCACTGCCTTCCTCCTTCATAAGGGACGCACGTCCCATTGGTTTCAAATAGAGAGGAGGCGGGTGCCTCACATTGGGGGACGGTCGCCCCACACATGGAGGTGGGCGCCTCCCCCTTCATCTTTCCCCCACCCCACTTCTTCTTCTTCCCTGCATTTTTGTTTCTTACAGTTTTCTTCTTTCTGGTTTTTATATTTTACAGTTATAGTTTTTCTTTTCCATTTTCATTCTATAACTTCATATACTACAATACTAGCAACAACACACCTATAATCCTTACACCTAATCCAAATTTTCTAGACTATTTCAACAATCAACCAACCAAAACCCTATAAATCAACTATCAATTTTTCCCCAATCCAAACTATAACTATCAAACCCTAACTATATGAGATGGAAATCAAACCCCTTACCTTGAAAGCTTTGATTGTTCTTGATGATTCTACAAACCCAACCTTGCTCTCCTCTTCTTGCTCTTCTACCAAAACCCCTTTCTATTTTTTCACAAACTAGGTCGAAACTAATCCTAAAAGCATGCAAAGAGCTAATTGTGCGAAGCGTTAGACTTAGATGAAGTTGATAGACAATTAAAGAATAAAAAGACATACAAGTCAGTATTTAATCATGTTAATGCTCATTTACATCATGCAAAATAAACCACAAAGATTCAAGAGGCAAAATCTATCAAAAGTGCGCAAACATGCAACAAACGCGTGTAGTGAAGTGCATCTAAGTGTGTGAGGTTCATGTCATGCAATGAAGGTGTCAAGATGAAGAGACTACAGCAACAACATCATATGAATGAATTAATAATCAAAACACAAAAGAAATTTCATGAAGATGCAATTACAACATGGGTGCGAAAACTAGTTGAAATGCTTAACCTAAGAGGTGTTTACAAGCTAAAAGAAGCCATGGAAAGGCAAAGATGAAGAGAAATGAGTCAAGTAATATTAAAATACACAAGTTACAGTAGAAAACATGTTATTTCATCAACAAAATCACTTAAACATGCATTCAAAGAATTCAAAAGCAAAACACTAAAGAGAAATGCATTCGATTCGTGCGAGTGCGAGTAGACATGTGCATGCAAGTGTGTGTGTGTGTGTGCTTGTGCATACATGTGCTAAGTTTCAAATGGTGTTGGGATCAGAGATGATATGTGATGAAAATATATCCAAGTTATGAATCATCAAGTCATAAGATGCTTCAAATTGTACACATACAACCTCTACACAAGAACTAGTTAAAAGTTTAACCTAGAATGCAACGAAAGATGGAATGGAGCATGGTTGATGCATGAATGCAAAAGAATGAAACTCATAGCATAAGGGGACATGGATGGAATTATCTAGCATGATGAGAATGCATGATCATCATATACATGATTATCATTTACAATGCACAAACAAAAGCAACTCGAAAAAGTTTAAACATGCATTTAGAAATGTGAGGTGAGATGTGCTTAGATGAATGTATCCTAAAATGTTTGTGTCAAGTGTTTTGGACAAATGAGATGGATGATGAGGATATAAACATGATTCTCACATAAGCACAAAACAAACCATCTAAGATCATGCTTCACAATCATTCATAGTACAAAGATTAGTAGTGGAAGGGAGTGATCCTAAACCCTAAAGTTAGTTTAAAGTGAACATACAAGCTAGTGAATCACTCATGATGAAGAGGCAAGATGAGAAAGTAATGTAACACACAAGGTCAGTAGCTTAAGACCTAAGTAAACTACAAAAAAAAAGCAATTCAAACAAAGTAAAAAGCTCGCACACACAAGTTCATTGAATTAAGGATTGAAAGCATCTAAACTAGGTAAACGTGACACTTAAGAAAGATTTAAACAAAGTGGTGTTTATTTGAAAATTAAAACCATGTGTGACTTGTGTCATAAGTTTAACTCAAGATATGATTACATAATGTACAAGGTCAGAAGTAAAAATCAAAGATCCAATTGGAATTGGATTGCTAGAACCATGCATGATGCATACAACACAAGTGGTACAACCATAAGCATAAGTTGGTAACATTCTAATCAACAAAAGTTGCATGAGCTTGAGCAAATTAGGGGCTTAAATGGATCAATCAAACTGGAATCAAGACCCTAAATATTCTATAAGGATGAAGTAAGGGAGTGAGAAGTAGATTCCTAAAGAATAGCATGAATGCATTCCTCATCTTACAATCCATGCACAAGGATGCAACAAATGAAACAAAGATCAAACTTTTAACTAGGGATCAAAGTGACCCTTTGAGGTCAAATGTCTCTCAAGTATTATAAGACTATCCTTGAGGTTATAATTCCCCCCTAAATATCAACTAGAAACACAAACTACATAAGGAAAAGGTCTAAGAACCAAGACATCAACAAACTAGGTTTTAGGAACCATACAAAACTTTGTGCTCAAGGTAGAAACTTAATGATCAACACATAACTTCCAATGATTGAAAACATGTTACACATCACTAGAGCACTCAAATGATCATCACATACCCAAAGCTTGGCCTTAAATCATGTCCACAAGCTTCATAATTGAAGCTAGACTCAATTACACTAGGCAAAGGTATGTTCACTTTTGAAATTCCACAAAAATAGAAAAATGAAAGATAAAATCCAAGTAAAAATGAAATAAGAAGCTCAAATCCCTTACAAGTCAGGGACATATCCTTGCTCAATCCAAAAATCTATGGAAAGGTCAAAACAAAATTCAAAAGGTCAACACTATCAAAACTTATGCTCTTATGACCAAATAACAAGAAAAATTGGTATAAAAATGTAAAAGTCAGCAATAAAAATCTATAAAAATTAGAAACAGTGACTTAACATCCTAAACATGGTTAAAAATATTTTTGGCATTTTTTACTTTCAAGAAAAATTGTAAAAACAAATAAAATGCAAAATGGATAATGCCAATTATGTATTTAATGCTAAAACTGATTTAATTATGAAAAAATGACAAAATCATAAAATAAAAATCAGAAATGCATGAAGTATGATATGAATGAGCTAGAATACTTTTTATTCATTTTTTATATGCATGAAAGTATTTTTAAATGATTTAAATATGCATGAAATGCAATACAATGTATGAAATTATTTAAATATGGAAAAATGCAAGAATGATGAAAGAAAATTCAGAAATGCATGGTGCATGATTTGAATGGACCAGAATATGTTTTATGTATTTTTGTATGTATGGAAGTATTTTTAACAATTTAAATATGCATGAAATGCAATATAATGCATGAATTTATTTAATTATGTAAAAATGCAAAAATTATGAAATAAAATTTAGAAACTCATAATTAACCCTCTGGAGGTTTCAAAATATTTTTTATGGAACTTTTTAACATTGGAAAGTATTTTTTAAGAATTTTTTAATTGAAATGCAATTAATTAAAGTCAGAATTTATTTGATTGGCCAAAACATTTTAAAAAAATTGGAAAAAAGTTCCGCAAAATATTTAAAGTCATTTTGAGCCTATGGTATTTTTTTTGTAATTTTTGGATGATTTTTGAATGCAAAATTAATTGATACAAAATGCTAATTATGAAATAATAAAAATGAAAATTCAAAATTGCATGAGCCAATCAGATGATGCCACACATCATCTTCAACCACTAGCCATGCCCTAAACACGTTATTTTCCAGTTTCATGCAAGCTACTTCTAGCAATCGTATCTCACTCATTTCTTAACCAAATCAAACGATTCAAAGCTCTAAATGAAGATCACATGGCAAGATACAACACACAACTTGTAAAACATCAAATGATCCACCATACATCAAGAAATCTGAGCAAGAAAATCATCCAAATTCGGATTTCCAGAACTTCATGCTATGCAATATGCTTCACAAACAGATGAAATTATACATCAAACCTAGTGTTTGGCCAGCTAACCACGCATATATATCCTCAAATTCATCAATTACAAGCTAGAAATTCATATTTGAAGCTTGAATGTTACCTCTTGATTTGGAAAATAAATCCAAATATGCCTCTGGATGTGAAGAGAAAATACCACAATCTTGCTCTTAGATCTTCAATGAAGCTTGAATGATGAAGAAAATCCACTTCAAACACAGTTTGCAACAACTTCAAAGTATGAGAAAAAGTGAGAAAATGCAGAGGAATTTTGGATCTGGAAAACGAGAGAAAGGAAGCTCCTTTGCTCAAAGGTGATCTCTAACTTATAATGTGTGAGAAATAATGAGGGTACATCAGTCATTTCATTCAAAATCCGTTAGAGCAAAAAAAATCATAAAAATGGTATGTTTTGAGTGCTTGCGTTTTGGTGCATTTCATGCTTGCCTTAGCTGCGTTTTGATGAGCTGGATGAGTAGTGGAAGCTCTTATCACATGATATTTCCTCAATCTTGCTAAATATGATACAAAAATGAAAATGTGCATGGAATGGGTGGTGGAAAATATGCTAAAAAATGCTTGGCTTTTTATGGCAAAGAAGCTTGCTGGCAGCTTGCTTCGAACCTTGGCATTGCTTGCTCAAATGACTTGCACAAAATAACTTAAAAAATGCACAAAACCAAACTGCTCAAAATCAACCTTATACCACCCCTTTCTCTTTCAATTTTCTCACAAATGCCTCGTGCATTTCTTGGCCTTTTGATACACAACAATAGCTTTTGGTATAAGGATTAAAACAAGCTTTGGTTCACTAAAAATGGAGCAAAAAGGAGTGAGATATGATCATTTAAAGTTGTGAACAAGCAAGGCAGAAATCTGGGCACACGCGCGCGTTCTGGATTGCATGGTTGTGCATGGAGTCAGCTTCATGACCTCAACTTGTGAGCCTTGTAACTTGCTCAATTTTAAACCAAATGATGTGATCCAAAGTTCCATTTAAAGCTCTCATGGCATACTTCAAAATGCACGAAGTGGTTTTCAAAAATTCCATCTAAATCAAGAGATATAAGCCTCAATATTATGCCCACCACCTGTTTGTGAAAATTACTCAAAGAAAATGCCCAGAAACTGCTTGCTTGCCCAACCTTGGTCAAAACTTGTGCATAAAGCTTCTAACTCAAATATCTCTCAAATGGTGCATTTTTGAGAAATTTTACATATTGGAAATCTTGTAGGATTTTTTCCAAGCTTTCCAGAAATGTATGGCATGCAACCATTGGATAAAAATTGAGAAAGTTATGATGTGTCAAAATTCCATAGGGTGGACACTTGGAAAAAATTCAAACTTCAAATAACTTCATGAACAAGTTAACCCTAATTTCTTCAACTTTCTTGATTCAATGGTGAATTTGGTCATGAGAAATGAAAATATGATATTTGAATTGATGGTTGACCAAAAGTCCACTTGGTCAACTCCTGACTTTGACTGATTTTGACCAAAATGACCATTTTGCCCCTTGTGATCAATTGACTTGCTTCTACTCAAAATTGAGCCTCAATATTTCACTCATAGATGTCCAACAACATATAGAAACAAGTGAAATCAAGCTTGGGTGAAAAATCTGAAGAAATCCTGATTTTACTCAAAACCCTAATTTTGCTTTATGTGTTAGGAGATAACCAATCAAGCTTCAAAACCTCAAATCTTTTGAATATTTGAGCAATCCTCTGAACCATGATAACTCAAATGATAATAAGAAGGTAATACTTCAAGAAAAATGACTCATCCCAACTTCAAACTTCCCAGAGGACCAAAACCCTAATTTGATCAGATGAATGCCACAGATGAATTTCTCACCAATTCTCTACATAACTTCAACTCTTGAGGGATCAATGAGACAAATGGAATGTCTTGAGGCACAATACATCTTGTGACTTGAAAGATCCACAGATATGGAAACTTGGGATTCCTTTAGAAGGGTATGCTAACACAATCAACCTCCTTAGCTTGTAGAGATCTTGGGAACCCAAAGAGCTTGGATCCTATCATGAAATATAAATGCAATGCAATATGATGTTTATGATGAAACATAAGCCTAAATCAAGAGGGTAAATTTTGGGGTGCAACAGCTGCCCCTATTCAATCTTCTTAAACTTGATAAGCGAGAACTGGTGGAAACCTTCGAGCGTTCAATGTGGAAGAGGATTGAATACAAAAGAACCCGAAAATTTACACTCTTGAGAAGAAGAATGAAACTTTCCAAAAGGAGCCAGAGAAAGCTGGACTTAGAGAATACCAAATGAAATTGGTTTCATATAAGAGCCCCAAATAACATTGTGCCTTAACAAGCGGGAGAGTCTAATGAACATTAGCCTTCCCAAGATATGCGCCCAGACGAAATTGTAACGCAGACTATAATAAAGATGAGACGAAATTCAAACCAGAAGACTAGACAAAACTAGACTATGAAAACGTACGCAATAGGACAACTACGAAAAGGGTCCTATAAGCAAGGTGACTAGAGTGCGTGATTCTAGGGACACCTGCTGGTCTCAACCAGGGGTAAACAGTAGAAACTGTGACAAACCGAATGACGCCTTTCTCATTTGCCTGATAGAACTGAGGACGCACCCTCTTATCGAAAGCCTTTCTCATCCTCTTCTGATACACTTGGCCATGACACACAGCTTCCAGATGCTTCTCGTCAATGAGGTTTAACTGATCTAACCGATTCTACACCCACTCAGCTTCATCGAGTTCAGCCTCTTTCATAATTCTCAAAGAAGGAATTTCAACCTCCACAGGTAAAACTGCTTCCATCCCATACACAAGGGAGAACGGGGTTTCCCCGGTCGATGTCGGCGCTGAGGTGCGATAACCATGCAAAGAGAATGGCAACATCTTATGCCAATCCTTGTAAGTTACCACCATCTTCTGCACAATCTTCTTAATGTTCTTATTTGCAGCCTCGACGGCACCGTTCATCTTCGAGTGATACGGAGAGGAGTTATGATGTTTGATCTTGAAAGTCTCACAAAGCTCCTTCATTGTCTTGTTATTGAGATTGGATCCATTATCAGTGATGATTTTCTCAGGGACCCCATAGCGGCAAATGATATTGTGCTTGATGAAATAGGCCACAACCTGCTTGGTGACATTAGCAAAAGAAGCAGCTTCTACCCATTTGGTGAAATAATCTATAGCAACCAAGATGAAACGATGGACATTAGAAGCGGTCGGCTCAATCTTCCCAATCATATCAATGCCCCACATTGCAAAGGGCTATGGAGATGTCAACACATTCAGGGGAATAGGAGGAACATGCACTTTATCAGCATACACTTGACACTTGTAACAAACCCTGGCATGATTATATCAGTCTGTTTCTATAGTGGACCAATAGTAGCCAACCCTCAGAATCTTTTTGGCCATGGTATGACCACTGGAATGGGTCCCAAAAGCACCTTCGTGCATCACTTCAATGATCTTCGACGCGTCATTCTTATCCACACATCTGAGCAACATGCCATCATGATTTCTCTTGTATAAAATACCATTGCTGAGGAAGAACTTTGTAGCGAACCTCCTTAGAAACTTCTTATCTGTGATGGATGCTTCTTTTGGATACTCTTGAGTTTCTAGGTATCTCTTAACATCATAAAACCAAGGATTACCATCCAATTCCACTTCCGCTTCAAAACAGAAAGCTGGCTCATCTAACCTTCTAATAGTAATCGAAGGGGCCTCATTAGCCCACTTCACCTTGAACATGGATGATAAAGTGGCCAATGCATCTGCCAGATGATTCTCCTCTCTGGAGATATGCTCGAATGTGATCTCTTCAAAATAAGGAATCAACTTCATCACATGCTCGCGATAAGGAATCAAGTTCTGATGACGAGTTTCCCAATCACTGTTAATTTGACTGATAACGAGATTAGAATCCCCAAAAACCTTCAAGAACTTGATACGCAAGTCAATTGCCGCCTCAATCCCATAAATGCATGCTTCATACTCTGCCATGTTATTAGTGCAGTCAAAACAGATTCGGGCTGTAAAAGGAATATGGAAACCCTCGAGGGAGGTGATAACAGCTCCTACACCATTACCCATTGCATTCGACGCTCCATCAAACACCATCGTCCACCGTGACCCTGGCTCAGGCCATTCCTCTAGACCGGGAATGTTGCAGTCTCTAATGTACAAGATGTCTTCGTCTAGGAATTCAAACTTCATCGGTTGGTAGTCATCCACAGGTTGGTGAGCCAGATAATCTGCCAGGACATTGCCCTTGATTGCTTTCTGGGTGGTATACTGGATATCATATTCTGTCAAAATCATCTGCCAATGGGCAACTCGGCCGGTAAGAGATGGCTTCTCAAATATGAACTTAATGGGATCCATCTTGGAAATCAGATAAGTGGTATGCGTCAACATGTACTGCCTCAAACGTTTAGCAGCCCACGCCAATGCACAACACGTCTTCTCAAGCAAATACTTTGACTCACACTCAATAAACTTCTTACTCAGATAATAGATGGCTTGTTCTTTCTTTCTGGTCTCATCATGCTGGCCAAGCACACAACCCATGGAATTTTCCAGAACTGTTAGATACATGATCAGTGGCTTTCCCTCGACTGGTGGCACAAGTATCGAAGGCTCTTGCAAATATCCCTTGATTCTATCAAATGCCATCTGACAATCATCATTCCAAACAACTGCTTGATTCTTCTTTAACAACTTGAACAAAGGCTCACAAGTGGCAGTAAGATGAGATATGAACCTGGAGATATAATTCAGTCTCCCCAAGAAACCACAAACTTCCTTTTCCGTCCTTGGCTCAGGCATCTCTTATATCGCCTTCACTTTGGAAGGATCAACTTCAATACCTTTCTTACTCACAATGAAGCCCAACAACTTCCCCGACCTCACCCCAAAGGTGCACTTATTCCGATTCAAACTTAGCCTGAACTTCCTTAATCTTTCAAATAATTTCTGCAAATCAACTAGATGCTCTTCCTCTGTTTGAGACTTAGCAATCATATCATCAACATAAACTTCAACCTCTCTATGCATCATGTCATGAAAGAGAGTGACCATCGCACGCTGATACGTTGCCCCTGCATTTTTTAGACCGAAAGGCATAACTTTGTAACAAAAATTTCCCTAAGGCGTGATGAAAGTAGTCTTTTCCATATCATCAAGCGCCATCTTGATTTTATTATAGCCAGAAAAACCATCCATGAAAGAGAAAACCTTGGCTTGAGCAGTATTAGCAACCAGAATATCAATGTGAGGAAGCGGAAAATCATCTTTAGGGCTTGCTCTGTTCAAATCCCTGTAATCGACACACATCCTAACCTTACCAATGAGATAAATGGAATGTATTGAGGCACAATACATCTTGTGACTTGAAAGATCCACAGATATGGAAACTTGGGATTCCTTCAGAAGGGTATGCTAACACAATCAACCTCCTTAGCTTGTAGAGATCTTGGGAACCCAAAGAGCTTGGATCCTATCATGAGATATGAATGCAATGCAATATGATGTTTATGATGAAACATAAGCCTAAATCAAGAGGGTAAATTTTGGGGTGCAACAATCATCAAATTTATTTGTTATCTTCAAAACTCTTAAAAGGGATGTATAACCAAACTATGTTCTAACAATCTTCCCCTTTTTGATGATGACAAAACATAAATATTTTTATGAGAAGAGTCTCCCACTGAGTTGAATACTCATATAAAGTTAAAGAATAAATTACTTCCTTGAACGAACTTGGTTGATCAGAACTTTGATTGATCATATCTTATGCTTTATGATTCTGATTAACCAACTTTTCCTGAAAACTTATCAAACAATAATGATATAGAATTTTGTTAGAAATGTTTGAGGTTTGGTATGGTTACTGCTATATTCAAAATATCTTAAGTTCTCCCCCCTTTTTGTCATAAATCAAAAAGTAAAAACATTAACACAGAAGAAAATGATTTTTCATTCAAGAACCAAAACGAAGTACAGAAGAAGCAATGCAAAAAATAAAAAATTGCAGAAAACAAAAGATTCCTAAGATGGAGGGGGAAGTCTTGAGAACAATGTCTCCACAAACCCTTTGATTTGAGTAGTGGATTATTTTTTCCCATTATCTCTTTGATTTCTTTGTTTGTTTCATCTTGCTTGTCCAACTATTTCCTAGATGCTTCATTTTCCTTCTTCAGTTCTTCTAGAGTTTGAAAAACTAGAGAGGACGGAGTAGCCTCCTCTTCAGTAATAGCAATTTTCTCAGCAGAGGGAATTTCAGAAGACTCTGCAACTGATTTTCCTTTATCTTGGAATAAAACCAGGGGTTGAGGCTTAGAGGATGGTTCTTGAAAATCTGTTGCTTTTGGAGATTCTCAAGGAGCATTTTCCAGAAGCAGACGCTTTGTTTCCTAAAGTCGAATAAATTGTCCCTCAAAAAGTTCCATCTGTTCACATAAATTCTGCTAAGAAATTCCATAGCAGAGTTCCTTTTGCTTTAGGGGTTCAGATAGAAACCATTTTCTGAATTGAGGTTCAGATAGAAACCATTTTCTGAATTGAGTCCAAAGAAAATCAAAAGCTGTTGGATTCAGATTATCCAAGCAAGCTTGCTTCAAAGAGTTAACCCATGCATGTATTTCTATTTCAAAGATCAGTAAAGATTTAACAACATCTGATTTGGAGAGTTGTGGTTTTGGTTTGGGAACGACTATTTTATGAGAAATTGAGGCAAGTTTTTCCCAAGCTTCTAAATTAATGACAGTTTTAACGGATCTTCTAAAGATTTCGTACGGGATGGAGAATTAGTAATGATGATGGGAGAATTTGGGGAGTTTGGTGGTGTTGAGTCATACGGAAAGGGAGGATCTGGAAAAGTGAGGGATGATGATGATGAGATAATGAAGGTATTTAGTGGTTGAGAGGTGTTGAGAGGACAAGTGATTCCAGGGATGATAGGTGTGTTTTCTGGTACTAGTTCAGAAGAAACATTTGGATTATCTGGTCGGGGAGAAAATTATGTTTGTTCAGTAGTTAAAATTATATTTTCTGGTTGGGAAGTATCGAGATATGAGTCAAAGGTATCAATATTAGATCGAACTTTTGCAAGTTCTGGTTGAGGTTGAGTGGAGGGATCGTTTTGGGGAATTGAGGTGTCAATTTCTAGATCAATGTCTTATAGAGTTTGTGGAGAGTTGGGGACAGTGTTTTTTAAGAGGAGAAGATGGAGTAGATGTTGATAACAATAATAATTCAATATCATAAACAAAGGATGAATTACCTTTCTTCTTAGCAGTTTTTGAAGTTTCTGAGAAGATCCTTCATCAGCATATTTTCTCTTCTTCGATTTTATGATGGCGACATCTAGAGGTTGTTGGTGAAGATCTTGAATATTGATAGAAGGGTCACTGCCATCAGCTTTGCAGGCTTCCAGATATCTGACTATAATTTTTGGTGAAGCGTCTAACTCTAAAAAGGGAGGAAAATCATCCAAAGGGACTCTTCTGATAAAAATTGTTTCTTTGACCATAATAGAGGGTTTCTTCTTGATGGTTTCAATAATTTTCATTTTCATGAGATTCTTTGCATTGAGAGGTTTGCCAACACATACAGCCAAATCATTGACTAGCTTAGCTTCACTCAGATGATCCATCAGTTTATTCTTAGTCAGAATATCTAAGATAAGCCTTCCCAGGGGAATCCTATCTATTTTGGTTCTTTCTTCTTCCCTTGTTTCTTTGACACGCGTCTTCATATTAATGAACAGGCTGTGAGGAAGGTGAATTTTTTATTTTGTTGCAATGAAGTAAAGGAGAAATTGTTGATCAATGTTGATGTAGTCTACAGAGCTTGAATGTTTCCTATGATTGAACAACCTAGAATAATTTTAGCCCAAATTCTAAAGTGGTCTTTCAAATCTTTGATTTTGTTGGAGGGTTGCCAAGTGGTGAAAATTTCTTTAGATACTTTAACTAGGTCAGAGCCAACTTTTCAGCCATGTCAGTGCACTTGACGTCGTAGCCATAACGACCAATGAGTCGGCCAATAAGATCTTCAGTAATGACAATCTTCTTCCCCATTACATATGAAGTGACTTAATGTTGAGAAGCAGAAGCATGAAGCCAGAATTCCTTGAAAATCAACTTCTTCAAGAAGGTCATGCCCATTTTCCTTCATGCTGTCAAAATACACAAAAAGTTCACAGAGAACCTCAAGAGAATCACAGGGTGTGAGCAAAGTTCTCTTGGGATCAACGAAAACTTCTTCATCTGTGTTGATTTGAGAGACAGAAGCTTGAACATTGATTTGAGACTATTGATGTTGTTGGGACGATGGAGCCATTGTTCTCAAACTTAAGATTTGAGAAAAAAGAGAAAAATAAGGAACAATGGTTTTTCAAAAATAGATAGAACAGTAAAAACGAGAGTGAAAATAGAGTCATTTGCAAAAGATTTGAAATGAATATATATATATATATATATATATATATATATATATATATATATATATATAGGCAAGGATTTCTTGAAAACATGCAATTAATTTGAAATTAAGGCACACAAGAAATGATTAATAAACATAATGATTTCTGACAGGGAGATAACGTAAAGATATTATGGAACGGCTATCGATGTGACCAACGCCTCAATACATCAAGTCAACTGTTTAAATTCACCAGCTATTGAACACGTGGTCAACTTCTGAATATGACTCAATGCTTGAGATTAACAGATGTTGGTGTGGTGAACTGCATGCATCTATCTTGAATTGAACTGTTTCAGGTAACATTCAGATCTTCTGAATAAATTCTGAGCCAACTACCCTTCTTACTTCTGAAGGACACTTAGTCAGAAGTTCACAAAACAAATGTAAATAAAGTTCTAAAAGCTAAAAATATAGAAATTGAATATTCATTCTGGAAATAATTCCATTCTGAGATATTTCAGAATGAAATTAAATCTATCTTCAGCAAGGGGTTTTGTGAAAATATCAGCCCATTGATGGTCTGTGTCAATATATTTTAATGACAGAATTCCCTTATGAATATAGTCCGTAATGAAGTGATGCTTGATTTCTATATGTTTAGCTATAGAATTTAAAATAGGATTTTTAGATAAGCAGATAGCAGAAGTATTATCACAGAGGATGGGAATGTTACTCTCGAATATTTGAAAGTCTTCAAGCTGACTCTTCATCTAGAGCATTTGAGTGTTGCATCCTGCTGCAACTATGTATTCTGCTTCAGCAGTTGACAGAGCAATGGTGGATTTCCTTTTGCTGGACCATGATATCAAATTATCTCCCAGAAACTGACAACTTCTAGAGGTGCTTTTTCTTTCTATTCTATCTCCAGCAAAGTCAGCATCACAGTATCCTACTAGTTTATATTCTATGGATTTTCTATAACATTATCTAGGGTTAGTAGTACCTTTCGGATACTTGAAAATTCGCTTAACTACGGTAAAGTGAGATTCCCTAGGATCTGATTGGAATCTAGCACAGAGGCAAACACTGTATAGAATATCAGGCCTTGAAGCTGTTAAATAAAGGAGAGAACCAATCATACCTTTGTAGAGCTTTTGTTCTACTTTCTTACTTACCTATTCCTTTTCCAAGATGCATGTGGGATGCATGAGGGGGTTTTGGCTGGTTTGCAATATGACATGTCAAATTTCTTCTGAAGTTCTTTAACATAATTACTCTGATGTATGTAAGTTACTTCTGGAGATTGATTGATTTTAATTCCCATAAATAATTTGAGTTCTCCCATAAGACTCTTTTCAAATTCTGCCTGCATAGACTTAGAAAACTCTCTCCCTGGGAAGGCTTTAGTAGAGCCAAAAATTATATCATCAACATAAATTTGACATATCAGAATGTCATTTTGAAATGATTTACAAAATAAAGTAGTGTCCACTTTTCCTCTGGTGAAATCTTTCTCTAATAGAAAATTACTTAGTCTTTCATACCAAGCTCTTAGAGCTTGTTTTAAACCATATAAAGATTTTTTAAGTTTATAAACATATTCTGCATGTTTTGTATTTTCAAAACCAGGGGGTTGGTGTACATATATTTCTTCATCAATGTAACCATTTAAAAACGCACTCTTGACATCCATCTGATAAAGTGTGATATTGAAGTTAACAACATAAAAAATTAAGAGTCTGATAGATTCTAACCTGGAAACTGGAGCAAAGGTTTATGTATAGTCTATCCCCTCTTGCTGACTATAACCTTGTGAAAGCGTCCGTGCTTTGTTTTTGACTACTTCTCCTTGCTCACTTAACTTGTTTCTGAAGACCCATTTAGTTCCAATAATGTTAAAACCTTTTGGTCTGGGAACAAGATCCCATAGGTTTCTTTGGTGTTGCTAACTTCTCCTATGGTAGGATGAGAAGAACTTGTATCTTTAGCAAGGATATCTTTTGTATATGTAATTTGAACTACTATATCTGCAAAAGATTCACGTTGCTTTGACTTTTAAGGTCCAAGCTTATCATCAAATCGGACGTTAATGGATTCTTCCAAAATTCGTGTTTGTGTGTGATATACTTTGTATCCTTTTGAGCGTTCAAAATATCCTAACATTAAACACTTTTGTTCCTTAGAATCAAACTTGTTCAGATGATCTTTGGTATTCAGAATAAAACAAGTACATCCAAAAGGATGAAAGTATGAAATGTTGGGCTTTCTGTTCTTCCACAATTCATAAGAAGTCTTATCCATAATAGGTCTTATGGAGATTCTATTCTGAATGTAACATGTTGTGTTAACTTCTTCTGCCCAGAAATGTTTAGCAATGTTAGTCTCATTTATCATGGTTCGAGCCATTTCTTGTAAAGTTCTGTTCTTACGTTCTACAACTCCATTTTGTTGTGGAGTTCTAGGACAACAAAAATCTTGAGAAATACCATTTTCATTAAAAAGTTTTTCAAAATCTTTGTTTTCAAATTCTCTACCAGAATCACTTCTGACTTTTACAATCCTAAATTCTTTTTCATTATGGACTTTATTACAAAAGTTAGAGAACACGTAATGTGACTCATCCTTGTGTCTTAAGAACTTTACCCATGTCCATCTTCTATAGTCATCTATGATCACCAATCCATACTTCTTGCCACTGATGAATGCAATTTTCACTGGTCCAAACAGATCAATATGCATAAGTTCTAATGGCCTAGAGGTAGAAACATCATTTTTTGATTTAAAAGGAGGTTTTTCAAATTGCCTTTTTGACATGCTTCACACAGGGCATCTGAGTTGACCTTCAAATTTGGAAGTCCTCTGACTAGATTGAGTTTGTTAATTTGAGATATTCTTCTCATACTAACATGAACCAATCTTCTGTGCCAGGCCGATTGCTCATTGTCCACAGACATAAGGCATTTAACATTCTGACTTTTTAGTTCAGAAAGTCTGATCTTGTAAATGTTGTTTTTCCTTTTTCCATTAAAGATGATTTTTCCATCTTTCTGACTAACTGCTTTACATGAATTTTGATTAAATATTATATCATAACCGTTATCACTTAATTGACTTATGGATAACAGATTATGCATTAATCCATCTACTAATAAAACATTAGTTATAGAAGGTAGATTACCGTTACCAATAGTTTGAGAGCCAATAATTTTTCCTTTCTGATTTCCTCTGAAACCAACAAAGCCATCAGATTTAAGTTCCAGGCTTTGGAATATATGATTTCTTCTTGTCATGTGTCGAGAGCATCCATAGTCCAGGTACCGTGATTGGTGTTTCAGCTTTGCTGTTAAAGACATCTGCAACATAGATGATTTTATTCTTAGGTACCCGTATCTTTTGGGTCCTAATTGGTTAGTGGCTCCAAAATTCTGATTGAATTTTGGTTTTCACGCAGTTTTATAGAATAAGTATTGCTAGTATATTTAATGTCATGATTGTGTCTATAAACAAAGTGAGATTTCAAAGGGGTATATTTAATTTCCATGTCATCTACTTGTTTATATTGATAGGGTTCTTCTCCCTTAGGTTTGACATAACCTAGACCTTTTCTACCATTTCCACTAATTCTATAAATTATGGAGGCCATTTTACTTTTATCAATGTTTCTGGCAAGAAATTTTTGAAAATTGTAATCATATTGTTTTATGATTTAATCAGTTCTAGTAGAAACTTTTGAAACAGATTCTTGAGCTTTTTGAAGTTCTGTTTCCATAATAGAGTTTTCCTTTTTATGAATGAAAATAGTTTCTTTTAGCTCAGAATTTTCTAATTTAAGTTTACTAGTGTCTTCAATTCCAGATAAAGAATCTTGTTTAAGTTTCTTATATCTGTTTTGAAGCCTCTAATATTTTTCAAGAATATATGATAAGCAACTTTCTAATTCAAATTTAGTGAGATGAGAAAATACCTCTTCAGTGTCTGATTCTGATTCTGATGAATCTGTATCATCAACTATGTTGTCCATTAACACTATATTTTCTCTTTCATCTTCAGAGTCAGATTTAGCTTCAGAAGATTCTGAGTCATCCCACGTTTCCATGAGACTTCTCTTCTTCTCTTTGTTAGATCTTATTCTCTTTGTTAGATCTTCTTTTGTAGTGAACGACACCTTGCATTCATAACAGACAACTTCTTTGTTTCTTGTCATTTTGTATCCAGAGGATGTCTCAGAGAAGTTATTATATCTTCTTTGATTTCTTAACTTCCTATGTTTGTTCTTCTAGAGTTGTTGGACTCTTCTGGAGAGCAGAGATAGCTCGTCTTATTCTAATGAGAATCCTCTAGAGCTTTCTTCTTCAACCTGGAAAACTTTAGATTCATATTTCTTGTTAGATTTAAGAGCAATGGACTTACCTTTCTTCTAGGGCTCATTTTCTTCTAGTTATATATTGTCACTTCTTAGAGAGCTGATGAGTTCTTCCAGAGAAATCTTGTTCAAATATTTAGAAAGCTTTAGTGTAGTGACCATGTGTCTCCATTTCTTGGGAAAACTTCTGATGATTTTCTTTACATGATCTGCAATAGAGTATCCTTTGTCCATCACGTTTAGACCAGCTACCAGAATTTGAAACCTTGAGAACATTGCCTCAACAGTTTCATCCTCCTCCATTTTGAACGCTTCATATTTCTGAATGAGTGCTACGCCTTTTGTCTCTTTGACATGTGTATTTCCTTCATGTGTCATTCTTAGAGAGTCAAAGATATTCTTAGCTGAGTCTTTGTTTGTGATCTTCTCATACTCAGTGCATGAGATGGCACTTAAGAAAATCGTTCTCGCCTTGTGATGATTTTTGAATTCTTTCTTCTGTTGATCTAACATTTTCTTTCTTTCAGTCATCTAACCGCTTGCGTCAACAGGATGAGTGTAGCCATCAGTTACCATGTCCTAGAGATCAGCGTTATTAGCCAGAAAGAAACTCTTGATTTTGTCCTTCCAGTAATCGAAATTTTCTCCATCAAACATTGGAGGTCGTCCGCTAATTATGTCTTTATCATCGTAGTTGTCATTGCTGTTCTGAATTAGTTCTATAATTGTGTTCTTCAAGCTGGATATTTTTCTGACTCGGTTAAGTGTTAGCACCAAGAACCAGGCGCTTTGATGCCAATTGAAAGATGAAAAGTACAAGAAAGGGGGGGTTTGAATTGTGGTTTTCAAATTAAAAACAACTTTGACACAACTATTTTTATCCTGGTTCATTTGAACTCAAACTACTTCAGTCCACCCATCAAGGTGATTTGCCTCTCTCAACGAGGTCTTAATCCACTAATCAAATATGATTATAACTCACAAAGACAACTGTCTTTGTCTCGAGATTTAACCATAACTTGGTTCTCAAGGAAATATACTTAAACAAATAATTCCTGTGTAACTAATATTTTTCTTCTACTAAGCTATATTACAACTGTGATGTTTTACACCAGATTTTCGCTCAAGAAATATAAGAATTAAAACTTAAAGCTTTTTGAAATCTTTTTCTTAGAGATCCGCGCGTGTGAGCAAAAGTTGTAACATTGGTTGTTCTTTGAGACTCCTTTAAATAGAAAAACAAATTTGATTTGTTGGAGACATGAGAACATAGATATGGAATTGTGTTGATAAATGCTTTAAATGATCTTTCCATAAATACAAATCTTATTTGTAGACAGCCGTTACTTTTTTATTTCCATATACGCCTATGGTAACGCATCAGAACCAGAAGATGAAAAACAACCTTTAAGCGTAAATGTAATATTAGAGTTTATGCTTGCATCTTGGTGCTTTTAGAAGTTCAGCTTCACCAGAACTTCTCTTATGAGCGTGACAAGGAGTGAGTGCTGCTTTCAGAATATTTTATTCAAATGAGATCTCTTTAAGGCGTCATTCCTCTTCTTTTATCAGAACTCTTCTTCCTGCATCAGAACTTCTTATGCATATTTTATAAAAATGTAGAGAGTAAGAATGTTCTATGTAAAACTTAATCAATCAAAATCAGAACAAAGTTGTCATCAAATTTATTTGTTATCATCAAAACTCTTAAAAGGGATGTAGAACCAAACTATGTTCTAACAATAGTCACCATATTTCAAAGAGAGCCTTAAGTCTTTATTTTTCAAGTTGATTATTAATGAATTTAAAATAAAAAGTAAGCTCAAATGAGCAAAAGAAGAATGACATAAAATAAAATGCTCAAGTGAGCAAAAGGAAAATGAGATAAATTAAAGAGCTAAAAAGATAACTGACATGAATGATAAATATGCTAAATTTAAATGACATAAAGAAGTATGAGGTGGTACATTCTGAGTCTTGTTCTTCCTATCATTCATAGTCTTTAATATGGTTCAATTCATATATGCTTTTTCAAGGTAACAAAAAGACTCAACCAATAAAATCTCTCTTGCCTTCAAGGTTTTCTTTTGAAAACCTTTTAAGGTAAGAACATGTAAATTCCTTTCTACAACAAATGCATGAGTCTCCAAAGGTCGAGTGATAGTAGAATGTGAAATAAACATCGTTAATAAAAAACACTCAACAAATCAATTTTTTTTAGAAGAACTACGAGGCTCTGATTTCATCGCGGGATAGGTAGGCACGAGGTTGCACAACCAAGGCGAGCGCCATAATATAAATTTTCTTTTTGATTAGTTAACAATTCACTCTCATGCATTCCCTTAGCTTGTAAGCTTTAGATATAACACACCCTTTGATTAGAACAACAAGAGTGTATCCTTTTGAGTATAATAGACGTGAGGGGTGCTAATGCCTTTCCCTTTCATAATCGACTCCTTTACCATTTTTCTTGGTCGCGAGACCCTAATGATTTCCATTCCCAGGTTTACACGATGTTTTTCCTTCCAACTTTCGGATAAATTACATTCGATGGCAGCTTCATTGTGTTTTGATATATTTTGCGGTAGCGACAATGGGTAATGTATTATTTAAAAATGTGGCTTGTTCTATTCTTCAAATATTCAATGTTAATGTATAACAATTTATGTACCACATATATGACATTTCTATTGATGAATAATAATGTTTTATATTTTTCTATAAACTTGTTTCTTCATTTACAACTTGTTCTTGCCATAAAAACTATATTTTGGATATTAAGGGATTCAAAGGCTCTTGACCTCCAAGCTATGAGTCTAGCTTACCCCTCAATCGGGAGCCCTTAGATAAGAGGTATGATTTCTCTCTTATGCCTGTAGCAGAGAGAGTTAGGAAGTTGTCCTTTGCCTTTGGTGTCTAGGCCTATATATAACATAACTTATGACTAATAAACATAATGACCGTAACTGTCCATTAATATCGTAACTCTTGTAACCGCCCAAAATGGCTTGTAACGTTTGTAACGTCCGTAACTTCCATCTGTTGAGTTTTGTAATTGCACCTAACCCGACCTGACACTATCCGACCAACACAGTTAGGCTGCGGAGATACGACTAGCATGTCCGACCTAAATACCCAGCTCCGATCTTGAGATCTCGCCGAAGTGCTGCCCAGTTATCAACTTGTACGCCCACCTCGATCTCTTTTTATCGCTCCTAACTTGTTCGAAAAATATTTTTTGAACCAACAAATTATTTTAACCAAGGAACTACGGTGGAGAAAGATTCAGGAAAAGCATTTTGTCTCAAACTCCCTCGGCCATAATTTCCTTCATTTAAAAAATTCAATGAATCAATTTAAACCACCGCTCTTAAATTCAATTAATCAATATCAATGAACCAACAAATTATCAAATTATTCAATGAATCAATATAAATCCACAAAGTTTTTAAAGCTTCTTTTTTTAATTAAATAAATTTAATAAAATTGAAAATGATATTATAATTTAAAATAATAAAATTATGTATTTTGAAAACTTAAATATAGTAAATATATATATTCAAGTTAAAATTATATATGTTTTATTCAAAACATTAATGGTTTTGAGATTTTCTTAAAGGTTTAAATAATATCGTTGAATAATATTTTCTAGATCTTAAATAAATTCACTTAAAAAATATTATTAAATTATATTTTTATTTGTAACATATCACACATTTCTAAATCTTTTTATAGCGGTGATAAATTAAGAATAAACTATTGATTAACTTAACTCACGAATAGAAAGTTTCCACTACACTTTATTGTTTCCAAAAAAATGATAAAAGATCGAATAAAATCAACAGAAGTTTTTAAAGCAAAACTAATAAAACTGAAGTTTAGGTACGGGAGTTGGTTATGCAAAGGGAAGATGTTAGCACCCTAAAATTCTACGGTAGTCTGCATGATCTACTTTAGAAATCTATGTGTTTGGTTAAACAGGTTGTTTGCAAAAAGTTAGTGGAGATGAGGAAAGAAATGTTTTTTAAAATTTTGATTCGGCAAGACTTTAATAAGCCATGGGCCTACATACCACCAGAGTGAAATGATGAAATCAGAACCACTAAGTTCTTCTAAAAATGCGCAATTTTGTTATTGGTTAATTATATATGAAGAGACATCCTGTCACCTTGAGGAGGAGAATACTCAAGTAATCCACCATGAACATGAGAAAGGTGGATCTTTGCATCACCAATCAAAGGAGAACTTCAACTTGGATAACTCAACAAGTAAGCCATTACCCATTCAAGTGGAGGAGATTCAACATCAGCATCTACCAGTATCATGGGGATGACGGGATTATAACTAAACTTTAAAGATGACTAATGTCTAATCTTAAGAAAAGGTTTTAAACCAAACGTCAAATGAAAAAAGAGTTTGTATAAGTTTTTGTGTTTTTTAGTCTTCGAAAAAAAATTAACTTTGTGTTAAGTGAATTAAGATTTGATTAAGAAAAAGGTTTGAAGATGCACTTGACAAAGTCATTGTTTTTTATTTATGAAAGTAGTTTAAGTTTAAGAAAACAAGAAGGTTTTGAAGAGGAGAGAAAAGATTTGGAAATTAAAGAAGCTGGGTAAGTAATGAAGGGACTATCCTAAGACACAAAATAAAAGTTAAGGTAGGAAAAGTTTAACCAAACAAAAGCCATCATCTTAACACAAAACAAACAATGCATCTAATTCCTTTGGATTAAAGCTATACAGAGAAGTAATAAGCATCAAATGAATATAAAAAGGTACATATGACTTGACATGTATCAGATGATCTTGATGTCTTATATCACCTAATTTTGCATCAAATAATTTTTAAAGTCAAACCTGCACTCAGAAAAGCTCCATATACACGGACAAAATAACAACAAAGATATCAAAGTCCAAAGGTATCAAAGTCTCAAGGTCCTATCCTAAATCCAAAGGTCCAAATACTCCCAGATGCAAAGGGATAGTCATCATAGTCCAAAGAGAGCCTTAAGTCCTTTACTTTCAAGTTGATTATTAATGTCTTTAAAATAAAAGAAAGCATAAGTGCGAAAAACAAGAATTACATAAAATAAAATTCTCAAGTGAGCAAAAGAAAATGACATAAATTAAAGAGCTAAAAAGATAAATGACATGAATGATAAAGATGCTAAATTTAAATGACATAAAAAAGGATGAGGTGGTACATTTCTAACCTTGTTCTTCCTCCCATTCATAGTCTTTAATGTGGTTCATTTCACAAATCCTTTTTCAAGTTAACAAAAAGACTCAACCAATCAAATCTATTTTGCCTTCGAGCTTTTCTTTTGAATTTTTTTTCCAGGTAAGAACGTGTTAATTCCTTTCTACGACAAATGCGTGCGTCTCTAAAAGTCGAGTGGCAGTAGAATGCAACATTAACATCGTTCATAAAAAACACTCAACAAATCAAATTTTTTGAGAAGAACTACGATGTTGAAGGCACGAGGTTGCAAAACTGAGGCGAGCGCAATAATAAAAAAAATTCTTTTTGTCTTGTTAACAATTCATTCTCATGCATTCCCCTAGCTTGTATGCTTTTGATATAACACACCATTTGGTTAGAACAAAAAGAGTGACTTCCATTGAGAATAACAGATGTGAGGGGTGTTAATACCTTCCCCTTACATAATCGACTCACGTACTGTTTCTCTTGCTCGCGAGACCCTAGTGATTTTCTTTCTTAGATTTACACGATATTTTCCTTTTCTTTCTTTAAAATAATTAACATTCGATGGAGGTTTCATTATGTTTCGATATTTTTCGTAGCAGTGACTACGGGTAATGTGTTATTTAAAAATCTGACGTTGTCTATCCTTCAAATTTTCAATGTTAATGTCTTATAATTTATCTGTCCATAAATGACATTTCTATTGAAGAATAATAATGTTTTATAGTTTTCCACAAACTTTTTTCTTCATTTACAACTAATACATATCTATAAATTATATCATATAATCAACATATAAATATGAACATATAAATGTTGGTGTCGAACCTAAAATTTTATGTTAGTGTTAATTTAGTATTCTAGTTCTGAATCGTCAAGCGTAATGACACTAATCTGTTTTTTCTCAAAAAAAATAGACAATGAAAATAATGTCTATCTCTTTTATGTATATAATAAAACATTCAAAAATAATTATAAACAAACATAAAGAAAAATAAGATATCTGTTCCATACTAGAAACCACAGCTAACTTGTTCGAAAAATATTTTTTGAACCAGCAAATTATTTTAATCAAGAAACTACGGTGGAGAAAGATTCAGGAAAGCATTTTGTCTCAAACTCCCTCGGCCGTAATTTCCTTGATTAAAAGAATTCAATGAATCAATTTAAATCACCACTCTTCTGAGGTGATGAAACAAGATCAATGAAAAATGATATTTATCTTTTCTTCACCACATTTATCCTTTTATAGATCCATAAAGTTTTTAAAGCTTGTTTTTTTAATTAAATAAACTTAATAAAATTGAAAATGATATTATAATTTAAAATAATAAAATTATGTGTTTTAAATATTTAAATATAGTAAATATATTTTCAAGTCAAGATTATATATGTTTTATTCAAAACATTAATGGTTTTGAGATTTTCTAAAAGATTTGAATAATATTGTTTAATTATATTTTCTAGATCTTAAATAAAATTTTCACTTAAAAAATATTATTATATTATATTTTTATTTGTAACATATCACACTTTTCTAAGTCTTTTTATAGCGGTGATAAATTAAAATTGAACTATCGATTAACTTAACTCATGAATGGAAAGGCTCCACTGCACTTTATTATTTTCAAAAGAATGATAAAAGATCGAATAAAATCTACAGAAATTTTTAAAGCAAAACTAATAAAACTGAGGTCTAGGTAAGGGGGTTGGTTATGAAAAGGGAAGATGTTAGCATCCTAAACGACTACGGTACTTCAGAGGGGCCTCTTTAAAAATATATGTGTTTGGTTAAAAAAGGTTGCGTGCAAAAAGTTTGTGGAGATGAGGAAATAAATGATTTTTAGAATTTTGATCCGGCAAGACTTGAATAAGCCATGGGCCTACGTACCACCAGAGTGAAATGATCAAATCAGAACCACTAAGTTCTTCCAAAAATGCACAAATTTGTTGACTAATTATAAATGAAGAGACATTTTGTCACCTTAAGGAGAATACTTGACCAGTCACCATTTGTAGTATATTTTCTCTCACTTGGTTGTCAAAAATCAGAAATTCAGTGATACTTTGTTCTAGTAGTAGGTTTTAAGTCTTTCTTTCTGTGGATTTTATTGTATGTTGGTTGAGTTTTCTTTGGCTATTTTTACGCTTGTTTTGGTAGTTTTTTGGTTGATTACATGTTCACAAAGTAAAACGATCAAGGAACGGATAGAACAACTGAGCCGAGGCAGGAAAGTTAGAAGAATTAATCAAGATTTCCCATACGCATATCATACACATACGTCCTGGTGGAAGGCATCGTCTTTACGCGTCCCATATGTAGGGAGTCAAGTTTCACGCAAAAATCACTTATGCCCATACGCGTATGGCATGCGTGTGGCTTCCTACAGGAAGGCCAGATACGTCTGGTTTACGTATGTTGTGGAAGCTACAGGTAGCCATACGCGTACGATACTCGTACGGAAGCCCAGTTTTGGTTGAAAAGCCTAGTGCGCGTTATAAGAACCAGCAACCGCAATTTCTCAGGGGTTGGAAGATTTTTTATGGCAAAGATTACTGTTAAAGGCTGAAGAACTCGAATTTATGCTTGGATTCGAGATTTTCATGAGCTTACGCAATTGAAGTCCTCCATTTAATCTATACTATGTTATCTGTTGATTTTATGAGTAGCTAAACCCCTAATTGCTAGGGGTGATCTTGATCTATGATGAATCAAAATATATTTTAACAATAAAATTATGTTTTGTTTGAATTGATTTGTTCATCTACTGTTTTCAATTCTTTTTCTGTCGGACAAAAGGAAACTGTTTTGTGTGATACAATTAAATCGGACAAGCTATTGTTCATGATCTGTTGATGAACATATTTAAGATGATTTCACCTAGGACTAGGGATAACTTTATATAGTTTGATTATTCTTGTTATTTGGAAAGCTTAATTTCAACCGTAATCGACTATGGACATGGTGATTAGGTTGAAGGATTAAAGAATTGTCACCTTAGGACTTGGAGATAATAACTCCTAAAAATCGACAATATATTATTCAAACTTGTTATTGTAAAGTATAATTAAATTCGTTGCATGATTGGATCAGACACATTCCTGGCATTCTACTCATATCTGTTTATTTCATCTGAATGTTTATTTTCTGTTTAAAGTTACAAAGTCAAAACATCTCAAAAACAATAGTTTTTGTTCAATTGAATTTACCACGAACTAAGTATTTCGTCGTAGTCCTCGAGATCGATATCTTGGGAAGTTCCGACTATAAATACATCGACACAAATAGTACACTTTGTATTTTTCCAATTAAGTTCTATTCCCGTCACATCAAGCAATTCCACCGTTAACATCGCATACTGAGGCATATGGTTCCTTTCTTAAATGTTCCATGTCCTTTGACATCGGTCACTAGATATTAATTGGCTTAAAGCAAACACAGTGATTAATCAGGTGGTGGAGAGAGAACCAAGGCAGTAGAGTACAAACGGAGCTGGATCGAGCAGGCCTCCACGTGATGAAACCACTCAGGAGGTTCTCGCTGAGAGGACTTATCAGCCTGATGAGAAATCTCAAGAGCACTTTGACATGATGAATCATTTTTGTTTTAAGTAGAACATGTATTTGCATACTGGGATATCTGGAATCTATCTTACACATCAGACACAAACATGGGAGGAAACTCAACGATTCAGAGGTTGTTTCTCAGGACCTGCACCAGCTCCTCATTACAGTCGGTACCATCACCTGGGTTATCAGCACCCGTTCTACATCGGGAGACCAGTGCGGAAAACCATCCACAGCAGTAGGAGCTATCGCTGGATCTGGATGGCACAACTATGACTCAGTTAGCTGCTTTCGTTCATATTGTAGGCATGACCATGAGCATCAATGGTATGGAGAAGGGAGAGAAGTTTCGAGCAGATGATGAGACCTAGACAGTAGTATTCTGCTATTTTTAGTGTCTTTGTTTAGGATTTATTTCAGTTCTTTATTCTTGTTTTTGTTTTCTTTTATTTTTAGTGTTTTCTGTTTCTTTTGATATGTAATTACCCCTTTATGGGTCGTTATGAATTAATTAAGTTTGTTTCTAAGTGTTACAGTTTCTAGTTTTTGTGCATAAGTGACAAATTGTGTCAATAGTGGATGACAATGATCCTTATCAAGTTGCGTTAGTTTTGTGCAAAGTAATGTTCCCATATTCTCTTCCCAAAAGCTAATACTTCTGAAAAAATGATTGGACACCTCTTACTTGAGCAATTCTACCAAAGAAGCAATGTGTATCACAGACTGAGCACAAAGTTGCACCATGGTTAAGGTACTGTGGATCTTGTCAACTTTACCCAACTGAGTGAGAATAGATAAAGCCAAACACAGAGTGCTTCATGGGAAATTAATCAGGTATGTCTTTCTCACTCAGAGTTTTCGTAAATTATTTTCTTTAGATCACTGCATATCTACACATTGAGGCAATTTTTATTTAGCCCTGAGACTTTCTAGCATTCCCTTATTTTTGTTAATATTTTCTATTATCCGTTCCTAACCCCATTTGAGCCTGTATCAATTTGTTTGTGTATTCCCTTATCATGTTAACCCCTAGCCAAACACTTCCATACCCTGTTCAGAGTGAATGATGCTATTTTAGAACATGTGTCTCGTTCCAAGTTTGGGGTTGCTCCTAGAATAAGTAATCTTTAAGTTTGGGGTGGACAATCATAGGTTATAAAAGGTGGTTGCAAAATAAGAAAACAAAAAAAAGAAAAAATGGGAAAAGAAGAAATCACAACAAAATATGGTTTAAAAAAATGAATGAAAAATTGCACCCACCAATTCTAACTTAGTACTCAAAAAACTGAGTAGGTGAGCCCTACAGATAAAATTACTATGAAAACAAAGACAGTAAGGAAGAGAAACAGGTAAAAGAATAGCGACAAGTTTTAGGCAAGTTTTAGGCAAAAATCACTTCTGCCCATACGTAGGGAGTCAAGTTTTACGCGTTCCATACGTAGGGAGTCAAGTTTTAGGGAAAAAAATCACTTCTGCCCATACGCGTATGGTACACATATGGGTTCCTGTAAGAAGGCCAGATGTAACACCCCATTTCCCAATACTAATAATTATAGTAATATACACGACATATATCAGAGTAATCCACAATGGGATGTCACATACATTCAAATTCTCATAACGTTCCAAAATACTTAATCCAAAATAATTATTCAGCAGCGGAAAACGACAATTAAATTCGGTCTTTTATGGTATTCTAGCCTCAACATCAACTCAAACTCCACAAAATGTGTGGTTCAACAAAATTCATAAATTAAGATACATAACAATAAATCAAATAAAAGAACATAGCAGTTTCCCAAATCCCGTGTTACGTATCAGAGCGACTCCTAGGACTCAGTCAAGTAACACTCTCTCCAAGAACTACTCTTGTACCTGGTTATCTGTACTCCCAAGGAAGTATAGACACAACAACACAAAAGGGGTGAGAACTTCATTCAATAATTACATGGTGAAGAATACATGCTAAGGAGTAGTTAACTCACGCAACACATCACAACACATTAGTCACCCATATTTCATATCAACAATTCAACATTTATGCAACATCATGAAACTTAGTTCAATGTAATTCATGTGGTACCATCAAGGCATGGGCCTTCGTCACTAAGCCAATTGGGCATTACTAGAGCATAAGCTCTCGTCAAAATCTAGAGCATAAGCTCTCATCACATTTCCAGAGCATAAGCAATCGTCACTGAATGCATGTTATATGATCGTGCAACAACATAATTATACAACCCACAAGGCATAATCCTTTGTCGCTAAGCCCATTTTAGGCAACCACATCATCATCATCATCATCATCATATTTATCGACGCCATATTCATCATAACAAAACAATCATTATTTACAATTTATCAATTAGATTACATTAGGACTAATTAATCCTATCCTTAATCTAGGCCTTAGATTTATAATCTTCATTCCTACATTCTCCTACCTTTATTCAAAATTCACGGTAATAGCTACCTACTGTTTCGAACGGTACACCAATCAGATTCCTAAAATTAAAGTTATGATCATTTTAAGGAAGTCTAAATCAGCCAACAGTTTCTACCACCCGTCGCCCGGCAGAACCTTAGCGTCGCCCCACAACGCTATTTTCGCGTTGCTCCCCCCCAGCAATGCCAAATGCGAGACACTCCAATAAATCACCAAAATTTGCTTCTTCTCTCACCTCTTCACTCGCTCGGAAAAAGTATCACCACCCGGTGATGCTCCTTGCATCGCACGATGATTCTGTGCGATCAGGATTTTCCTACTACGATTCTACACTGCACCAGTCCAATTTTCTGCGATTTTCATTATGTTACAGGTCCTAAAACATGGTCTAAACACATAATTTCTACAATTATCATTGGATTATGATATACTACTTCTTATGCATCAATTACAGGTTACAATTCATCACCAAACCGTTAATTATCAACCTTCATCACCTATGATTTCTAGATTGGGGTTTCATACAACAATCCTTACAACAAGAGAATCTTCATAACAACAAAAACATAACATCATAACATCATATATAATCACAATTTCACAACAGATAGATCAATCTACAAATAATCACACATCAAACACATATAATCACCAATTATGGAATCCATTCACCCCTTTACCTTAATTCGAAGCTTTGATCTTCCAAGGTTGTGCAATTTCCTCTTGCCCTCGCTCTTCCCTTTTGTTCTCTCGTTCTACGATGCTTTTCCTCTTGTTTTCACTTCTCTGAATTTTCACGATCGTATGATGATAATACCTAAGTCTCAATTTTCTCTTAAGCCTTATTTACCATTAGGACCCTTATTATGGTTATCCCCATCATTTCCTCACTAATACCATTCAAATTTACCATATTGTCCCTATTTATTTAAATAATTATTTGCTAATATTATAGATACTATTTTATCTATAATAATACAAATAACAATATTAATAACAATGATAATAATAATACTAATATTAATAGTACTCTCGCAACACCTCAACCTCTAATTTCCACTATTTCCATCATAACACATTCTTAAGACTCATCAACACAATTAAATACATCGCATCATCGAGTTATTTTAAATAAAATAATCCAAATTAAATCAGGGCGTTACACCAGACGCCTCTGTTTTACGTATGTTGAGGAAGCTACAGGTAGCCATATGTGTACGATACGCCTATGGAAGCCTAGTTTTGGCTAAAAAGCCCAGTGCGCGTTACAAGAACCAACAAGCGCAATTTCTCAGGTGTTAGAAGATTTTTGACAGCAAATAACACTGTTAAAGGCTGAAGAACTCAAATTTATGCTTGGATTTAACATTTTCATGAGCTTACGCAATTGAAGACCTTATTTTCATCTATTATCTGTAATGACAATAATCTATACTATGTTTTCTGTTGATCTGTGATGAATCAAAATATATTTTGACAATAATATTATGGTATGTTTGAATTGATTTGTTCATCTACTGCTTTTAATGCTTTTTCTACCGGACAAACGAAAATTGTTTTGTGTGATACAATTAAGCCAGATAAGTTATTGTTCATGATCTGTTAATGAACATATTTAAGATGCTTTCACCCAAGACTAGAGATAGTTTTAGATAGTCACATTATTCTTGTTATTGGAAAATATAATTTCAACCGTAATCGACTATGGACATGTTGATTAGGTTGAAGGATTAAATAATAATCACTTGAGGACTTAGGGATAATAACTCCTAAGAACCGACAGTAAATTATTCAAACTTGTTGTTGCAATGTATAATTAGATTTGTTGTATGATTGGATCAGACACCGCCCTTGGCATTCTACTCATATCCATTTATTTCATCTGAACATTTATAATTTCGGTTTGAAGTTACAAAGTAAAAACATCTTAAAAACGAAAGTTTTTGTTCAATTGAATTTACAACGAACTCGGTATTTCCTCGCAGTCCTCGAGATCGATATCTTGGGAATTTCTTCTATAACTTCATCGGTACAAATAATACACTTGCTATTTTTCCGATCAATACTCAACTAATCCACCATGAACATAAGAAAGATGGATCTTTACATCACCATTCAAATGAGAACTCCAACTTGGATAACTCAATAAGTATGCAATTACCTCTCCAAATGAAAAAGGTTCAACACCAACATCAACCAATACCATGGAGATGGAAGTATTACAACTAAACTTTAAATATGACTAATGTATAATCTTAAAAAAAAGGTTTTAAATCAAAAGTCAAATGGAAATATAGTTTGTATTAGTTTTTGTATTTTTGTGTTCGAAAAGGGTTAACTTTGTGTTAAGTGAACTAAGATTTGATTAAGAAAAAGGTTTGAAGATGCATTTGACAAATTTCATGTTTTTTATGAAAGTAGTTCAAGTTTAAGAAAACAAGAAGGTTTTGAATAGGAGAGAAAAGTTTTGGAAATTAAAGAAGATGGGTAAGCGATAAGGTAGGAAAGGTCTAACGAAACAAAAGTAATCATCTTGACACAAGTCATATAATGCATCTCATTCCTTTGGATTAAAGCCATATAGAGAAGTAATAAGCATCAAATGAATCCAAAAAGCTAAAAATGACTTGACATGTATCAAATGATCTTGATGTCTTATAACACCTAATTTTACTTCAAATGATTTTCAAAGTCAAACTTGCACTCAGAAAAAGCTCCATATACATGAAAAAATAACAACAAAGATATCAAGGTACAAAGTTCTCAAAGTCTCAAGGTCCTATCCTAAGTTCAAAGGACCAAATACTCCAAGGTGCATATGGATAGTCACCATAGTCCAAAGAGAGCCTTAAATTATTTATTTTTAAGTTGATTATTAATGTATTTAAAATAAAAATCTAAAAACATAAATGACATGATTGATAAAAATGCTAAATTTAAATGACATAAAGAAGGATTAGGTGGTACATTTTGTTAGACAATGTGATCGATATAAAAACATAAAAGACATGATTGATAAAAATGCTATATTTATAAGACATAGAGAAGGATTAGGTGGTACATTTTGCTAGACGATGTGATCGATCTAGAAGGGGGGGTTGAATAGATCGTTTGTTAAAAGTTTTTCACTTTTTAAAATTAGTGCGAAAACTCCCTGAATTTTCAATAGTCTAAACGATTCAATATAGAAAAGATCGGATATGCGAACCGTATGGTATAATATGATAAAAATGTGAAACCATACGTTTAATACTCAAATGGTCAATCACTTAAATACGCTCAATGAGTACGTAATAATTCCAATGAGTTTGTTTAATAATTAAGTCTAACAAAATGAATAATTTGTGTATGAATCAATTTATGAAACACCTTGTGTGCAAAATCCACAAGTCTTGAATTTACCAAATTGTGATGGTGAGTTTTCTTTAGTAACAACCAAATGGATTGATACCAATGTAGTAAATTGAGCTCGACACATCACAAATTCAGTAGAGACAAGATCGACAATTTGAATCACATAAATTATAACAAGAAAGTATAGAAAGTAAAAGGCAAAGAAGAACACCAGATTTGTTAAGGCAGATCCCCTTGTCCTCCTTGCGTAGGGTACGTCTACCCCCAATTCTAGAATATAGAATTGAGATAATTTGTATGAAATTGCAAAATGTAATAGGTGAAGAAATTATTCCCAATTAACACAAATCAACTATTGGTGATGAATCTATCATTTTTCCTTTTCTTGGTTCAAGCCAAACCAAGTGTCGATCCCTTCGAACAAACCTCCGATTAACGCTACTCGAATGCACAACAAATTTGCAACACCAATTCTTTCACTCGACTGATTTTAATCGAAAATGATTGACCCTAAATCTTCCTTCCCGATCCTCCGATTATCGTTACTTGATCGAGCAAACCCACCATTCCTCGACCCTCTCACTCGGATATATCCATTGAAGCAAATATTTGTACCAAAAAACCCCTCACTAATTGGAATCTTGGAGGAAAAACCCCTAATGGCTTTATTCAAGAACAAGCCCACAAAGCACAACCCAAATCATAAATAAATCTTCAATTTGAACGTTATCACCACAGCTTGAGTCTTGATTCAACACCTATGATTATGTGTAGAGGTTGAATTTTGAGAAGAGAGGATGAAGATAATGTGCTATATATGTATATCTTTCACAATGGTCTTGTTAACTTCTCAAAAATAATTAGAGCACTATTTATATGTGTTGGTAAAAAAACATTACAAGAAAGAAAAAATTAAAGAAATTATGCAATATTTTAAGTGTGCGGTCGACCTCTTTAGAAGAGAGGGTCGGCTCAACACAACCTGAGCCAGTGGGAAGGGCCAAAATTCTTCAATGTGTCAACCGCACCAACGGGCTGCATCGACACAACCTTCAATATTTAAGCCACCCAGTTATGGTTGTGTGTTTTGTCAACCAAAGAGTTGGAGCAACACAATCTGTGAGTTGCACACAATTATGCGTCGACCAGAGCTATTGATGCGTCGATGTAATTCTCAGATTTCTTGCCAAATGCTTTGTTTCTTCAAGTTTAATATCGATTTTCTGTGTCTTGCTTATCCAATGATACATATACCATATTGAGGATAGTGTAGGGTTTTGACATTATGAAAAAATAACTCATGCCCTCACATACTCCCCCTTTTTGATGATGGCAAAACCTGCACAATATATTCACACGAAGGCATGCTATATAAGAAATGCATAAGCAAGATATGCAAGGAGAAATCTCCCCCTGAGTTTGTGCACATCTTCAGGGCCCACAATTTCTAAGTTTCTATCTCAATCCTCAATCCATCATTTTCTCCCCCTTTAACAACATCAAAAAGAGAAAACGAGTGGTGAATGATAACATATATAAGAAAAATAGAGACTCATAATACAAATTGAAATTTTAAAGCACATATTAATATTCACACACAATGTAATAAAGTTCAAAGGATATAATTAACCAAACATCAAAAATTATGTTACATACTAAATGATAAACATGAACGAACACAAAGTAGGTTCAGGGAGAGTAAATAGCACAATACATAAACAAAATAAGAAGTAGAAAGAACAAACATAAGCAAATTACAAATAGAAATAATTTTTCATTGTCTTGGATAGCGTTGCATGAAGTTGGATTGAAATGCTGCAAAGTTGTCAGCTTGAGCTTGAAGCATTCCATGCAAGGTGTTTTACCATTGAGTTTGAGTCTCCTAATATGCTAAAAATCTTTCACGTTGGACTCTAACAATGTCATAGATGTTTGAGATTCTTTCACTTTGAAGGGAAAAGTCCTCGTGATGTTGAATCTTCATCTTTTTCAATTGAGCTAACACACTTGCATTGTCATTTTGGTCAGCAAGTGTGTCCTCATCCATATCTTAGGCATTCACATCATCTTCCTCTATATTACCACCAGCCTCAATTTCATCACCCTCTTCATCATCACTATTGCCAAGCTTCACACAGTTGCTTCGTACAACATGTTTGAACCTTTGCTTTTTGGAGTCCTATAGAAATACCATTAGAGTGAGTGACTTGCTTCTAAACTCTTGGTTCATAGACAATCTGACATAAGAAATTCATGGCACTTTGATCCCTTTGCACCTTGATTTTGTTTTTGAGAACACACATGAGTTGGACTTCAGGCTTATTCATACGAGAGTAGCCCCCTTTTTTAGGTCTAATAATGTGGAAGACAAACCAAAATATAATCCTATCTGTTCGCGTTAAAAGGTGTCGTGCTAGGGAATTGAATCAGAATTCAGATTCTCTGGCTCGAAACGATTTACTCTTTTGATTTGTTTATAAAGATGCCGCGAGCATCAAGCTTTATTATTTTCAACACAAGAAAAGATGATTTAATGATTATGAAAAAGGGGAAAGTTGTTAATACCCTCGATTGATTTGATATGCGTAACGACTAGCGCAAACTAGACGTAACGCATTGGGGAGATTCTGAGTAAGGGGGTTTGTTATATAAAGGGAATAGATGGAGCACCCTAAATATATATAGTTATCTATAGCTTTATATATGAATATGTTTGATATGTTTGCGTGTTTTAATTGCTATTTCTATGATTGGGAAAGTTTCTCCTTTGGATTTTAAGAAACGGTAGATTATATGGGATCCTAGTGTTTGTTATTATTGTGCTCGCAAAGATCTTTGGATCTTCTGCATACATATCCCCTAGTGGGAATCAGAGCATTTGTAGCTCGGATCTACAGGGATCTATGGTTTGTTTGGTCTGAGAGAGAAAGAAACTTGCTCGGCAAGGATGAGACCTTGTGCCTACGTATTCTCAAAAGGATGTTGAGAAAGTCAGAGCAATCGTAGTTCCCACTTATGCTAGTGGAAAGCAACGGAATGTTAGTAAGAGACACAGACGAATGTCATCTTAATGAAAAATGTATCTAATCTATTTCATCACATACATTTTTGAAAAGTTTGATTGATTGAATCTTTCGTCGTAAGTTATAGGTGTTTTGCTTGAGTGTACAAGCGTTACCACTTACATGTTTAAGAAAGATGTTTGAAAAAGATGATTGAATCTTTTAACTGTAAGCATTGGGTGTTTTGCTTGAGTGTACAAGCGTTACCACTTACAGATTAAGAGATGTTTTTGTTTGAAAAGATTTTGAAAAGTTTTTGATTGTATGTGATGTGATAGATAAGATACTTCTTCCATAGAGATGATAAACGTCTGAATCTCGAGGAGAAATTGATTGGATTAAAAGGATGCTTTTAAGAAGCCCATGGGTCCTTGTATTGTTAGCCCAAGAGGAGGCATTCCGAGGGTCATCGAGGGTCCTTGTATGAAGCTCAAGAGGAAGCTATAGGGTATGGCTGGCTTTGGCTTTAAAAGGGATTTCACCGGGAAACCATCCTTTTGGAATTAAGAGCAATTTCACCGGGAAATTATACTCTCTGGGTTCTATCCTAACGCGGGTGATTCTTTGTATTGGAAGCCCAATAGGAGGTTGTTAAGAGATTTCTTGGTCTCTTTCATTGTATGATGCCCAAGAGAAGGCTAAACTCAATGGGGAGTTCTTTTGAACGAAGCCCAAGAGGAGGTTGACTCAACAAAGGGAGTGTCGTCTTATATGAAGCCTAAGTGGAGGCTGAACTCAGATGAAATGAGTTACCTTGTACAAAGCCCAAGAGGAGGCTAACTCTATGGGGAGAGTTATCTTGTATAAAGCCCAAGAGGAGGCTATACTGTGGGGAACCTATTGGTTAGACTAGTTGTTATGTTATAACTAGACAGTTGTATAAACAAGTGTGTGTGTTATATGTATTCACAGGAGTTTATGAAGGAAATATAAACAATGCATGATGTTTATTCACAAGAATTTATGAAAGAAATATAAACAAGTGTTTGTGAAACGAACGTTTAAAACGAGCGTAACTTGATTATTTACAAGTTTGAATGTGTACAAGGAAGTAAATATGTACACGAACGAGTATTTATGTACAGGAGTTGTGGATGTACATAGGAGGATTGGGACTTACACCATAAGGGTGGCCCATTGGTTTAAAAGCAGTTTCACCGGGAATAATGCTCCTTTCAATACCAATGGTATTCAGTATATATACAGACAAAACGGAAAACAAACAATCGAAGTTTATCTGTGTTTGAGTATTTACAGAAGTATCTGTATTATATACAAGTAAAAATTTGTATGTACATGAAAAGAATTTGATATGTACAAGGGAAATATGTATGTACATAAAGAATGTTGGTTGGGACTTACACCGTAAGGGAGGCCCATGATCGGTTAAGAAAAACGAGAGAGAACGAATTCGGTTTTATCGTTTAATCGGATCGATCATGGAAAAAATGTAAGTTTTGATGAAAAAGTTTTGAAGAATGTTATTTGAAAATGTTTTTGAAATGTAAAGTTTACTTGTAAGAAGTTTTGAAAAGAATCGGGATTCGAAAGTTTGAAAAAATCAACTTTAGAGGTGTTTTGAAAAGTGTTCAAAGTGTCGTTTTCGGTTCGATCAAAATATAATCGGATGAAAGTTTTTTCTGAAAATTTTTGCACTATCCTAAAATAGATACATTAATTGACAAGTGTACAAAAAATCACCTCAAAATGAGGATTTTTGATTGGTTTTAAAAAATGTCAAAGTTTGTAAAAAAATAACAAAAGTTTGGTAAAAAAATGGTCCCATTGAGGCTTGAACCCGGGACCTGTTAGGCAAGTACGTGGCATAATGACTTAAGAGTGAGCTGGCAACCGCACGAGCGGCAATACATCCGTGTATTGTGTTTAAACAAACTAAATATCTTTTAAAATGGATTTTTGAATTTGAAAAACGCGCGCAAGCCTTGTTCTTCTTCTCCAATCTTCAATCAGCCATGGATTTCGTGTTTCTTGATGAAATTGAATGAAGTAAACATGAAAGTTGATCGTTTTGAACCTAGGAACATGATGGCATCACTTAATTTCATTTATTTTAAGCCTAACATAACTGAATTTCTGATGAACACGAAGAACCCTAAAACTGAAAAACCTAATTGAAATCGTGTATGGTTGATGATTTATTCAATTGATTGAGGGTTAATGATCGTGGATGGTGCAGAAAACAAATGGCCAAGAGTTTTTTTTAATTGAATCAAAGAATCATGGAATTGAAGTTCGAGCTCTTACCTGTTGAAGCTGGAATCGAAAACTGGATTTGAGTTCTTCCAGTTGTTGTTTGAGGATTGCTTGAGCACCGACGGCCTCTATGGAAGGTGTTTGATCACCCTGCTTGCTCTGGAATGATCTGAAACTCTCTACCCAAGTCGACCTGCATAAGCTCAAAGTTGAAACTGGAAATCGTGGTTAGGAGTGTTACAGATTGTTATTTATGATCTGCATCATGTCTATGATGTATATGGATGATGTTTTGAGGATTAAAACTCAAGTTGATTAAGCCAAACTATGAATTCGAAAGTTATGGCAGTTTTGCAAGCTTTGAAAACATGAAGTGCAATTCTGAGTTTTAGATTTCCTTGTGTTGATCTTATGTTTCAAACATGTTATATATTGATTATAAGATATGTTAGACACCAAAATTCTTCATGATTTTCACAAATTTTCAAAATTGCAAGAATTCTCAATTTTCACTATGTTTCTTGAATTTCAAGTAAGAAGAGAGAAAGCATGTCTTGGCATTACTTTGGTGTAGTTTGAATGGCAAGCAAGACATCTATTTATAGGCCATGAGTTCTGAAAATAATTGAGAAAGTTTGGCCATCGGTAAATTTGACTTGCCTTAGAGGGCAAGGAAGTCATTTTTGCATTAAATGCAAAAGGAAACTTCCTTTTAACCATGTGTTAAAACTCAACTTGATCCTATCTTATAATAATTACTCCTCACTGATTTTTATCAGCTCTAGTCTATCCTTGCAAGGTGGCATGCTTCTAGAAAGAGGAAATCCAAAAATGACCTATAATTTTGAAGTTTTGAACTTGAAATCCATGATTATGGAGCCTTATGTTTCAAATTCAAAAGTATAGCTAGACTCCATGGATTTGAGAGTTCTTGGACATTTTGGAAAGCTTGTTTCAAGGGCTACAACTTTCATGTTTTGAGTTTTTTCCAATTCAAAGTGGAACTATGTGAAACAATGCCATGAAGTTTGGAAAAAGTACAAAATTTTAACACTTGAAATTTTTTCTAAGTGTTAGAAATTTTGACTTTTTGTTGACTTTTCCAAATTCTTTGATTTTTTATGATCAAGATGGATCATTTGAAGTATTTTGATGATTGAAAAAGTTTTGTTTTGAAAAATTTGACCAAAAGTCAAAGTTTGACTTTTTTGTGCAGATGAAATTTCATCAGATGTTTTAGAAATTGACTGATGAATCCTGTGAACTTCTGGGATGTTTTGAATCCAAAAATTAGGTCAAGATGTTGTATCTAAGATATGAAGATCAATCTCCAACCAAGAAAGTCATTCATTGATCAGAAAATCAGAGATTACTCATGCTCGATCAAAACCCTAATTGGTCGATCTTTGATTGATCAATGAGAAAAGTTGGATATCTGAAGATCGGAGGTTGATGGTTTGATCAAGATAGATAAAATGAGGAGGATAGAATTCATACCCTAATTGGTTGCCTCTTGAATCAGATGAAAATTTGATGAAACCCTAATTTTGACCTGTGAATGCTACACCCGATTAATTCTGTTCTGAACTGTTAGTGATGCAATGATGCAAATATGAGGTGGTATATTAGGTCAAAAATTGGGGTATGACACTATCAAACGGGGATAGGGGGCTCGTAGTGAAATTTTTTGGAAATAAGATACTACTCACAATCAGTTCATTGTAGGGAGTCTTAAGCACAAAGTTTAGAACAAGTTTGAATTCATACCTAGGAGCAAGTTGGAAATCTGAAATCTTAATAACATTAGGATCAACAGGACATATGTCAAATATATCCTTCCAAACATGAGATTTAACCATGTAATTATTATTATTCTTCCTATACCTAAACTCATAATCCTTAAACTTATCTTGATCACTAGCAAAAAACATCCTAACCAAATCCTCATTGTATTTAACTTGAACATTCAAGAAAATTTTGAAGGTTTTGAAACTATTTACTGTGGAAAATGGTAAAAACCGCTGGTCCTCCCTAAGTCCTAAAATTAAGGGTTACTCGCGAGATCGACCAGTTGATCTCAAGACACGTGCTAAGGTTTCTGGCGAATTACACTACTTCTATAAGCGAAACTGACCTTGGCCCAGAAACGGTTTCCAGAGCCTAAGGGAAATAGTGCAATGGCTTTCCACACAAGAAGGATTCTGACTATTGGTGACTCGTGACCAACAGTTTACGTATGTTTTTGGTGAATAAGGCTATTGGTGACTCGTGACCAACAAGCAAATGATCAGAAGTAAAAAACCATAAAGACAAAGTTAAATGTAAATTGATTACATTGAAATAAAAGTATGGTAATTTACGTACATCAAAGCTTGCGTTACTCTTTCTTCCTTTAGCGCAGAATTGAGCAGAGTGTTAGCAAATAATTTGAGAGTACAAATGAGCACACAAAATTCTTAATATTCTAACTTATTTATAGTGATTACAAAATAACCGCTAAAGCTAATCAACGGACGAGAATTAATCCTTGGAAGTAACTTCTGCACACGTTTCACCATCCATTCAAAAGCTTCTAACCCATGATGAGATGAGGTAACCACCCACAATCTCCTCATTTTTGACTTCTCCGCTCCGTGTCTTTAGAAGGAAACTGCCTTCAGATTCTGTCTATTTCCTTGAGGCACAACAAAATTTCCTAAGTCCACTGGCAACCACCTTCGACAGCAGCAGTACTTCGACTAATGCTTTCATTCGACTCAGACTTTTGTCGATTTGACCATCATATAGTACGCTAACATGGTCTTGTTTTCAACGCTGTTTCGCTCTGGTCGACTTAGCCGGGCCTTCTGAACCAAGTTCTCAACCGACAGACATTCATTCTAGAGCTTCTGATTTAGCGTTGTTAAAATACCTTTAGAAGCTACCTTCATTTAAGATTGGTCCTTAAACTGTAGTAACCTTTTCCTCTGAACCATGCCCTTAGTTCACTTTACAAAATTCCAGCTAACAGAAACCTAATGATCTCTATGAGCTCAGGAAGATGTTCATGGCCAAGAGTTTTCGTCTCCATAAAACGTTGCTTAAAAACTTTCCTTTTACCAAACCTAGCTTCATAACTTTCAACATGATCATCAGAGAGAAGAGAAAAAGGAGTTACCGGATTGTCGGACTAAGCTTGGGATGAAGTACCACTGAAGACTATCTTCTTAACAACCCTAGAAGTAGATATGATGAGCTTTCCTGAAGGATGATAGATGAGGAGTAGAGGAATTTAATTTTAGGGTTTTGAGGAGGTTAGGGATATTGAGGTTAGTTTAAAATGAGGGTGAGTGAAAATAAGTGAAATTATATAGCAACCACACATCACATGATTAAAATAGGATTTCTGAGAAATCACGTGATGCATTGATCAAACTTGGTCATGCATCAATGAATTTATTTAAAAACTGATACTTAAGCCATTTGATAAGTGAGCGTCGACACAAGCTTTTATTAGTCGACTCGTCCTGCGGAAATTTTAAATTTGCTACATTTGGAGTGTTGTCGTGAAAATAAGGCAATAACAATAGATTACACATGCATGTTAACACACAATGAACATAGAGCAAGTAGTGGAATAATTTAAGCACATATATGATCAAAAAGAGATAGATAGGTTGAATATTACCTTCATGACGATTTATGATAAGTTCCCTTACTAAAATTAGCAATAAGCACATTAAATGTGAAGGAAAAATGCAATAAATTTAAGAGCATGCAACTTAATTAAGTTGCAACCTATCCGAGATATCGAGAATACCACGTTTCCTATGGGTGTGAAAGATGGGTTCCGTAGTGAGAGGTTTAGTGAAAATATTGACAAGTTGATTTTTGCTATCAACATGCTCAAATATAACATCACCCTTTTCGACATGATCTCTAAGGAAATAGTGCCTAATCTTAATATGTTTTGTGCGAGAATGTAGAATCTAATTTTTTTTTAGGTTTATGGCACTTGTATTGTCACAAAAAATAGGAATATGTTCAAGATGGGCATTGAAGTCGAGCAATTGTTGTTTGAGCCATAAGATTTTAGCACAACAATTACCGGCGGTAACGTATTTCGCTTTGGCGGTTAAAAAAGCAACTGAAACTTTCTTTTTCTATGCAAACAAACTAGAGAGTTTGTAAAGAAGTTACAAGTACCAATAGTGCTATTCCTATCTGATTTTCAATCGACAAAGTCAGAATCGGAATAACCAACCAAAGAATAATCACTACCCTTGGAGAACCAAATTCGATACTTAGTTGTACCACTAAGATACCTATGTATGCGCTTCACGACTTTTATATGTGACTCCTTGGGACATGATTGATATCGAGCACACATTCAAACACTAAACATGATATCTAGACAAGAAGCAGTAAGATAGACAAGGCAATCGATCATACCTCTATAACTTTTTATATCAACCAATTTACCATTTTCATCTCGGTCAAAATTTACGGTCGTGGGCATAGGAGTATCGATTGCTTTATAATTAGCCATATCGAATCGCTTAAGTAAATAAATTAAATATTTCATTTGGATTACAAAGGTTCCTTCACTTAATTGCTTGATTTGAAGTCCAAGGAAGTAGTTTAACTCCCCCTCATACTCATCTCAAATTCTCCCTGCATTAGCTTAGAGAGTTCCTTGACAATAGATATGTTAGAAGAATCAAAAATAATGTTATCCACATAAACTTAAACTAAGATGGAATGTTTTCCTTGATGTTTAATAAAGAGGGGGTTTCAAATATTTCCTCATGAGAATCCTTGATCTAGTAAGAATTTGCTAAGACGTTCATATCAATCCCTTGGGGCTTGTTTAAGACCGTATAACGTACACTTAAGTTTGTAAACATAGTTAGGATTCTCAAAATTCTCAAAACCGGGGGGTTGAGACACATAAACCCCTTCATTTACGTATCCATTTAGGAAAGCACTCTTTACACTCATTTGAAATAATTTGAAGTTTTGTGAGCATGCATATGCAAGAAAAAGATGTATAGCCCCGAGTCGGGCAACCGGAGCATCAATTTCCTCATAATCGATGCCTTCCTCTTGGTTATACCCTTGAGAAACAAGACGAGCCTTGTTGTGAGTTATTATTCCGTTTTCGTCTAATTTGTTCCTAAATACCCATTTGGTTCCAATAACTGTATGATCTCGCCGAGGAGGAACAAGGTCCCAAACCTCATTCCTTTTAAACTAATTAAGTTCCTCTTGCATAGCTAAAAACTAATGTTCATCGAGTAAGGCGTCTTTGGAGTTTTTAGGCTCATTTTGAGAGACGAAAGCAAAATAATAACAAAAGTTACTTATCTTAGAGCTAATGGTGACTCCATTTGATATGTCACCTAGGATGTTGTTGATGGGATGATCCTTAGAAGTTTTCCATTTCAAAAGAAAATCATTTTCATTACTTGGATGATCTTCCCCTCTTTCCTCGGATACTTGATCCAACTCCTCCTTGTTATTAGTAGATTCAGAGTCTTTCTCTTTGGGATCTTTTAGTATGATTTCCGAAGATACACCTGCACCATCATAAGCACTACCCATTCCGACTAATTTCGGATGGGATTCATCAAAGGAAACATGCACAGACTCTTCAACAATATGTAACCTTTTATTGTATACCCTAAAGGCTTTACTTGATTGAGAGTATCCAAGAAAGAAACCTTCATCAACTTTTGATTCAAACTTACCTAGATTCTCCTTACCATTATTTAACACAAAGCAGTTACAACCAAACATGTGAAGATGAGAGATAATAGGTTTTCTTCCTTTTAAAAGTTCATAAGGAGTTTCGTGAAGAATGGGACGTATTAGAACCATATTCAAAACATAACATGTCGTGCTAATGACATTGGCCCAAAATATTTAGAAAGACGGTGTTCATTGATTATAGTTCTTTTGAATTCTTCTAAAACATGATTTTTGCGTTCCACCACTCTATTTTATTGAGGGGTGCGAGGGGCAGAAAAATTATGATTAATTTCGTGCTTTTCACAAAACTTATCTAAAAGGACATTTTGAAATTCACCTCCGTGATCACTTCAAATAATAACAATGCTCGAATTTAATTTGTTTTGAGACATCTTGGCAAACTTTTGAAATGTCGGAAAGGTGTCACTTTTGTTTGCTAAGAATATTTTCCAACAAAATATAGAGTAGTCGTCAACTATAAAAAAACCATAGTAATTTCCACCTAGATTTTTAATTCTACATGGTCCAAAGAGGTCCATATGGAGAAGTTCAACAGGTCACGTTGTAGAAAAAATATTTTTGGATTTAAACGAGATTCTTTTTTTCTTTCCCATTTGGCACGCATAACATAAATGATCTTTGGATAAATTTAATTTGGGTAAACCAACTACTAAATCTTTTGAGACAAATTTATTAACAAATAAAATTTCAACTGAGCTAGACTTCTACGCTAAAGCCAAGAGTCCTCACTCAAGGAGACTAGACATTTGGTTCCGGTTACAGATACTTCATTCAAGTCAATCATGTATACATTATTAACCCTGAAGCCTTTGAATATATCCTATTTATTATCATTGTCTTCAATTAAGCAACAATATTTTGAGAAGGAGGCACTTTATCCTTTGTCAGACAATTGACTAATGCTAATGAGATTGTGTTTAAGACCATCAACTAAAAGGAGATTAGAGATTGTAGTAGAACAGGGATTACCTACACTACCTTTACCGAGTATTTCTACCTTTTTATTTTCACCATAGGTAACAAATCCTTTCTTTTTTTCCACAAAGACAAAAAATAACGATATGTCGCTCGTCATATGTCTTGAGCACCCACTATTGAGAAACCATTTTCTCTCCGTAGTCTCAAGACATTGCACCTACGAATTTAAACAAGGGAAAATGCCTCGTGGAACCATAAATATCCTAAAACGTCATTTACCAATGGTTTGTCCATTTTTGCAACAATATAGACAAGTTAAGATATTGGAAAAATTACTTTTACTTGGTGGATCCCTAATTTCATAGGAGTATTTTTTATAAGGATTAATCATACTACTGCTAAAATTTGATCTATCAATACCATAAGTAATTTTTGGTTGCAAAGCCTTGTCAAGTTTAGCTTTAAGAGTTTTGAATTCTCTTTGCCAAATATGACAAGTTTCACATCCGACCCAATCATGCCAAGAAATCTTTTCATATTTACTTTCACTTTTGATAGTATATATCATGGATGCCTTGAGATCTTTCAATTCCTTTTCAGAATCAGATACTTTTTGCTCAAGGTATAAAAATATTTTCTTATTTGAGGATAATCGTTTAAAAGCTTCTTTAGCCTCATTATGTAGAGTATCAAAAGCTCTTTGCAATTATAAATGAGACATTTTATCAATATATCATATTTAGAATGACTTACATTCTTTTTCTTCTTTTGATGAGACATGAGACAAAAGTTGACTGTTTCTTCTTCATCACTAGAGTTTCTCTTGTTTGAAGCTTCACTATCGCATTCCAAAGCAATGTATGATCTTATAGATTTATTTGGTATCTTTTGGAATTTTTCTCTTCCTTTGTTTCTTTTTAATAATGGGCAATCTGGTTTGTAGTGACCGGGTCTTCCACAATTGAAACATGGTCCTCTTGATTTGGATTTCTTGCCATCATCTTGTCTTGATGGTTTTGATAGTTGCCTATAGTTGATGAGATTCTTGTCCAAGCGTTGGACTTCATTCTTTCGAGGTACTTGTGATATTTCCTCATAAATAGTCCCATGTCTTCACTTTAAATTTCATCATCATTGTGACTAGAATCACTCACACATGATTTATTTGTGGAGGACTTTGAGCTTGAAGCCTTTAATGCGATAGACTTCTTTTCCGTGTCTTTTTCCCTTTCTTTACTTTCTTTATTCTCATGCTTGTTGAGATTTATGAGCTCTTTCTCGTGCTCTTTAAGGTTACCAAACAATGTTGTTATGTCAAGTGTAGATATATTGTTGGCTTCCTTGATAGATTTAAATTTTGGTTTCCATTCCCTATTAAGACATCTTAAAATTTTGTCAGTAGCAACAACATTGGGAGTAACAAGACCAAGAGTGTGTAAGCGGTTCATTATATGAGTGAATCTCTTTTGCATATCCGCAATGGTTTCACTATGCTTCATGTGCAAGAGATCAAACTCTTGAGTTAATGTATTGATTTTATCAAGTTTGACATTTTTTGTCCCTTCATGGGCAACTTGTAGGTCATCCCACATTGCCTTAGCGGTAGCACAATGCGAGACTCTAAAATAATCATCAACACCTAGAGATTCTATGAGCATATTTCTACCCTTCCAATCATAGGCATACTTTTTCTCATATTCCTCATCCCATAGTGCTTCCGGTTTGGGTATGGTAACGTTATCCTTGTTGGTCATGGATATTTCCATAGGACCATCCTCAATAAATTTCCATATTTTTCTATTAACAGAGTTAATATGCACACGCAATACATCTTTCCAATAGCTATAGTTTTCACCGGTGAAAACCGGAGCTCTCGTGTAAGCCTCTTTTGGATGTTTCTCCATATTCTACAAAGTAATATACGAAGCACTAGATCGTTTGTTTAAAATTTTAGGCTTTTTAAAATTAATGTGAAAGCTCCCTAAATTTTCAATCATCTAAACGATCCTCTATTGAAAATATCGGATATGCGAACCGTACGAGATAATATGAGAAAAATGCGAATCAATATGTTTAATACTCAAATGGTCAATCACTTAAACACGCTCAATGAGTACGTAATACTTCCAATGAGTTTATTTAAAAATAAAGTCTAGCACAATGAATAATTTATGTATGAATCAATTTATCAAACACCTTGTGTGCAAAATCCACAAAGCTTGAATTTACCAAATTGTGATAGTGAGTTTTATTAAGCATCAATCAAACGAATTTTTACCAATGTAGTAAATTGAGCTCGACACACCACAAATTTAGTAAAGACAAGATCGACAATTTGAATCACACAAATTATAGAAAGCAAGTATAGAAACTTAAAGGCAAAGAAGAACACATGATTTGTTAAGGAAGTTCCCCTTGTCATCCTCGCGTAGGGCACGTCTTCCCCCAATTGTAGAATCTAGAATTGAGATAATTTGTATAAAATTGCTAAATGTAAATGGTGAAGAAATAGTTCCCAATTCACACAAATCAACTATTAGTGATGAAGTATCTTCTTCCATTTTCTTGGTTCGAGCCAAACCAAGCGTCGATTCCTTCGAACAAACCTCTGGTTAACGTTACTCAAATGCACAATAAATTTGTTGCACCAATTCTTTCACTCGGATGATTTCGATCAAAAATGATTGACCCTAAATATTCCTTCATGAATCTCCAATTACCGTTACTTGATCGAGCAAACCCACCATTCCTCGACCCTTTCACTTGGCTGAATCCGTTGAAGCACAGATTTATAACAAAAAACCCTCGCCAATTGGAATCTTGGAGGACAAATCCCTATTAGTTTTATTCAAGAGAAAGCACACAAAGCACAACCCAAATCAGAAATAAATCTTCAATTTGAACGTTATCACCAAAGCTCGAGTCTTGATCCAAAACTGATGATTATGTGTAGAGGTTGAATTTTGAGAAGAGAGGATGAAGATGAAGTTATATTTATGTGTATGTTTCACAATGCTCTTGTTAACTTCTCAAAAAGAATCAGAGAACTATTTATATGTGATAGTAAAAAAATTACAAGACAGAAAAAAATAAAGAAATTATGCAATATTTTAAGTGTGCGGTCGATCGCTCCAGAATGGAGGGTCGGTGCAACACAACCCGAGCCAATGGGAGGGGCCAAAATTCTTCAATGCATCGACCGCACCAGGGGGTTGCATCGATGCAACCTTCAATATTTAAGCCAACCAGTTATGGTTGTGTGTTTGGTCGACCAAAGGGTCGGACAACCACAACCCATGAGTTGCACACATTCATGTGTGGACAGAGCTATTGATGCGTTGACGCAACTCTTAGATTTCTTACCAAATGCTTAGTTTCTTCAAGTTTCATGCCGATCTTATATGTCTTGCTTATCCAATGAGACTTATACCATATTGAGGATAATATAGGGTTTTTACATAAAGAAAACATGACTCGTGCCCTCACACATTTCTAATCTTGTGCTTTGTAACATCCCAATTTTTAATAGTTAATTATTAATTATTATTATTTATTATATTATGTGATAATTAATTTAATTGAGTGATTTAAATGAAATTTGAATTATTTAAATATGTGTGTTATTTGAATAATTGGTTTTATGAGTAGAAATGTGATTATATGGTATTAGGCCTAATTTTATGAATAGAAGTAATACGGAGGTGTTAAGTTTTAAGCCCAATATGAGCTTACTAGTTAGTAAAAGTTTAGAGGAAGAATCATAGTTAGTATTGTCATTTGGTGAAAACGAAAAAAAGAAGAGAAGAGAAGAGGAAAATGAGAAAGGAGGAAAAAGAAACCCTAGAAGAGGAATCTTCAAGAGGTAACGGGGAGAATCCATGTTATTATTTACTTGTATGTTGTTGAGTAGTGGTTAGAAATATGCTAGGTTGTTTGATTTCAATTTCTAAGAATCTTTGAATGTTAGGGTTTGAAGAGAAATTGTATTTTCTATTTAGGAATGATGACCCATAATTATAAACCTATTAGGATAACCTTTAATGATTGGTAACATGAATTAGGATTGGGTATTTCAGTTTCTAGGTTTTTGATTTACTTAGGTTGAAATTAGAATCTCAAATTTATGTTGGAAATTATGTTTAGATGTTTGTATTTGATGTTATATGTTGGAAATAGGTTGTAACACCTTAAATTGTAGTAAATTGCATGTTTAAATGTGTTTTTGGGTCAAATGTTCGTGTGGGATGTTTCTATCTTCGCAGAAAAGTTTGTGTGAAAAATGCAGCCCGGGCTCAGCGCGGTTTTTGGGGCTCAACACGGTCTGTACCGTAAATTTTTTCCAAAAATTCAAAAATTCATAACTTTTAACCATAACTCAATTTTGGGCGTCTTTCGAACCGTTAGAAATCTAATGAAATAACCTATAAGATAGAGCTAGGTTTGCTGGCATTAGATGATTTAATCATTATGTGAATGGGAAAAATGATGTGTATATGTGTTATGTACATTGTGAATTAGTATTGAATTGGAATGATAGTTTGTGTACTAATTGGTATGTGTTATGAATAGATGATTGATAACACGAAATTGTATCGTTTATTTTCCATGAAATTAACCCGTTTTGTATTATTTTGACCCGATTAACTCCCGAATATTTCGAGATTGTCATTACTTTTTGCAGGTATTCATAACTTAGCTCAAAACAGAAGAAAACATGAAACAATGCAAGAAAGCACCAAAAGAACAGAAGAAAAAGATAAATCTGTCAAAAGATACAGTTTTTGTAGCTGTGACGGTCGTAACACATCTGCCACGACCGTAACACATCCTGAAGCGTGTTACGACCGTAACACATCCGCCACGACCGTAACACGGAGAAACACCAAACCTGATCGTAACGCATCAGTAACGACCGTAATGCGCATAACAGTTAATTGAAAGTGCAGATCGTGGCAAAGTGAAACAGAAGGAGTTTTCAAACTCCTGATTTCTCTCCAGCCAGACCCCACGTTCACCACTTCTTCCTCAACTACCCACGCTCCTACATTCATGGAGATTTTTAAGGAAAGCTTCGTGACAAGTTTTCAACCCCAACTGCCAAATTCAAGTTTTCTATAAATACCTCAACATTCAACGTTAGAGGTACAGAGCAATTTTCAGTCTACTTGTGCGGAAGCTCTGCCGAAATCCAACCTGCCATTTTTCAGTTATTATTTCCTTCGCATTAGTTTATTTCCGTTCTTTCATTTTCATTGCCCAAATAATAATTTCCAACATTAGGAAATTATTATTATAGTTTAGGATTTATTTCAAGCTCCAGACTTCTTTTTACATTCCAATTTCCGAATCCGAATTTCCGACCTGTGGAAGAAGGATATAGGATACTGCTTATTTTCAGGTTTCTATTTTATAATTGTATTACAGTACCCTTTAATTAATTAATGCAAGTTTAATCTATTATTTATAATGTCCAATTTATATTTGTTTGTTTTTATTTCCTGCGAGTTCATTTTAATTTCCATGGCTAGCTAAACCTTTAGTGTCGGTATGGAATAGTTAGAGACAATAGGCATCTGATAAAACTTAGGCTAAAACTTTAATCAACTTGACTCTGGTTATAACTTTTTATGCTTAAAAATAAAACATTTGTTACGCAAGTAAAAAGAGTAAATAGGTTAGATCGAGACCACGAAAGTGTGAGGTTTTTAACCGGATAGCTAAAGTTAGGCATTTGATTTAAATACAGTGAAAGCGCTTTAAAACAGATTAGAGTTAATTAAGTTTCCAAAAAGTACTTCTAAACACTTATAGGCTAGCGAAAGCAGGTATAGGGCTTTAGACGTATAATCCGAGATAAGACCATGAAAGTGTGAGTTGAGGATTTTTGAACTGATTAATTCTACAGATGAACCAAGTTGACCATCCTTATACGCCTAGGTCCGATTAGATCCTTTAGGTCGACTCTATTGCATACCGACCATTCCATCTCATAATTAATTTAAAAGCAATTAGTTTACCTTCCTTAACCCTCCCAAAACCAAACGTGACAATTTCCGCCTTAGCTAAACTAGCATTACTTTCCCGCACTAGAGTGATTACAAAGTCCCTGTGGGTTCGACAATCTTTTATTACTACCGCGATAGGCTGTGCGCTTGCAGTTAAGATACCGTCAGACACATTAGGTTTATCGCACATCAATGATGAATAGAAACAATATGTTTTTGGCATTGTTTGCTATATTTTATTATGGTGGGTTGAGTTGCTAAATGCTATGAACATATAATACTTAATTTTACTTATGTGTGTTGTGTTTGGATGATTGTAATGAATAATCATTGTTGGTATATGTGCAAAATATTGTTGGTGAGTATGTGATGGTAAATGCTAAATGATTTGCATTGATGTAATGATGTCTGTGTATTTGTGCAATTGGTATATAAATCAAGATGTTGGATTATCGAGATATGCTTGATAATTAAGGTTGGTGGGTAATCTTAATTTGCATATGATATTGATGAATTGCACATGCATACATAATTGACCTTGATCCTTAACGGGAAATATTGGGTGGTGAAACTTTGGGTTCACAATGTGGCTTGATCCTTGAATGGAAACAGTAGCGGTGAAACTTTGGGTTCACAATGTGGCTTAATCCTTGAATGGAAACACTAGCATTGAAGTTTTGGGTTCACAATGGTGGCTTTGGTCTTGTCCGGATCAGAAGCGTGGCTTTTATTCTAGATTATTGAATCAGAAGCGAGTTGAGAGGAATATTCACGATGGTACCACATGCATGAGTCACATTGCATTGTTGTCTCATGAGTCATTAAAGAATATGTTTTATGTTGGAAAATGTGGAAATTGAATATGTGGATTATTTGATTGATTGTGTTGGTGACTTTTATGTCGTAAGTTATAAGTGTGAATATATTATTCTTGGAATGTTTGTAAAATTAAATTATTTGGAATATCACTTAAAGTGTGTAGAATTCTTTGTTAGATGTTGTTTATATATTGCTTCCAATTGTCATATATTTGGATAATAATGTGAATTCTCACCCTTCTGTTGTGATGTTGCCTCTATGTGGGTAACGTGCAGGTTCCGAGGATACTGGTGCTTCGCACGAGACTAGTTGAGGATTTTATCTAGTTATTCCTTACACTAGGTAGTGAGTCATTGCTCTGGTCATGTAACAAGGGGAATTATTAGGATTCATGCTTCTATGAGATATTTGTTATATATCTTCATATGTTGTGGATTTGTATGTTGAGATACTATGTTGATGTGGCCTTGGTGTCGATGTATGAATTATTATGACTTGATTATGTTATGGATTTATTATTATTTCATCCAATGTTTACAGTATGGGATGTAATCATTGATAGTATCTGTGAATATGAAATACTCCCCTGTGAAATGCATGGTTTTATTTTAAAGCATGAGATTCAAATATGTGTTATGATTATGACCAGGTGAATGTTATATTGTTTTGTTGGTTTTCCTATGTGTGGAAAATGACATGTGGCACCCTTTGTATGCGTGCATTCTATTTTACTCTAATTTATGCCATGATTATTTGGGGTTATAAAAGGGGTGTTACATTAGTGGTATTAGAGAAATGGTCGGTCATATTTGGCCATGTTATTAATTAACTTAATTCCTATTGTATTCGATATGTGTGTGAAACACTATTGGTACTTATGTATTACCGCTTGTTTGCAGGAGTAGGTTTGAAATAAGTGGGTGGAGCATTGGTTTGGTGTTCTGTTGATTGCAAGAGTGTGGATTTAAGCACAGATGAAGGACACTATTGCAGTTGGGTAATGATAGCTTATGCTCAATTACAATTTTAGCTACCTATTCCCAAATTGAGCAACTGATCACCATTAATCCCTTGTTGATAGTAGATGAGATCGTACTGGATGAGATATGCTTATCTTACCAGCGTGATAGTATGTAAAGTAGGATTTATGATGAACATAGTAGGGAGAGTGATTGTTACTATAAAGACGTGAATGATAGGAAATGAAAAGGTCAATTTTTTGGGGAGCCGTATGATGACAAGAGGAAACATCAATCTAGTGGTGGCAAGAAGCCAAGTGGGGGAGGATATTCTACTACGATAAAGTGCTTCAAGTGTGGCGAGGAAGGGCATCGTGCTTCTAATTGTGGAAAGGATGTTGGAAAGTTCTTTAGGTGTGGTAAGGTGGGTTACAAAGTTGTTGATTGCAATTTTGGTGCGGATGTGACTTGTTACAACTATGGTGAGCAAGGACACATTAATACTAAGTGTGATAAGCCAAAGAAGGAGAAAGATAGAGGGAAAGTGTTTGCATTATCTGGTGTTGAGATTCTGGTTGAGGATAGACTTATCTGAGGCACGTGTTTTATTAATGGTACACTTTTGATTGCTATCATTGATACCAGTGCAACACATTCTTTTATTTTTGTGGATTGTGTTAAGAGGTTGAATCTTGAATTTTTTGATATGCATGGAAGTATGATTATTGATACTCCTACTATGGGTTCTGTTTGTACTTCTATTGCATGTCTGAATTGTCCGTTGAGTATTTTTGGTAGAGATTTTAAGATGGATTTAGTTTGTCTTCCGTTAGATCAATTGGATGTGATTCTTATAAAATGGTTCGAATACAATCATGTTTTTATCAACTATTTTGATAAGTCGTTTATCTTTCTTGATTCTGGTATCGAGAATGATTTGTTTTGGTCTTCTAAACAAGTGGATGAATCTTTGAAAGATGGTGTTGTGTTGTTTGTTTTGTTGGCATCGTTGGATCTCAGTGAGAAACAAGCTATGTGTGAATTTCCTATTGTTTTTGATTTCCCACCAGAGCGTGAGGTTGAGTTTTTGATTGATTTAGTTCTTGGAACTAGTCCTGTTTCGGTGGCTCCGTATCTGATGTTTGTTTCTGAGTTGAAAGAGTTGAAGAGTCAACTTGAGGGTGTTCTTGAGAAGAGGTTTATTTGTCTGAGTGTATCTCCGTGGGGTGCACCTATTTTGTTGGTTAAGAAGAAAGAAGGTTCTATGAGGTTGTGTGTTGATTATAGACAACTAAACAAGGTCACTATTAAGAGCAAGTATCCACTTCCGAGGATTGATGATTTGATGGATCAATTGGTTGGTGCGTGTGTTTAAGTAAGATTGATTTGAGGTCTGGTTATCATCAAATTTGTGTGAAAGTTGAAAATATTCAAAAGACTGCTTTTAGGACAAGGTATGGTGACTATGAGTATTTAGTAATGTCGTTTGGTGTGACTAATGCTCCTGGTGTATTCATGGAATATATGAATCGGATTTTTCATGAGTATCTGGATCAATTTGTATTTGTGTTCATTTATGATATCTTGATTTATTCGAAGAGTGAAGAAGATCATGCTGAGCATTTGAGAATTGTGTTATCAGTACTAAAAGAGAAGAAGTTTTATGCTAAGCTTTCTAAGTGTGAATTTTGGTTGAAGGAATTGAGTTTCCTTGGGCATCTGATTTCGAGTGGTGGTATTTCTATGGATCCTTCTAAGGATGAGGCTGTATCTTGATGGGAAGCTTCAAAATCTATTTCGGAAATTAGAAGTTTTCTTGGTTTGGCTGGTTATTATCGTAAGTTCATTGAGGGTTTTTCTACGTTGGCGTTACCATTGACGCAGTTGACGAGGAAAGGTCAAGCTTTTGTTAGGACTTTGAAGTGTGAAGCTAATTTTTAAGATCTTAAGAGAAGGTTGACAATCGCTCCTATTTTGATTTTGCCTAATCCGACAGAACTATTTGTGGTGTATTGTGATGCTTCATTGATGGGTTTAGGAGGTGTGTTGATGCACAATAGGAAAGTGGTAGCTTATGCTTAGAGGAAACTTAAAATTGGCCGCAATTGTGTTTGTTTTGAATATTTGGAGGCATTATTTATTTGGTTTGAGATTTGAGGTGTTTAGTGATCAGAAGAGTTTGAAATACCTGTTTGATCAGAAGGAATCGAATATGAGGAAAAGAATATGGTTGGAATTCTTGAAAGATTATGATTTTGGTTTGAATTATCATCCGGGTAAAGCAAATGTTGTAGTTAATGCTTTGAGTAGGAAATGTTTGCATATGTCGATGTTGATGGTGCAAGAATTTGATTTGCTTGAGCAATTTCGAGATTTGAGTTTGGTTTGTGAAGTGACGTCTTCTTGTGTTAATCTTGGTATGTTGAAACTTACTAGTGGTATTTTGGATGAGATTCGAGGTCAAAAATCTGATTTGATTTTGGTGGATAAGTTGGTGTTGATCAATCAAGTTCGCGGTGGTGATTTTTGGATTGATGAGAATGGTATCATGAGGTGTCGTGATAGAGTTTGCATTCTTGATTTTGGAGATTTGAAAAAGAGAATTCTTGATGAAGGACATCGTAGTGGTGTGAGTATTCATCCTGGTGTTACTAAGATGTATCAAGATTTGAGGAAGTTATTTTGGTGGTCTGGTATGAAGAAGGATATTGCTGAGTTTGTGTATTCTTGTTTAACCTGTAAGAAGTCTAAGATTGAACATCAGAAAACGTCTGATATATCGCAGCCGTTATCCATTCCTGAGTGGAAGTGGGATAGCATTTTGATGGATTTTGTTTTTGGATTTCTGAGGACTCCGAGTAGTCATGATTCTGTCTGGGTTATTGTGGATAGATTGACAAAATATGCTCACTTTATTCCAATTTTGATGGATTATCCTTTCGAAAAGTTTGCTAAGTTGTATATAAAGAAAGTAGGTGAAGTGGCCTATCAAATTCACCTGCCGCCGTCACTTGCTAATCTTCATGACGTATTTCATGTATCTCAATTTAGGAAATATATGCCAGATATATCTCATGTTGTTCCGCTAGATGATGTGCAAGTTAGAGATAATTTCACGGTTAAGACTTTACCGAATTTAAGCAACTTCGAGGGAAGTAAATCGCTTTGGTGAAAGTGGTTTGGGGAGGTCCTGCTAATGGTAATGAGACTTGGGAGCTTGAGAGTCATATGAAGAATTTGTAACCTGAGTTGTTCACTTGAGGTAATTTTCGAGGGCAAAAATCTTTTAAGTGAGGGAGAGTTGTAACATCCCGATTTTTAATAGTTAATTATTAATTATTATTTTTATTACATTATTTGATAATTAATTTAATTGGGTGATTTAAATGAAAATTACAATTATTTTAATATGTGTTTTATTTGAATAATTGGTTTTATGAGTAGAAATGTGATTATATGGTATTAGGCCTAATTTTATGAATAAAAGTAATAGGGAGGTGTTAAGTGTTAAGTCAAATTTGAGCTTACTAGTTAGTAAAAGTTTAGAGGAAGAATCATAGTTAGTATTGTCATTTGGTGAAAACGAAAAAAAAGAAGAGAAGAGAAGAGGAAAATGAGAAAGGAGGAAACAAAAACCCTAGAAAAGGAATCTTCAAGAGGTAAGGGGGAGAATCCATGTTATTATTTACTTGTATGTTGTTGGGTAGTGGTTAGAAATATGCTAGGTTGTTTGATTTCAATTTTTAAGAATCTTTGAATGTTAGGGTTTGAAGAGAAATTGTATTTTCTATTTAGGAATGATGACCCATAATTATAAACCTATTAGGATAACCTTTAATGATTGGTAACATGAATTAGGATTGGGTATTTCAGTTTCTAGGTTTTTGATTTACTTAGGTTGAAATTAGAATCTCAAATTTATGTTGGAAATTATGTTTAGATGTTTGTATTTGATGTTATATGTTGGAAATAGGTTGTAACACCTTAAATTGGAGTAAATTGCATGTTTAAATGTGTTTTTGGTACAAAGCTTCGTGTGGGATGTTGTTATCTTCGCAGAAAAGTTTCTGTCAAAAATGCAGACCTGTCACAATGCGGTTTTTGGGGCTCAGCGCGGTCTGTACTGTAGATTTTTTCCAAAACTTCAAAAATTCATAACTTTTTAACCGTAACTCCGTTTTGGGAGTCGTTCAAACCGTTACAAAGCTAATGAAATAACCTATAAGATAGATCTAGGTTTGTTGGAATTAGATAATCTAATCATTATGTGATTGGGAAAAATGATGTGTATATATGTGTTATGTACATTGTGAATTGGTACTGAATTGGAATGATAGTTTGCGTATTAATTTGTATGTGTTATGAGTTGATGATGAGTGGAAACAATATGTTTTGGCATTTTTTCTATATTTTATTATGGTGTGTTGAGTAGCTAAATGATATGAACACATAAAACTTGATTTTACTTATGTGTGTTGTGTTTGGATGATTGTAATGAATAATCATTGTTGGTTTATATGCAAAATATTGGTTATGAGTATGTGATGGTAAATTCTAAATGATTTGCATTGATGTAATGATGTATGTGTATTTGTGAAATTGGTGTATAATTCAAGATGTTGTATTATCGAGATATGCTTGACAACTAAGGTTGGTGGATAAACTTAATTTGCATATGATATTATTGAATTGCACATGCATACATGGTTGACCTTGATCCATAACGGGAAATATTGGGTGGTGAAACTTTAGGTTCACAATGTGGCTTGATCCTTGAAGGGAAACAGTAGCGGTGAAACTTTGGGTTCACAACGGTGGCTTTGGTCTTGTCCGGATCAGAAGCATGACTTTGATTCTAGGTTATTGAATCGGAAGCGAGGTGAACAAAATATTCACGATGGTACCACATGCATGAGTCACATTGCATTGTTGTCTCATGAGTCACTAAAGAATATGTTTTATGTTGGAAAATGTGGAAATTGAATATGTGGATTATTTGATAGATTGTATTGGTGACTTTTTTGTCGTAAGTTATAAATGTGAATATGTTATACTTGGAATGTTTGTATAATCATGTTATTTGGAATACCACTTGAAGTGTGTAGAATTCCTTGTTATATTTCGTTTCTATATTGCTTCCAATTATCATATATTTGGATAATAATGTGAATTCTCACACTTTTGTTATGATCTTGCCTCTATGTGGGTAACATGCAGGTTCTGAGGATATTGGGGCTTCACACGAGACTAGATGAGGAGTTTATCTAGTTATTTCTTACACTAGGTAGTGAATCATTGCTCTGGCATATAACATGAGGATATTATTATATCTTCATGCTTGTTATATATTTATATATCTTATATTGTTGATGTGGCCTTGGTGCCGATGTATGAATTCTTATGACTTAATTATGTTATGGATTCATTGTTATTTCATCCAATGTTTACAGTATGGGATACAACCATTGATATTATCTGTGAATATGAAATACTCCGTTTTGAAATGCATGGTTTTGTTTTAAACCATGAGATTCAAATATGTGTTATGATTATGACCAGGTGCATGTTATATTGTTTTGTTGGTTTTCCTATGTGTGGAAAACGACATGTGACACCCTTTGTATGCGTGCATTCTATTTTACTCTGATTTATGCCATGATTATTTAGGGTTAGAAAAGGGGTGTTACATGCTTCCTCTAATTCATAGTCTTTAATGTGGTTCATTTTACAAATCCTTTTTCAAGGTAACAAAAAGAGTCAACCAATCAAATATCTTTTGACTTCGAGATTTTCTTTTGAAATTTTTCCAGGTAAGAATGTGTTAATTCCTTTATACTCCAAAGGTCAAACGGCAGTAGAATGCAAAATTAAAATTGAAATTTTTGAAAAGAACTACAGTGTTCTAATTCCATCGCAAGATACGAAGGCACGAGGTTGCCGAGCACAATAATAATAAAAAGTTCTTTTTGTGTTGTTAACAATTCATTCTCATGCATTCCATTAGCTTGTAAGTATTTTATATAACACACCATTTGATGAAAAAATTCAATGAATCAATTTAAACCACCACTCTTTTGAGGTGATGAAACAAGATCAATGAAAAATGATATTTATCTTTTCTCCATCACATTTATGCTTTTATAGATCCATAAAGTTTTTAAAGCTTATTTTTTTAATTAAGTAAACTTAATAAAAATGAAAATGATATTATAATTTAAAATAAAAAAATTATGTGTTTTAAATATTTAAATATAGTAAATATATGTTCAAGTCAAGATTATATATGTTTTATTCAAAACATTAATGGTTTTTAGATTTTCTAAAAGGTTTGAATAATATTGTTTAATACTACCTTTGTTTCTATATATAAGAGACAATTCATTTTTATAATCATTGAATAACTAATGTATTTAGTTCGTTTTTAGACCAGATACATTGATTATTCAATGGATCTAAAAAATAAATTGTCTCTTATATATATTAACAGAGGTAGTAATATTTTCTAGCTCGTAAATAAAATTTTCACTTAAAAAATATTATGATATTATATTTTTATTTGTAAAATATCACATTTTTCTAAGTCTTTTTATAGTGGTGATAAATTAAGATTATACTATTGATTAACTTAACTCACGAATGGAAAGGCTCCAATGCACTTTATCGTTTCCAAAAGAATGATAAAAGATCGAATAAAATCCACAGAAGTTTTTAAAGCAAAACTTATAAAACTGAGGTCTAGGTAAGGGGGTTGGTTGTGCATAAGGAAGATGTTAACACCCTAAACTTCTATAGTACTCTGCAGGAGTCTCTTTAAAATTATATGTGTTTGGTTAAAACAAGGTTGTTTTCAAAAAGTTTCTGGAGATGAGGAAAGAAACGCTTCTATTAATTTTGATCCAGTAAGACTTTAATATGCCATGGGCCTATGTAACACCATAGTGAAATGATGAAATAAGAACCACTAAGTTTTTCTTAAAATGTGCAAATTTATTAGTTGGTTTAATTATAAGTGAAGAGAAATTTTGTCACCTTAAGGATAATACTCAAGTAATCCACCATGAATATGAGAAAGGTGGATATTTGCATCACCAATCAAAGGAGGACTCCAACTTGGATAACTATACAAGTATGTCATTACCCATTCAAGTGGAAAAGATTCAACACCAACATCAACCAATAACATGGAGATGACACAATTACTGTTGGTACACAAGAATAAAAGTGATTGGAATGATGGAAGAATAAAAGAGAATGACGGCTACAAAAAAAAGAGTAAAGAAATAAGGATTGTTGTTTTATTAAGAACATAGGAATACCTATTTATACACAAAAATGGACAAAAGTAAATATGCCATGTAAACCCTAATTAAAACTAATCTTGGTGACCAAGATAAAAGATACTAACAGTACAAAATAACAAATACTAAAGTACCCTTAAAACTAAACTTAATAACTAAGTTTAGGAACTAGAACATCAGAACATCATAAGTTCTTGATATGTCTTACTGAACATCAGAACTTTTGACGGACCCTCAGAAGTTCTGAATACGAATTACTCTCCAATACCATCCCTTAATTCATATTCAGCTAGCCAAAATCTACAACACCAATTCCATCCCTCAAACTGATAAGGTATTTAGTCTTGACATCCTTCATCAGAACATCTGCAAGTTTCTTCTGGTTGCAATAGTGTGCAATATCCAATACTTCATTCAGTAATGCATATTTCTCCTTGAAAACCGATCTGGCGCTGATGGTTTTTTTCTCCCTTAGAAGATTATTTAACTTCCAAGTCTTGTTTCCTTCTGAAGCCTCAATTTCTTCTTTCATGGCATTCAGCCACACTTTCCTCTTGAGAACTTCTCCAATACTCATTTGTTCAGAATCTCCTTCTGATTATGGAATCATATCACCTTTTGGACTTTCTTTAGAAGTTTTACTTCCACTAGAAGTTCCACCTTTGTTAACTTCTAGACCTTGTCGAGAATCATCACCTTAAGAAGTTGGATCGCCTTTAGAAGCTCTTTCTTCTGAAGTTCCATCTTCAGAATCATGACCACCGTCAGAGGCTGGACTACCTTTAGAAGCTCCTCCTTCAGAAGGTCCACCTTTAGAGTTATGATTACAACCAAAAATTTGATCACCTTCAGAAGCTTGTCCTCCAGAACCTACGTCTTCATCAAAATCTGGATCAGAATCAGATTCACTATGTGACTCATCTTTAGAGTCACCAGAAGATTCATCATCTTCTAACTCTAACTCTTCTTCAGAACTTTCAAGTTCTAACTCTTCTTCAGAACCTTCATGTTCTGACTCATCTTCAGAAGCAGAATCTCCTTGATATTCTAACTCATCTTCTGATTCTTGTTTATAAGCTTCAAATTCTGACTCTTCTTCAAAAGTTTCAACTTCTAAGTCCTTATTCTGACTCATAAAGAAACACTCCTTCTAAATCAAAATATTCAGAGTCATCTTCATCCCCTTCATATTCAAAAAATCACAACCTCACAGGTTCCTCGTCAGATTCATAAGCCACCAATAGCACAGGTTCATCATCTGAATCTCCTCTAGATATTTTTTCTTCTTCTTTGTTTGACCAACAATCTCTAGCAAAGTGGCCAAACTTCTTACAACAGTAACATTGAACCATTCTTTTGTCATATTTCTCCTTTCCCTTCTGATGTTTCTCATCAGAATAGAAGGCTTCTGACTTCTATGACCTACCATATTTTTTAGCTTCTGGTCCTTCTTGACAAAAGAAGCCTTCAGAGCTTGCTCAACTTCCCTCTCAGAAGTTCTCTCAATCAGACACAACTCTTGTGCTTCTAGACTGCTTTGCAACTCTTCTATTCTCATGGTTTCCAGATTTTTAGAATGTTCAATAGAAACAAAAATGTAATCAAGCTTAGGAGTAAGTGACCTCATAACTTTCTCTATGATTACTTGTTCAGAAAGTGTTTCTCCACAAGCTTTCATTTCATTAGTGATTAGAATCACTCTTGAAATGTACTCAGAAACTTTCTCAATGTTCTTCATGTTGACATTCTCATATTTCTTTCTCAAGGATTGAAGCTTCACCTTCTTCACTGATGCATCACCACCGTAACATTTGACCAGTGTGTCCCACGCCTCCTTTGATGTCATAGAATCAACAATCTTCTCAAACACATTCACATCCACACACTGATGGGTGTAGAGCAGAACTTTCTGATCTCTCTTCCTCTTGTTTCTCTATGCCTCTTTCTCATCTCCTGTTGTATCTTCTGCAACTGGAATATACCCATCAGTAACAAGCTCTGGAACATCTTGAACTCCAAATAACACGTGCATCTGAATCATCCATCTATTCTAGTTCTTGCCATCAAAAATTGGAAGTTTGGTGTTCATGTTGTCATTTTCGTTCATCTTCTACCTTGTGTAATACACTTACATATTCATTCACACAGTTTTCCCCAACCCACAAAATAAAATAAAAATGATTCTTGTTCTAGATTCAACGTGAACCCTAGAAGAAAAATCAACCACACAACACAAACTCACGTTTACTCGTGTTTCCCTGTGTTTCTAACCGGAGCTCTAGATACCAATTTGTTGGTGCACAAGAATAAAAGTGATTGGAATGATGGAAGAATAAACGAGAATGATGTGTACCAAAAAAGAGTAAAGAAATAAGGATTGTTGTTTTATTAAGAACATAAGAATACCTATTTATACATAAAAATGGCCAAAAGTAAATATGCCACGTAAACCCTAATTAAAAATAATCTTGGTGACCAAGATAAAAGATACTAACATTACAAACTAACAAATACTAAAGTACCCTTAAAACTGAACTTAATAACTAAGTTTAGGAACCAGAACATCAGAACATCAGAAGTTCTGGATATGCCTTACTGAACATCAGAACTTCTGACTGACCCTTAGAAGTTCTGACTAACCCTCAGAAGTTCTGAATATGAATTACTCTCCAATAATTACAACTAAAATTTAAGGATGACCAATGTCTTATCTTAAGAAAAGGTTTTAAACCAAAAGTCAAATGGAAAAAGATTTGTATTAGTTTTTGTGTTTTTTAGTCTTCGAAAAAGGTTAACTTCAGTGGTATCAGCGATACATCGATCGTCCGTAAGTTACACTAATATGATCGATCCACTTTATATATGATATAAATAATTCTGGTGCAAAGATGGTATATTGGATATACTATTCTGATTTCTTCCATTCTATCATATAATGATTATTATTCTTTTGAGAGATCACCGTTCATTCACTTCGGAATTTGACGTTAGTATGGTGAATCAATGGCATGTTGATCGATAATATTGTATTATCAATCGAGTTGTGTTTTGCGGCATGAAATTATTTGCATTAGGGTTCATGATGGAATAAGGGTTGTGCTGTCATAGAGTTACGCGATTAGGGTTATAATAGCACAAGAGTTGTGCAAAAATGATGTCGATTTAAATGAATTGTTCAATTTCTGGCTAACTCTGCGTAGTGTGATCAATCGCCGAAAATTAATTTGATTTATTTAATTAAAATAATTTAAATTCATAATAATAAAAAGGTGTTTTTATTATTTTTTCTTGTGGTGATCTGTTATGGCCTTAGATTACTTTATTTTGTTTTGGGGATTTTAAAATACGACCTGCGTGTCATGCCTTTCGCTAATTCTTTTGATGTAACTTCTCTCCTCATATCACTCCCTTGTATATAAAATGAGTATTATTTTTTGTACTTTAATGTTATGTTATGAAGAGAGAGAAAAGAATACAATATCAAAGGAGAACAACCTCAGAGATCTTGCTTGGACACGCTTAAATCGTTATTAGGTTTAGCTTAGGTTCTCTCATTGTCTTGAGAGAACAATTACGTTAGGGGCCTAACTGTATCTTTTTATATGTATATTGATGCATGTGTTTCTATGTTGATGCATGTGAGAGACGATTTTCATGTTAAGCCAGTGAGATCAAACTAATAACAAATTCTCTCAAAGTGAATATTAAGTTTATGCATTCCAAGTTTTATCACTCATCAAGACTAATATCGAACAATGTAGTATTCGCCTAACGCGAGGTGCATGTTCTATATTGGTAATGTACGATGGGATAAGTGTAATATCCAATTGCTAAAACTCTGGGTCAAACTTAACTAAACAAATTATAATGAGATTATATGCGTTTAGAAGCACGACTTGGGAATGATTCATATGATGGATTAGAATAAAGAGTTATTCTCCCAACTAAGATATTTTTGAATTGTAATGGATACAATTGGAAGGAGTTTCTACCTAAATAACTAAGTTTTGTGTAATCAGCCTAATGCTGACTTAAAACTAAGTGAAATATGGATCTTGACCCACTAGAAAAGCTTCTAATGGGATTTTCCGAATCAAATGATGAGGTTCATTTGGTTTGATTAAAATAGTGGGAGCATATTTAATTAAAGGCCTAATTAAATATGTTGTTTTAATGATACTAATATTTTTCATATCTTTCATGTAGATTACCATGACTCAAAACACATCTAACAACATTGTTTGGGACAAATTTTCTGGATTGACACCGAAATTCGAGGATTGTCCTCAAGCATGACAAAAGGATGTATGTCTTAGAGACTCATGTTCCCAAGGAACCTCCTAGTTCTACACCTAAGGCTGAAAGAGTAATAACTTGAAATTATATCGCATGTTCGCCTCAATTAACATAAATTTATTCATCATTTTATTATAATTATGTTTCTTTATATAAGTATTACGCTGGTATTTTCCTTATATTTCAGGTATTTAATTATACAGGGCTTGTTGAAGAAAAGAAGTAAAAATGGATGAGACATGAAGAAAAAGGCTCAAAATATAAAAGAAAAGATAAAAGGCCCAAGTAAAGATGCAAAGCTAGGCCCATCATCCAAAACATCACGCAACCACTCACGAAGCCCAACTTCCCATTATCATCCCACGATCTTTTCAACTTCCCATTTTTCAACTTCTTTATCCACTTTCTCCATTATCTCCATTACTCCTTTCTCACTATATAAACTAGCTAGCATTCATTTTAGAGGGATCCATGTTTTGTGCGTGGAAGCGTTGTTCATAGTTTTAGGAAGCAAATTACTCATGTAAAAGTGGTAGTTTCTGACATTGAGGGACTATCAAACCATTAGTGTAGGCCTATAATCTTTGTAATTTCTTGGATCAAATCTTGCCGTCATTAATCAAAGTTATTTCAATTCCGCATTTATTTCAAGTTTCTACAGGATCTTTACATTATTTGCATTATTATTATTAGGGTTAAATAAGTTTTTGATCCCTATAAATATTGCAGTTTTCATTTTTAGTCTCTCCCTTTCTTTAGGCAACGAGTTTTAAAAAACAATTGTTTCCAAAGCCATCTAAAACCGTTGCCAAAACACAGGAGGGACTAAAAATGAAACGGCAATATTTATAGGGACCAAAAAATTATTTAACCCTTATTATTATTATTATTATTATTATCATTATTACTATTATTATTATTATTATTATTATTATTATTATTATTATCATATGTTGCTTTTAATTAATATGTCTGGCAAATTTATTAGATACTAGTATGTAATGTCATAAGAACCGAAGGGATTCAGTAATAATAGGCAATCAATTTTCATAAAATAAAATACCTTTTTCTAGTTTGATTTCTAAAATTAATTTCAAATTATTTTGTATGGGAGTAAAGATAAACTAAGGGTAAAATCAATAGAGTGAGACTTTGAGGTTTAAGTAGAATAGTAGTAATTGAGCATTAACTTTAAAAACATTAAGAGCGTTATAGAGTTAATCAGATCCTATTTGTTTTCAAAAAGTACTTTTAGGTTTATAATGAAATAACGAGAGTGATCACTTAAGTTTAATAGTATAACCTGAGTCAATAGAACGAGAGTTTGAGATATGGTTTTTAAATCAAAAGTGTCTGTTGAATTAGTATCTTTAATCTCTTAAACCATGCTTACGACGTATTCAACCCCTAACATCCGAACAATTACATGTCGGTGCCTTTTCTTATATTTATCTTAATATTTATATTATTTCACTTTTAGTTCTTAGTTTCCCCCAAAATCCAATAATTTATTAGCCTTAACTTTACATTGTAACATTAGATAACAATAAGTTTGATTTTTGGTCTCTATTGGTTCGATATATTTTAACACTACGTGATACGACTATGCACTTGCAGTCACGAATCTTATAGACTCTTAAAGTCGCGATCAAATTTTTGGCGCTGTTGTCGGGGACCAATTATGTCAATTATCGTAACTCCAGTGTTGTGTCGTATAGGCTAATGCACTCTTACTTTAATTACTATGTATCACCCAAACATTTTTTACAACCCCCATTCTCAGTATTTTGAAGTATCACAAGAACCCCATAAATCCGACCTCGAAATACTTATGGAAAAACTCAATGCGTCACCAGCTCACTCCCACCCAAATTACCTCCACAACTACCAATACCATCACTTCGGGGATTCGCAAGAATACCAAAGATCTGATCTCGAAACATCATTGGAAGATTACAATGCGACACTAACTTATTCTAACCCAAATTTCCTCTTTGATATCCATTCCCAATATTTCGAAGAACCACAAGAAGCCATTAATTCCAACATCAAAACATTAATGGAGGATTTCATTGAAACAACATATAATTCTAGGCTAGAATCTATGATGGAGTTCTATGTGGAGACACAGACTCTCCAGAATGAAGAGCTTAGAAGACAACATCTCAATACTCATGAAACCCTTAGGTAGATAAACATTATGGTCGAGTCCCTTGTGACTCATGCTGAGGAAACATCTATTGTTGTTCCTCCTCCCTATAATCCACGCATTTCTTTTCCGCAAATATTTTTGGAAGCTAATGTAGGTTCCCAATCCAAAATGTATTTGGAGGCATTGAAAAATATCCAAACCAATGCACCTTCGTTTGAGGTCCTACATAAAAAGAGAAAATTTAAGGACCATGAAACTAGGGAAACCATTAACATTAAGAAGGGAAGGTTAACATTTGATATCGTGAATGAAATAACTAATCGCAAACTTGAAAAGCTGATACTTAAGATAGATCTAGAACCACCACCACAAGTCCAAAAGAATGACCCACCCCATAGAAGAAAGAAACTAAAATGTGAGGGATATGTAAAATGGCTTGATAAGTGGCCGTGGAAACTGAAGATTATTAAAAGTTTGATCGAGGATTCATTCTCGAGAGAACCACCGTGAGTGCTTGCACTCCTGAGCTGTCGAGCTATTGACGTTAACCAAAGCGCTGCGTGGGAGGCAACCCACGAGTTTTTAATTTAATGTTTTCCTTTTACTGTGTGAAACCGCAGATAATAAAGAGATGGATTGTTTGTCACGTCTCAGCTACTTCAAGGCGACAAATCTCTAGATGCCAATCTTGGAAATGAGCCATGTACCCACAGACATTTCTATGAGTGTCGTTGCTAGTGGTGACACCAATAATAAGTACTTCTTCCAAAAATGAACAACATGATAAGATGCTTCAAAAACAAGAAGTTTCAACAAATGTAGGTATCTCAAAATTCTCGTAGTCGAAGCACAAATGGCCAACGAGGACATGAACAACAAGAGTGGGACCAGAGAGGATTTTGGCATGCAGTAGCATTCATACAGGTTCTATCCTTCCTTTTCCATCTTTTATCAAAACATTGAGGATAATGTTTGACTTCCTCCATTTTCTCCATTTTCTTGAGCCATAACAAAAAAAAAAATCCATTGGCTAGATGCATAACTCGACACACACGAAGAGTATGAAGGTTGCTCATTTTTAAGAAATATTAGGAGTTTGAGTAAAATAGACACAAAATTATTATCGTCTTGAAACTTTATAATCCCCGAGTATGCAAGACCGAATTGAGTACCTATTATACCGAAAACCTAAGGCATTAGTTTTAAAGTAACCCCAAGTAGTTTATTTAGCAGTTGGCACCGTCTTAAGCACAAACTATGTAGAGAGTCAATGAATATAAGTGAATGATCCAAAAATTATGCTTTACTGTTATAAATAGGTAATGCACCAATTAAGTTAGGTGACTCTTACCCGGTCAATTAATCTAACATTGCGGAACCTAGCTGTCAGTTGGTTCAGAAGTTATCTAGAATTGAACTTGGTAGGGCGAACTATGGTTTGATCCCCCACAAATTGCAGTCGGGTAGTTAAAAGGAGTGAACCACATAATTGTTCCAGAACTCTGTGTTCAAATGGATCATCACTAACCGGCAACTCTACTTTGTGCGTGAAAATATAATGGACTTAATGTGATTGCGCGCGAATGAGAACGAGGGAAATAGAGAGAAAAGGACTAGGTCGGGCTATAATTGCATGGTTTGGATTGGTATGCATATGGCAGAGTTGTTTAGTGTCACTACTATACTTTTAGTGTTGAAATTGAACTCGCAAAGCTCCGAAAAAACGCCTCGCAACCAAGTGCGATTTGAGTGGCATCATGAGTCTGCATTTAAGTGTAGGGGAGTTTGATAACTTGAAATTATATCACATATTCGACTCAATTAACATAAATTAGTTCATCATTTTATTATAATTATGTTGCTTTATATAAGTATTATGCTGGTATTTTCCTTGTATTTTAGGTATTTAATTATACAAGGCTTGTTCGAGTAAAGAAGTAAAAATGGAGGAGACATGAAGAAAAAGGCTCAAAATATAAAAGAAAATATAAAAGGCCCAAGTAAAGAAGAAAAGCTAGGCCTATCAGCCAAAACATCACGTGACCACTCACGAAGCCCAACTTCCCATTATCACCCCATGATATTTTCAACTTCCCATTTATCCGCTTCTTTCTCCAATTTCTCCATTATCTCCACTACTTCTTTGTGCGCGGAAGCGCTGTTCATAGTTTTAGGCCGCAAATTACTCATGTAAAAGTGGTAGTTTCTCACATTGATGAACTACCACACTATTAGTATAGGCCTATAATCTTTGTAATTGCTTGGATCAAATCTTGTTGTCATTAATCAAAGTTATTTCAGTTATGCAATTATTTCAAGTTTCTACAGGTTCTTTATATTATTTGCATTATTATTATTATTATCATTATTATTATTATGGTTATCTTTCGTTGCTTTTAATTAATATGTCTGGCTAATTTATTAGTACTGGTATGTAATGTCATAAGAACCGAAGGAATTCGGTAATAATAGGCAATCAATATTCATAAAAAAAAAATTCTTTTTCTGGTTTGATTTCTAAAATTAATTTCAAATTGTTTTTTACGAGAGTAAAGCCAAACGAAGGTTAAAATCAACAGAGCGGGAGTTTGAGGTTTTAGCTGGATAGTAGTAATTGAACATTAACTTTTAAAAAAAAGCAAGAGCGTTTTAGAGTTAATCCGATCCTATTTGTTTTCAAAAAATACTTTTAGGTTTTAAATGAAATAACGAGAGTGATCACTTAAGCTTAATAGTATAACCTGAGTAAATAGAACGAGAGTTTGAGATAGGGTTTTTAAATCAATAGTCTCTTCAAAATTAGTATTTTTAATCACTCTAACCATGTCTACGGCGTATTGAACCTTTAACGTCCGACAAATTACATGTTGGTGCCTTTTGTTATATTTATCTCAATCTTTATTTTATTTCAGTTTTAGTTCTTAGTTCCCCCTAAAATCCAATCATTCATTAGCCTTAGCTTTACACAGTAACATTGGATAACGATAAGTTTGAGTTTTGGTCTTTGTGGGTTCGATATCTATTAAAACTAAACGATACGACTATGCACTTGCAGTCACGAATCTTATAGACTCTTAAATTCGCGATCAAAGAGATGCTTATAAGAAGCATGTCGATGATACCAATAAACCTGCTTGCCTTATGCTTTCCACCATGAACTCGGATGTGTAAAAGCAACATGAAAACATGGCAGCATTCAATATGATCCGACATCTGAAGATGCTCTACCAAGAGGCCATTATTGGTCCAGAGTCTGAGAAGTGGCTAGAAGCCATGAAATTTGAAATGGATTCCATGTACACTAACCAAGTTTGGAACTTGGTAGAACCACTTGTAGGAGTTAATCCTATAGGTTGCAAGTGGGTCTTTAAAAAGAAGACTAACATGGATGGTAAGGTACATACCTATAAGGAAATACTGGTTGCAAAAGGTTATAAACAAATTCATGGGGTAGACTATGATGAAACCTTTTCTCCAGTTGCAATGCTTAAATCTATTCAGATTTTCTTGCTATCGTTGCATATCATGATTATGAAATATGGTAGATGGATGTCAAAACTGCTTTCCTTCATGGGAACCTTGAAGAGGATGTGTACATGACACAACCTTGATGATTTGACATACAAGAAGAATCCCAAAAGATATGCAAGATACAATGACCAGTCTATGGATTCAAGCAAGCTTCCAAAAGTTGGAATCTTTGTTTTGATGAAATAGTAAAACAATATGGATTCATCAAGAATTAATATGATCCTTGTGTCCACAAGAAGGTTAGTGGGAGCATGGTCGTCTTCCGGGTATTATGTAGATGACATATTACTCATTGGAAGCGATGTCCCTACCTTGCAACAAGCAAAACTTTGCTAGGGAAATGCTTTTGTATGAAGGACCTTGGTGAAGTAGCCTATATATTAGGAATCAAGATCTATAGAGATAGATCACAAAAGATGCTTGGCCTAAGTCAGAGTACATACATAGATAAAGTGTTGAGACGCTTTAGTATGCATGATTCCAAAAATGGATTCATTCCTATGCAACATGGTATGTGTCTATTAATAACGCAATCCCCTTCAACAAATGAAGAAAGGGATCACATGAATAAGATTCCATATGAATCTGCAATATGATCTATCATGTATGCCATGTTACGTACTCTATAGCAGCAAATTTTTTTGAGTATAAGCCATTAAATTGACTAAACTCGTAAAATAACAATGAAGTCGCCACTGCGCTTTTATTTTATCCATAGGTCTAGGAAAATAGTGAATAAAATCCTAAAGAAAATGAGATTAAGGTACGGTGGTTATTTATGTAAAGGGAAGCTATTAGGTACCCTAAGCATCTATGGTACTCCGTAAGAACCTTTTTGAAAATTTGTATATTTGTTAAAAAAATATTTGTACAAATTGGATGGTGGGGTGAGAAAAGAAGTATTTTTACAATTTTTGATTCGATAGAACTTCCAATGGATTCCTGGCCTACATACCAACAATATGCAATGTTGAAATCAAAAACCATGTAGTTCCAGTAAAAAATACCGAAATTAGTGTGTTGGTTGATTTAAAAAAGAATATACATCATCGTCGTATCGGAGTGGCAAACATGCCTACTACCCACATTTATGAGAAACGAGCGTTTTGTTAACTCAAAGCGGAGAATTGAAGCTCAGATTTTCATCAACAAGCATCCTCGACACCAAGTGGAAAACTTCTCTCTTCACTGCATATTGTAGAAGTATAGCAGTTCACATCACTGCAAGAAATTAACAAGAGTCTTATCTAGCTTTGGACCCCTAATATCACTATTTCAACTATGCCCCTCCTCATAATACTAGAATAATTTATTTAACTATTATACTATAATAATAAATCTAATATTTTAATTCAAAATAATACTAATAAACTATTTATCTTTCTACACCTTATGTTTCTAAATTTTTGATCATACACCCCTAACATCTCTTCACATATAACTTCACTTAATAATATATTATCACTATTATTAGTATTCACCAATAATAAAATATAACACTACATAATTAACATAGTTAAATAACTATTTAACTATTACTATTTATTACTAATTCTAAATAATCTCAATTAAATTATTTAAAATAATAATTACTAACTAATATTACTAATTGATTACTCACAACACCTCTCATTTCTAAACTATTGCTCACACACCTCCAACACCTTAATTTTTATATTTCTAAGGTAAGTATCCTTTTTTAAAGGCATCACAACACATAAAAATACTCATCAACGCATATAAATGCACAACACCACATAATTAACAATGAAAAATAATTTAAATAAAATTGGAGTGTTACAGTTTACACAATATTTTACTTTCTCTTCTTTAGAATAAATAATATTTTATGACGGCTTCATTGTTTTTATATATTTTTTCGCAGTAGCAACAATGAGTCATGTGTTATTTAAAAAGGTGGTGTGTTCTTCAAATATTTAATTTAATGTCTTATAATTTATCTGCCACATAAATGACATTTCTATTGAAGAATAATAATGTTTTATATTTTTCTATAAACTTGTTTCTTCATTTATAACTAATGTAATCTAAGAACTATATCATATAATCAACATATAAATTTGAACATGTAAATGTTGGTGTTGAAACTTCACATGTATTGTTAGTGTTAATTTAGTATACTAGTTATGAATCGTCAAGCTTAATGACACTCTAGTCTGTTTTTTTCTCAAGACAATGGACAATGAAAATAATGTCTATCTCTTTTATGTATATAATAAAACATTCAAAAATAATTATAAACAAACACAAAGAAAAATAAGATATTCGTTCCATACTAGAATCCACAATTAACTTGTTCCAAAATTATTTTTTGAACCCCAACAAATTTTTTTAATCAAGGAACTATGGTGGAGAATTATTCAAGGAAAAGCAGTTTGTCTCAAACTCCCTCGACCTTAATTTCCTTGATGTAAACAACTCAATGGATCAATTAAAACCACCACTCTTTCGAGGTGATCAAACAAGATCAATGAAAAATGATATTATCTTTTCTCCACCATATTTATCCTTTTATAGATTCATAAAAATTTTAAAGCTTCTTTTTTAGTTAAATAAATTTAATAAAATTGAAAATGGTATTATAATTTAAAATATTGAAATTATGTGTTTTAAATATTTAAAGATAGTGAATATATAGGTGAAATTACCTACAAGATCCTTTAAGTTATTTAATTGTAATAGATTGGTCATTTATGTTGTTTTTGATATATGTGAGTCCTTGCATCGTTGGCTTTGATGTTGCTTTATTTTGTTATATTAATTTTATTTTAACTTCTAAAATTCATATTAAATCCGTTTTTGGTCTAAAAATTATGAAAAAAATTCTAAAAATATTTCTTCTCATTTTACCTTGATGTATCATTTTATATTATATTTTTATTTGTAATATATCACACTTTTTCTGAGCCTTTTTGTAGCAGTGAAAGATTGAGATGAAGCTATTGATTAATTTAACTCACAAATGAAAAGTCTCCACCACACTTTATTGTTTTCAAAAGAATGAAAAAAGAGCGAATAAAATTCAAATAAGGTTTTAAAGCAAAACTATGAAAATTGAGATCTAGGTAAGAAGGTTGATTATACAAAGAGAAGATGTTAGCACCCTAAACTTCTATGGTATTCCGCAAGAACCTCTTTAAAATATATGTGTTTGGCTAAAAAAGGTTGTTTGCAAAAAGTTTGTGGAGATGAAGAAATAATTTGTTTTAGAATTTTGATCCAACAAGCCTTCAATAAACCATGTCTCTAGGTACCACCAAAGTGCAATGATAAAATCTGAACCACGTAGTTCTTCTAAAAAGTACAGAATTTGTTTGTTGGTTCATTATAAATGAAGAGACATTTTGTCATTTTAAGGAATGTACTCAACTAATCCACCATGAACATGAGAAAGATGGATCGTTGCATCACCAATCAAAGAAGGACTCCACCTTGAATAACTCAACAAGTATGTCACTATCCTTTCTAATAGAAAAGATTCAATACCAAACAGCAGAAAAGATTCAACACCAACATCAATCAATATCATAGAGATGGTAATATTACAACTAAACTTTAAAGATAACTAATCTCTAATCTTAAGAAAAGATTTTAAACCAAAAGTCAAATCGCAAAAGAGTTTGTGTTAGTTTTTATGTATTTTAGTCTTCGAAAAAAGGTTAAATTTGGTTATGTGAACTTGTTGTAAATTTTAACTATATTTCAAAAGTTAAATAATTTTATTTTATCTTTAAGTGACAAATATGAGAAAATATTTTTTATATTAATTATTATAATTGTTAATTATTGTTATTATTATTAATTATTATTATTATTATTATTATTATTATTATTATTATTAACTATTATTATTATTACTAACTATTAATATTATTATTTATTTTCTTGGTCAAAGCAATTTAATGAGTTTGAGTTGAATTACTCAAAAGGATCACTCTATATTTTCCTCTATCATTTTGACAGGAGGGACAAGAGAAAAATATAGAGAATTGGAAAAACACCTTTTGTACTTCTTTTTTATTTTTGTTTTATTTTTTTTCTTTGGTTACATCTTCTAGACATTTAAAAGAATGTTTCTTGTTGTTCTAATGCCTCAGATTCTCATTGATAATTTGAAAAGAACATGTTGAATTCTAAGGGATTTGCGTTTATGAGGCGGATAAATCTTAAAGACAATGTTCATACAGGCCTCAGATTTGATTAACACTTTATTATTTTGCAGGAATACTATTAGTTCTTATGAGAAGATTTGATCAAGTGCATTGGAGATCAATTATATACAACAATTTTAAGGATTTATTTTGTCGTAGTTGATGTTGTTAAATCAGGTTCTATATTTTCAAATCATATTATATTGTTCTCTTTTTACCTGTTTTGTGGTTGTTAATGTTTATGGTTGTAAATATTTTTGTGTTATTGATCACTGATAATATATATAATATGCGAAAAGAACCTTGTTAATATTCTCTTCTATAATACATTTGTGCAATTGTGTTTTTTGTGCTATGTACAAATGTACTACTATTCGTTTTCCTTCCCTATTTTGTCACGTAAGTTATAAAAATATTAAAATTTTAATTAGTAAAATTGTGTTTTCAAAAGAAAACAAAATTAACTCTTTTAACTTAAATTAAATTTTTTTTAACCGTCACATTAAGTTCATTAAAATGGATTATATATAATTGTTTACTTAGGACCGGCCCAACATGTTTGGAGGCCTAAAGAAAATTTTTAAATGAGATCTTTAAAATGTATTTTAAAATAATAATTTTGTGGTTCCTAAAAAATGATCTCAAAACCAAAAGAAAAAGAGGCTTAAGTTTTACCAACTCAACTATGAACATTTATCTGTTTAATATGTCATTACATATTATTATAACTAAATAAAATAAATATGAGGCCTTTTTAAGCCCAAACTTTTGAGGCCTAAAGCCTAGTCTTGGTTAAAATGGTTTAAACATTTTATAATTGTTGATAGAAAGATATTTTACATTTAGTATGGAGGGTCGTTTAATGATTTTGATTGTAATATTTTACAGTAACGGAAAACTTATTAAATAGGGGATAATCATATTAAATTTTGTTTGTTGTAATAAATAATAATTATTTTGAAATAAAAAAATATAATTACTTTCATATGGTAGATTAGTTTCTTATGTTTTTATATGATTTTTGTTTCTTATATTTCATTTTAAAAAAATTGACATGGTATTAATTCTAATAAAAAGTACATATCATTTTTATTTAATGAGTATTGTAAAAATATTTTCACATAATTATAATAATAATAAAGATATATATATATATATATATATATATATATATATATATATATATATATATATATATATATATATATATATATATATATATATATATATATATATATATATATAATTTGAATTAGAAGCTAGGCTAATTAATATGTCGAAAATATTTTCGTTAGTGGTATTTTATTTCATTACATTTTTGTTTTATTTAGAGGTTGAAGAAATTAAAAAATATATATAAATTTTTTTATTGTGATGTAATTCTTCTATACTTATATATTTTTGAAGTGTAAGTTCGTATTAATTTTTGAAGAATTTTGAATGAGATAATTTATATTAGAATAAATTTATAATTATATTAATCATTTTTCAATAGAGTTGTTGCACTATGCCAAAAAAGACTTACGAAAACGTTTTTTTTAGGCTTTAAAAACGCTTAAAAGCGCTTTCGTAGGTGGCGCTGCTATAGGTTTTAGCAGCGCTTTTTGTTTAGGAAAAAGCGTTTTCGTAGGCCTACTTATGAAACCGTTTTTCACTAAAAAGCGCTTTCATAGGTAGGCCTAAGACAACGTTTTTTTTTAGAAAAGCGCTTCCATAGGTGCCTACAGAATGCATTAAAGGCATTCTAAAGTAGGCCTAAGAAAGCATTTTTCCAGAAGAAAGCGCTGTCTTAGGCCACCTATGAAAGCGCTTTTCTAGAAAAAACACTGCCATAGAACTACCTATGAAAGCGCTTTCAAGGTATACCTTAGGCAGCGCTTTTACTCAAAAAGCCCTCTCATATGTGGCCTAAGGCAGCGCTTTTAGGTTAAAAGCGTTTTCATAGATTTTCTACTGAAAAATAAAAATTTAAATAATTTTTAAACCTGCATTTTTTGCAGCATTATTTCATAAACCTGTAATTCATAAACCGGTAATTTACAATCTTATATGCAAATACCATTATATACCATTGTTATCCAAATACCAAATTTAAATATTATATACAAATACCATTATATACCATTCATATCCAAAATATATATACACCATTGTAATTCAATTAACTTATTTTTAACATAACCAAATCAACCCTAACAAATCAGCTATATAACACTAAGTAAATCAGTCCTAATGTACATATATATTCAAGGTCCTGATCCGGCAAGATATGAACATAATAATACGGTCTGTATTGTATACACAAAATAATGTATTCATAACCATTTCCACACAATAATGTATTCATACCTTATAAGATTCTTTGCTCAATAAAATATTGACACAACTCCTCTTTGAGTTCTTCCAATTGAAGTTTCGTGTAATATGCACACATCTATTCATCAAAATACTATATAACAAAACAAAAAATATGCATGATTTAGTTAAAAGTAATAAATTATATGAAATATCCGATAAATAATAAAACAAAGTATAAATCCATAATAAGTTATAAATTCATACCGTGATTGGAATCTCTATTTCATTCATTTGAATGATTTCTTTGATAAATTCAAAACGAAGTATCCGTAATCTATGTCGTTTTGTTGTTGAGGACACTATATGGAGAAAAAAAAAGAATATATAGATGTATTGTTTTATCAAGTAGCATAAATATTATAAGCAAAATTGTGGAAATTAATATACATGTATTTTGATCCAATTAACGTTGTTTGATTTAGACTGTGGTACCCGTGCTTCCCTTTGACATAAGAATACTTGTATTGAACTGACAAAATTAAAATATTTATTTAGAACAATGACATAGAAATAGTTAAATATATAAACACAAACGAATATTTAGAATAATGTCACTTACGTATCAATCATTAACTTCATATCCGGATAATTTATCCAATCACCGTCAACCGAATTCAGATAATAGACCACTTTTTTATGGGATCAATAGCAAGCAACAACCAGTGACATCTATAAATTAAAGCAACAATTTAGATGAAAATTTTAATGTAAAAAATACAAATATTAAAATGAACTTAGAATGAAAATCTAACCCTGAATTATACGCCAAAAGATACAAGCTTTTTGTACTGCCAATTGCCATGAATCTATCGACCAAGTGCTCTCTTACTGACTCTGGTTCCCTAGCCATTGTCGCTCCGCTGACACGGGAGGAAGACACGAAATGGAATCTATTTGACAATTGATTCCCGCGCATCAATTTGTCAAATAACATCCTTAAATAAAAACATAATTAATATTAGACTATTTCAATTAAATGTTTTAAAAAAATGTTCAACCAATTAAATAATATATTGATCGGGTTACCAGATGTACAAGTGCATAACACTAACGCCTAATTCTCCATGAAGAAATATTTGTTCCATGTCCTCTTGTCCAATTGGTTCGGTACAAGGAAAACCAAAGACACATGCATCCATATCCATTTGACGAATACCACCATTCATCAAATCTGATGTGCCCACTAGTGTTTCAAGACACTGCCGAAATCTAGGCACAAATTTTCGGATAGGAACCCTTTTCTTGGGTGGTACCCTACCAACTTTCTGGCTCACTTGTTGTGACCCTTGAAAAGGTACCTAAAAATCATATAGACTTATGTAAGATATAAAGTTATGCAGTTTTTTATTCTGATCATATAGTTAACACTTTAAATGTACCTCTCTTTGTGATGCAACAGACTCGTCGTGCTGTAAAATCCCTTTATCCTTAGATGCGGGTTTTGTAGGAGTCTAAAATTACCATGTAAAAAATTGAGGTCAGAATTGTCATTTGAATACTTAAAGATTCATAATGGTTTTCAACATACCTGATCATCTATGAAAATGAGGTCTGATGGCCATGCCACAAAAGATCCAACATAATTCATTCTCCTTTTGATCATTTCTGGTAAAAGATTCAATGTCAACACCAATATCGCCTTGATCTCCAATGTTTTCATCAATTACTTTGTTAGAGAAAAGCACTATAGACCATTTCGTACTTGTCGGATCAGTGACATAGAACACTTGTTTAGCTTGAGAGGCTAGAATGAAAAGCTCATCTTTGTACCCCACCCTGTTACGATCCACTTGCAAAAATCCTGACTTATCCATTCGTATACCATTGTTATTTTCAACCCACTTGCAACCGAATATAGGAATCTGAAATTTCTCGTAATCAAACACCCAAATACGCTCGATAACCCCAAAATACGACAGATTTGCAAATTTCGGGTTTAAGTCCTTCACACTTGATATGTGCATTGCTTCAGCTACCAAGGTGACATCACTATTTTGCATAGTACTTTTATCATCTTGTTCTTTGGTATAAAATGTGTATCCATTAATTGCGTATGCGCTATAAGAAAACACAACCAAACTTGGACCATATGCTAAACATCTCAACCTTTCTGTTACTGAGGCGGGATCTGAACGATACTTTGAATAAATATGTTCCTTAAACCATGGTATGAAACTTCGATTGTGCTCTCGTACAATCCAATTCTCATTTCTATTCAAATTTAAACCTCGAAGAACACCCTTGTGCATTTCAACATACGAATCAACCTCAATCTCATTGTGCAGAACATACAAATGCACTTGATCCCGTTAGACCCTTGATATTGTCACAACTTTATTTCCAATTAGCTTCTTACCTTTTTTCCAACAATATCAGATTTAGGGAGTCCAATTGATTGAACATTTGACAAATATTCAGTACAAAACTCAACCGCTTCTTCAACAATGTATTGTTCGGCAATACAACCCTCTGGTCGACTTCGGTTTTTCACATACCCTTTTAATATTTTCATATAACGTTCAGCAGGGTACATCCATCTCATATAAGCCGGTCCGCACAATTGTGTCTCTTTCACAAGACGAACGACAAGATGAACCATTATGTCAAAAAACGAGGGAGGAAAATACATTTCAAGATCACACAAAGTAACAACTATTTCTTTTTGCAATGTTGGTAAGATCTCAGGATCGATCACCTTACTGCAAATTGACTTGAAGAAAAAACACAATTTAGTTATTGCGCTTCTTACTTTTTCTGGCAGAATAGAACGTATACCTATCGGTAGAAAATGTTCCATTATAACATGAAAATCATGCGTCTTTAAACTCTTTAACTTGAGGTCTTTCATATAAACGAGTCTTCTAATATCTGTTGAGTAACCTTCTGGAACTTTAACTTCACTCAGAAACTTACACAATATTTTTTCTCCTTTCTAGATAGACTATAAACAGCGGGTGGTAGATATGTTCGTCTTCCTTTCTTCACGGGTCCCAATTCAGTTCTTATTCCCATCTCTACCATGTCCTCCCTTGCTTTAAGTCCATCCTTAGAATTCCCTTTTATATTGAGTAACGTACCAATAACACTGTCAAATACATTTTCTTCAAAATGCATCACATCAAGAAAATGTCTTACGTACAAAGATTTCCAATATGGAAATTAAAAAAAAATCGACCTCTTCTTCCACCCACCTGTGACAACTTTATGTGCAAAAGGCTTGCCAAACTGAATACTCACATCTTTCACCTTTTCAAAAATTTGATCACCTGTCAATCCAGGCGGAGCTCTACGTTGTTCGAATTTAACATAGATAACATCATGTACTTACGCTTCATACATAGCCACGGAGGTAGGTTATAAATCATAAGAATAACAGGCCATGAGCTATGCGAGATACTTTGAATACCGTGTGGGTTCATTCCATCAGTAGACAATGCCAAGCGAAGTTTCTTGCTTCTTTTCCAAATTCAGGATAATCATTATCAATTTTCATCCACTGTGGAGAATCTGTCAGATGTCGAAATTTTCCATCAATAATTCTTTCATCTGAATTCCAAGTCAAGTGTCTTGAATCGGTTTCACTATGATACATCCGTCTAAATCTCGAGATTATAGGAAAATACCATAAGACTTTTGTCGGAGAAAACTTTTTCTTATATCTAGGGGCACCGCATTTAGGACACTCATTTAATGATGCATACTCGTTTCGAAACAAAACACAATCTTTTGGACATGCATGTATCTTACCATAGCTCATGCCAATAGAGTACGACATCCTTTTGGCCTCATATGTTCGATTGGGAAGAACATTATCCTCTGGTAGCATATCTTTCATAAGGGCTAATAACTCTATGAAACTTATATCCGACCATCCATTGTCGGCCTTTAATTGTACAACTTTAACACCGCAGACAATCTTGTGAATTTTGTACAACCATTATACAACGGTTTCTCTACTTCGCTTACCAACCTCTCGAACATTTTGGGAAAATCATTAAGATCTTTTTCAAGCGCTTCTGCAATCTCTTCAACTCAATCATAATCGTATGTATCTATGCAATTGTCGTTTGAAGCATATGTCCTCTTATCCCCCGATTCAACATTCTCGTTACTTTTCTCACCATGCATATCCCAACATGTATAACTTCTATCAATTTTATACTGTATTAAATGTGATGCCAACTGAACTGCGTCAACCCGGTTCCCATAACAGCAATACAAACAATGACATGTCATTCGACTGGGGTCTTTGGCGTGCGCAAAAGAAAAATTAACAAACTCCGAAACCCCATTCTCGTAGTCTTTAAAAAATGGATTGGAATACATCCATGTCTTATCCATATCAACTAATTAGTGCATAAAACAGTATACTGTGTTTCTGTCAAAACGCAAAGTATACACAGAATGGATCCGTATCAAGAAAACGCAACATACGAAAGGCAATTTAAGACATATTTATCACAATACCAGTAATTTGAGGAAGAAATTTACCTCGAATTTATCGAACTCAAAGAAACGCTGAGAATGAGCGTCGTATGTCGAACTAGGCCGGGAAACACTGCTAATTCAAAGAAAAGAAAACTTCTATTATAAAAAATAGGACGACCTTTTTCTTAAGCAAAATTCAACATAGTATTATTGTTCATAACATATTCAAAATATAATAAACACAACGGTTAACATGGTTTTTCAATCACAAATGAAACAAAAGGCGAGAAATAGTATTACAACATGAAAATGAAGTTCTAAATAGGCTTCGAACCTTCAAACAATATTGCTATTTGGGATTGTGATAATTATAAGAGACTTAGTCATAGACAGTGTTAATTTTGACATCGTTGAAGATTTCTAAAATAACCTCAAAGGTAATTTTGTGTTTTCTTATGGAATTTCAATTGCATGGCCCTAATTCATAAAATTGCTAGTCTATAGAAGTTGTCTGATTTTTGGTAAATTTCGTAATTGCGTTTAGTATGTAAAATAAAGTCTTTGGATAAAGCACGTCAAATTATGGATGAAATTTTTATTACTAATGAATAGTGTAAGTTTTTTTATAGTTAAATATGCAAAATTACACTACCAAAAAAATTCTCTTGATATTGTATTTCCTGTCAAGATCCTCTAAAAAAGTATTTTCCGTAAACTTTGCAAATATTAAGGGTTGGTTGAAAAGCTCCTTTCATTGTAACATAGTATGAAACTGTCAAAATAGTTTTCCTTAGCTATAAATGCACTTTATACATCACTAAATCGAACTCAACTCTAGTGCAAATTAAGATAGAACCAGACAACGCAGACGCAGACAGAGGCAAACGATCTAGGTGGTTGCTAAGGAGAATGGTTATTATGCATTCAGAGAAATCGAACAACAGCAGCAACTTATCCATGGCAGACAAAAGCAAAAATCACTACATTTACACAAAACTGTCACAAACAGAAGCTCCACTTACACCTAGCCATGGCAGACATGCATAGAATCGAAGCATAGAATCGAAGGACAGTAACAAACACAGAAACACCTAGCCATGGCAGACATGCATACAAAAAGAAGATTTAAAGCTTACCAAGGAAGACGATGCTTGCTGAAGAATGGCGAACGGAGGTTGAGAATTCCAGGAACGGAGTATGAGATTTCCAGGAACGGAGTTTGAGCGCTGGAGGTTGAGAAGGAAGACGAAGATGAACAGAATGAGGGCCAAAAATCGTATTTAGGGTTTTCAATTTTAATTATAAAATAATCTATAAAAGCGCTTTCTAAAGCCCATATATAAGAGCGCTTTTTCCTTCAAAAGCGCTTTCGTATCATAGTCCTATAAGAGCGCTTTTTAAAAGCGCTTTCTTAAGGCCACCTATAAGAGCGCTTTTCAAAAGTGCTTTCTTAGGTTAGATATTTCTAATGCCTTTAGCAGCGCTTTTTGAAAAGCGTTGTCTTAGGGAACCCAATGAAAGCGCTTTTTTTAAGCGAAACTTTTTTAAGGCCTATGAAAGCGCTTTCGTAGAGGCGCTGCCAAAATTTTTTTTTTTTTTGTAGTGTTGTCACTTAGAATCATCTAAGCATATCTATATAGTTTAATATGAAAATTTTTAGAGTTGTTTAAAAATTATACAACGATATTATATAGATGACTTGGCATGTATCAGATGAACTTGATGTCTCGGATGACTAATTTTGTATCAAATGATTTTCAAAGTAACACATGTACAAAGAAAAGTTCTTAAATACACGAACAAAATAACAACAAAGATATCAAGGTTCAAATGTCTCGAAGTCTCAAGGTCCTATCATAAGTCTTAAGGTCCAAATACTCCAAGATGAAAATGGATAGTCACCATAGTCCAAAGAGATTCTTAAGTATTTTATGACCAATTTTATTATTAATGTCATAAAATAGAATGCTCAAGTGAACAAAAAATGTCATAAAGTAAAGAGCTAAAAAGATAAATGACATGAATGATAAAGATGTTAAATTTAAATGACATAAAGTAAATTTCAAGAAATTTAAATTGCGTTAAATTAAATTTAGCACAATGAATTTTAGGGTTAGTAAGTTAGTTTTCCGTTTCGGGACAAATTTAGTGCTATGTTAAGCAATGCAAACATATTTATGTAGAAGTCAATACTACACAAGGTCAGTCAATAACAATGTATGTACAATACATGTCAGAGATATGGTAGAAGCCATACTCGTAAAACATGTAGCACAAGTAAAAAAAATGTGGATCAAGACCTAAGTCAAGGAGATGAGATCATTACATCAATCAAATCCTTCATGATACCTTAGGATAAAATTTCACTAATCCAAAGTACCTTGAGTGATCACGATCAATTAGAGGTAAATTTGAAATGATATAAGTTCATCAAGTATCAATCCAAATTCAACTAAACAAAGATGAATCATTCATCATTCAACTGTTCAAAAAATAAAAAGAAGAAGAAAGAGATAGAGTAGAGATAAGATGAACAAGCAAAAATAAAAATTCAAATTGGATCATGAATTAGGTCTAATTTTATCAAAATCAACCATCCATTTTGGTGGATTTGATCATTCAAACTATTAACACCCAAGTTCTATTGATATTGATCAAATCTATGGCATAGATGATCAAAATCCAAGCAAACTAGAATATAGATCAATTAAACATAATTAACCCACAAAATATAATATGCAAAAAAAATTAAACATTTTTAAAGTGAAAATAAAAGGTAAAATATAAAAGCATGATCAAAATATCAAATAAATCCCAAAAGGAGATTATAACAAAATTAGAAAAATGTATAATATATTTAGAAAAAGGTTTTGATAATTTTGTAGACGTTAAACTATTTTTAAACAATTTAAAATTAAGAAAGTAGATCTAAAATATATGAAAATTAGTAAACCTAAAATGAGAATCAAATAAAATCACCATAAGGTCAGAAACCATCATAGAATCATATAATAATTTTTTTTCCAGAATTTAAAAAGTATTAAAAATATTTTTAAAATAATTAAAACAAAGCAAATATCAAGAAAATCATGAAAAGTAGTAAAATAAAAAAAATGGATTAGAAGGAAAAGAGATGAGAAAATTTTAGAAATAATTTTGGTATTTTGTAATAAAAATAAGTTAGATGTTAATTTTTAAAGCTAAAAACAATTTAAAATCATAATAAAAAAAGAAACTAAGTTTGGAAAATATAGGAAGCGCTGGATCCACTTCATTAATCACACGTGGGTGATCTCATAGTCCACGAACGCACGCTCATGGTTGAAATTATTTCAGAAAATCACACTGAATCTAAAAAAAGAAGGCCAATCATATTAAAACAATTGTCACACTATCATTGGTTTGATGATGACACCTCATCATCTTCAACCTCCAGCCATCCAAAATGTTCAGAAAAGTTCAAAAATCATGAATCCTCAAATGGTAACATGATATGCTTAGACTTATACTATTGTACTCGTCTTTTCCTTGCGATCTCAACCATATTCACCATTATAAGTTATTCAAGCTATGCTCAGAGAATTTTGAAGAAAACAAAAAGAAAGTTCAAAACAAAATTTAAAATTAAATTCTCAAATCAAGATGAAAATGCAATCAAAAGGTTCAGTGAGGATCTATGCACATCTAACATCATTCCAATAATTTGATTTGAAAGAATTGAAGCATCTAACTACCTGTACGAAGTAATGTAAATTTTCTCTGAAATTGAACTTGGCTAGCTCGATTTATGACTCTTAGTGCTTAGAAATTATTGGATTGGCTTCAAGAGTTATCAAGGATGCTAACTAAAACAACTGGCTATTACCTACAAGCACATTGATCCAGACTTCCAAGTTTTGAAAGAAAGTTGACATAGCACCACTAAGGTGATAAGCACATTGCTTTTTCCTCATATGTCTGATAGTGTGCCTTGATTTGATTATTTGTTTGTTCTTTTTTCAAAAGAGGTTGAAATTTTGGTTCCCGACCTTGACCTATACCCATCACATGAATACAAACCCAAAAATATTCTCGATTGATTCACCGTATTAGGAATCAATACTGCACTTTTTAACCCTTTGTGTCCCTTAGTATGAATTAAGAGGTGACATAATAGACATTGCATTATTTGCATATGTCGATGCATTAATTTAAACGCCTACCATAATTGCATCTGGTGTGCCATAAGGATAGACCTTACTACCAAGGGTAACGGAAAGCTTGGGCGAAAAGAAGGCCTTATCTCCTATTATTGCTTGTGTGACCCTATGGGTAGTTGGAATACTCGCTAAATATGGTGGGGAAAACTCCACTTCTAGTGATATCATCGACAATGATATCTAGCTTTATAACATGAGAAGTTACTCCAATGGTTATTGAAGAACCTACACTATTAATCGTCAATTCAATCGATTGTTCTTCTATATTTGGAGCATTGCTCTATGGAGGGAAAATATTCTTTAACTTTGGACGAGTCATTTCAGAAAGAGTATTGTCATTCCTCAAACGCATATACGCTCAACAATTAAATACATGTCATATGCGAAGAACAAAATAAACAGTAAAAGACCCATTAGATGTGCCAATTTGTTTACTGCTATTTTTAGTAAATCAACTCACAAGTTTTAGTTCACTTAATAGATTAAACTCGAAAACATCTTAAGGACAATTTGTGCATAAAAGTATAACCAAAAGTGTTTATGTTTGGAACTTAAATGTTTGAATGTCGAAGAATTGGACATAAACTCTTATTGAAATAATATTGAATTACTTCAGAAGAGAAAAATAAACAAAAAGCATAATGAATGTCATGAAATTAAATGATTTGATTTTTTTTTAAAAAAAAGACATAAAGAATTAAGATTAAGGACATAGACTCATTCATTTTCTCACAAACTATTTCTCTCTGTGACTAGGATACTTTAATTCTATAAAAAAAAAGTAAAAATTGCGACCTTGATTACATGGATGAACTTGATTTATATACTAATTTGAAGTAAATTTCGATAACGGTTACTTCTCAGGTGTTCGACATGTATCCACTATGCAGGCTTCCATCTTCTAGTGTGTTTCCACGTGTTTTTTGGTCCTTGAAACCGTTGCAAACCACTACTTTTGATAACTGCCTTTAAATATCCCAACGACCTTTCTCAAGAATCTCCAGTTGACTTCTATAGTTTTGTGGAAGCATCCCAGTCTGGCTGACCTTTGAATTTAAAGACACGCTAAGTCCCTGGCATTTGATGGGCATGTCAATCTCGACACTTCTATGCCATATGATTCATTCAAACCTTTTCAAGATTCTGGACATGTTTTAAAGAGAGAGTGATTCTAATCTTGTGGATTTGTTCCTGAGACTCTTCCAAACCTGATTTATTGAATTTTAATGCAATGTCGAAAACCAATGATCTATACGAAACCTAATATAAAGGAACTATTGACTCATTCTTAAGGGGATCTTTGTTTAAAAAATGGAAAATTATTATATACATTGATTAAGAAGAAACTCCTAATGATAGCTTTCATTTGCATAGAAAAATATCTTAGATTCTATAAAATTGGTCCCCTAATAACTAAACACGTTTTTATGTTTATAGATAAAAATTATAATATCGTGCAATCGCGTCATGAATGACGTGGCCGCACTATAATTGATCATTTAAATTGCTTCCAAATCTTGAAAGAAAGTTGAGATAGGTCTTGGGGGCGCCGATGTGCTTCGTAAGTGGGTTAAGATTTCATTATTTATTTATTTTTTTAAATTAGGTTAAAAGTTTGGATCACATTGTTGTTCTTGTTGAGCATAATGATGGCTTGATGAAGATTAATTGTGTCACTATTGTGTTGAAGCGTGCCGATATTGTTTGCTTTTCTTTTGTGCTTTTTTTTGCGTATGAAATTTGCCTGCTTAGGATAATTTCAATATGATTTGGTCTTTTCCACGAATCTTAGTATTATTTATTAAAACCTATTAAACGTAAATGCATGTAAAAATTCTTCGAAACCATAAATTTAAGTATTATAAACTTAGTGTGACAAAATATCATAGTAACACTATCAAGTTATGAAGCCTAGTATGTCGCATTGTCTGTAGCAAATTTTCAGACATATTGGTTGCGATCTCTCATGAATGAATTACAGATCACCAACAACATTGCAGATAGGCAACAATTTAGCCATCAATATAGTCATAAATCTCTTTTTTCATTGGAAAAACAAGCATAATGAGTCAAGGTTTCATTACCTTAAATATAAGATGAATTAATAGACGCGTATATGGATTATTCTTCTACTCAAAATCAGTTGGCAGATTTGTTCACCAGAACTGTGGACTAATTTCTAAAGCTTATGACAGACATTGAAATTGTTACTTTTGATTAGTATAAGATTAAGAAGGAGTGTTGGTCAACTATCTACTAAACAAAAACGCACCTGTCAGAAATCACCAACAAAACTAGAAAACAACCCTACTGTCTGCTTAACAAAAAAAGGCCTTGTCAAAATTAATCTTTATGTTGAATAAACAATAACAATCTATTGAAGAAAAATATATGTAGCACTTTCTATTAGTCCTTGATTTAATTTTCTACAATATTTCTGAAATTAAATTATAAGCATTTCCTTTTCTCATCTTCCTTTCATGCATATAATGAATAACATTGAGAGAATAAAATTAAACAAGATATTTGAAATAGCAACAAGATGTATAATAATAAAATACATGATAATACAAATAAAATTTATAGATATATATATGAAACTAATATTCAGCAGCGCCATGCAGAAGCAGCAATGATGGATCTATCTTGCCACCCAAGCAACAAGCAACCCTTGTCCTCAGTTAACCTATACCCATCACATGAATACAAACCCAACAATATTCTTGATTGAGTCACTGCATTAGGACTCAATGCAACTCCTTTGAACCCTCTCCCTTCCATTATCTTCCTCCATTTTTCCAACCTCTCATGTCTCTCTATCCTTTCCTCCCCTTCACATGCGACAATGTTCCGAATCTCTGGTGCGAATATATACTGCTCCACCTTTGCCCTAGGTGCTGACTCCATCGGGAATGTCGCGTCCAAAGAGTCGAAGATGGCGGAGTAGTAATGCAAAGCCTCGAGAAATCGGCCTAAAAAGTATGGCCCGTTATGGCTTGCTTCTTGCTCCACTAAGGTCACGATGTTCGGTGCTTGGTCTCTAATCATAGATAACAGGTTTCCGAGATGGTTCCCGGGAACACGATGGAGGCGGTTAACTGTGTTAACCGCTAAAGCCTCGCCTACTCGGCGGTTAAACATGTGTGGTTTAAGATCCTCAAGTTGTTCTCCAACGGGGTGAAACTCAAACGGGATGCGAAGAGAATGAGCTAACTCTGTTAAACATCGTCCGGTTTCTCTAACCGCATCGATGCATGGCCCAACACCTGTGATTCGAAGGAAAGGAGCACCTCCGGGCCGTGCAGCCAATGCCTGCATGAATGCAGGCCATTGGTAACCCTGGAGGATATCAAGGTCGATGACATGTACACGCTCTTCAGCCTCAAACGCCTCGAAAATTGCTTGGTTAGCAGTAAAGTGAGCGAATTTTATGTAAGGACAAGCTTGGTAGACAATTTGATAGATCCTGAGGACTTCCATAGCGTTTGATGGGAAGGAAGAGAAACTTGATGATGAGGATGATGATGATGATGATGGAGGTGTTATTTTCTTCATTGATGATGACTTTGTTGTTAGGGTTGCAGCTAGTCTTGCACTTAGAGATTCTGTGAAACATGAAGCTACACGTTGCATGGAGTCACCTAGTGGTGTTACTACTCTGTTGAGCTGGTGTAGGTACCTTCTGGCTAGCATGTATTCTTCTTTTGCAACTGCTTCAGCACAAGCTAGAAGCAAGTGCACCAGTTGAAGTCCACTGTCTTGCTCCTACATATATAATATATTAGTTTTTCAACTCATAAGTCATATCATAAAAATTAGAGGCCACAAAACGGATCCAGCCAATCAGTCATGTCCATTTTGCTTGCTTTTTTTTAGGGTGGGACAAAGTTTTTGGACCGGACCCTCTAATATTTCGTCCGTCCCTTTTTTCTTTTTTTACTTTTGTGGGATGGATATTAATATTATTTTTTTGCAATTTTTAAGCTTTAAAGACGCAATATCTTCAGTCCACACTCTTTTTTTTACCGGACAGATCAAGATTTTAGGCATGCCCTCTCTACTATGTGTGCCCAGTCAAATAGGACCAACATACCCTTTTGCCACCCAAAATAAAATCACATGTTTCATTAGTATTAAACTAGTGTGCTCAAATTGATAATATTATATTAGATAGACCATAAATTACGTTAATTAATTAAATTAAAGGATCAAGTGGCTTATAATTTGAAATAAAATTTTGAGGTGAAGTAAGACAAAGGAAAGATTTTATTACCTGTTCAATTCCAATTGGAATAGGAACTGTTAGACCTTGTTGTTGTGCTTGCAACTTTTGGTGTTTCTCTTGATACCTTTCTTGTTGTAAAGCTTGTGAAAGTGAAGCACTAGCCATAGATCCCATTTGATGATACATATCACTCTCTTGAGACACTTGAGAAGAGCCACCACCACCATGCAAAACAGATGATTCTTCATACCTTGATGAAGAATTCTGCATTGTTAAACTATCCAAAATTGTCGAAATGGGTGTCTCCATGTCAAAACATTGATCATTAGAAGAAGAAATAGCCTTTGTTGATGAAAAATCAACATCAACTTGATAATCTTCTAGGAACTCTTCAATTGCTGGCAATGAAAGATTTTCAACATGTTGCATGTATTGATTATTTGGTGAATTGAAAACTCTATGAAGTGGACTAAGTCCTTTTCCTTTTTGATGATTATTATAACTATTCAAACGAGGTGGTGAAAAGGTTTGAATTTGCATGCCTTGAGCATAGTTAGTATTATAGTTAGAATTATTGTAAGTAGAAGCTTGTGGTGAATTAGGGTTAATGTTGTTCCTAATAGGTGATGATATCATGAAATCATTATCTATATGGTCATTGAAAAATGATTCCCACATTGAACTATCTGGCGATTGGACTTCCACATCACCATCTAAGTCAAATTTGAGTGATGGTAGGTTTAAGCTTTGTGGGGTTAGAATACTAGTAATTTGATCTAAATCATCACAAGAATTTGTGACATTTTTCTTTGAAGAATTTGGTTGAACACATTTTTCTTTGATGGAATTTGAGCTTCCACAAAGTGAATTCATCATTTTTTGGTGGTTAAACTTCTTTGCTACCTCTCAATAGAACAAAAATAAGTAAGCTAATAATATATATCTAGAAGAGATTTTGTATTTTTGATGAATCTAAAATTCTAAGGGAATTTTTCACTTAGGCTCTTAGCTTTAATGAAGGTTGGTTGGTTTATGGAAAGAGCAATGTGTATGTTTTCTCTCTTTTTATTTAGGTAGGATGCAAAAAAGTACAAACTTTTATGAGAAAATTATGAGAAGAAAAGACAACACTTGATTCCAAGAGTTTGTGAGTTCTTTCATGTAGTGTTAAGAGTTTGTGCTGGATTTTAAGAGGCCTGATTTTTGTCATTTATGAACCTATTTTAACGGTTTACTAATAGGAGGCTTTGGAATACTTGTATTTGCAATAAAGGACAAAGGTTTTGGTGGACCCCATTTTCTATGGGCCGGCCCATCTATTTACAAGGATCTTTTCATACTCCCCATGGTTATTATGGGCATGAATAGGCATTTGTAAAAAAAATTATTTGTATAATTACTAAAAACTTACTCAACAAATATTTGTGAATATTAAGATTTGAACTTTGATATTGAGATTCAACTTAACAATAACAACTTTTGATAGTTGAATTAGAATTTAGGAACTTATAAATTATAAGTATAATTGAAGTACACTGATGTAAATAAATTTTATACTGTTAATTAATCAGACATGTTGATTAGTTTGAAATGTTTGATTTTTATTTTAATTTCTTTTAAAGCAATACAATTAAATGGTTATGATATATTGATATACAGTTTGGAGTTGTTGAAAATATAAATGTCGAAGAAGTCACATATTTTATAATTTTTCTTTTCACCCCTTCAATTATACATGGCACTCCTAAATTGCATGAAAAGACAATTTTGTCCAAGACACCTTCATTGTTGAAATTTATGATACACCGTATTTTTTAAAATATTCTGACGATACTTGAAATTTGCGTGCGATATCGGAATTTTCACCAAAACAAGTAAGATTTCTGGTAGATTTGATCAATTTTCTGGTATTTCATACCGAATATTTCATAATTTCCGATATCGCCTACCGTAAATTACGAAATATCCGGTATTTTTGCCCAGAAATTTAGAAATCCCCGATATTTTCATTTAATGTTGATACCGAGAATTTCGAAAATTCCGCTACGCCTAAAATACCGAAAATTTTGAAATTTCCGGTATTTTTATTTTTTCTAAAAAATGCTAAGTTTTTAATGATTTTTAACTTTGCTTGCAATGAGGACTATAGGAAAAGACGGTTCTATTTCCGGTTGAACTACTGATCGAGCAGATGTTGTGGCTCGAGTAGCTGATGAGGCACAGGCCTCAGAGGCGCAGGGTGATCTCCTTTGTCCGACCAGTTCTCACTGGAAACAGATGGCTGAGCAGGTCGCGTCGGGGTTTCGTGCACCTCGTCGACGGACTTCCAGAGCTCCTACGGCTGGACGATTAGCCTCATGTTCCTGCAGTGGAACAGATAGTTGTACCAGATTCGGTGGTTCAGGAGTCAATTACTGAGGAGAGGATAGTTGAGGAGCCGGTGCAGGAGCAAGTTCTAGAGGTGGTGCAGGAGCCGGTACTAGAGTCGGTTCAGGAGCCGGTGCAGGAGCAAGTTCAAGTGCTAGTGTAGGAGGGAGTGGATGTGGTGTCTCGTGTTGATACAGATACCACGACTGTTGCATCAATTGAGCCATTAGTGTGTAATGATGGTGGTTTCCCTGGAGGACCTTTTGACAGATCCGTTTTGACGGGTTTTGCTGACCATGTCACTAATAGGATATGGCAGGGCGAGGTAAGTATTATTGGTTTGGTTTAACGCTTAATTTTTATTTGTGTTACACTATTTAATGTATACTAATTTGTTGTAATTGGGTTGTTTTGTTTTAGGAGCGTCCTACTTTGAAGGTCGCTTCTAATGGGTCGAAGTTGAAGAACTTCCACAATTCTCTTATGCCTGGGCTGGTGAGGAGGATAGTTGAGGAGTTCAGCCTGGAGGACTTTGCTGGATGCTCATTGACGATGTTGAACGCCCTCATATTATCTGCTTTTGTTGAGAGATGAACCTCAAATACATCTTCCTTCCATCTTCCATTTGGGGAGATGACTGTCAATTTGGATGATGTGGATGCTCTCTTTCACCTACCGGTAGCTGGTACATTTTTCACACCAATGCATAGGGATCAGGCGACAACGACGCACATGGTTGTCGTTGCGTTGAAGGTGGATGAGGTAGAGGTCCTACATGAGTTCTCTGAGACTCGGGGATTTCATCTCCGCATGTCTTGGTTGAGGACTACGTATAAGGCGCTTGTGGAGGCACGTAGGCATGAGGTTGCCTCTATGGCGTACATGCTACATCTGGTGGCATGTACTCTCTTTGCGGAAATGTATGGAGTGTACATTGATGTATGTTACCTGTATCTATTCAGTGCCCTTGACAGTCCATCTTGGGCTTGGGAAGTGGCGGCTTTGACGATGTTGTACACGACAGTTGATGTTGCTTCCCGTCCTGATACCTGATCGCGACTTTATACGTCTTATAGAATCTAGACCGCGAGTATACAGTCCTATCGCGTGTATTTTTAAATATTATCGAATCCCAAAGGACTAAATGTTGATCTACCGTTATCTTAGGTTACTACGTAAATCTATGGCTAATAATATAAATAATATTTGGTTTTAGGGAACCTAACTGATTAAGATCTAGTTTAGATTCAGAATGAAAGTATCAGTATGTAATGGTCGGGCTTAGAAATTTAGCAATTCATTGACTTAAGTTGTATTATCAAAACGTGTTTCAGTAGGAAATACTTGTTTAAAAATCCTCTTCTCACACTCTCGTGTTTATTGATTCAGATCCTATAATCAAACCTAAGTGAGTGCTCTCGCTGTTTCAATTAGAGTTTAAAAATAGATTTTGAAAATAAATAAAACCTAATCAACTTAAAGCGCTATCGTTGTATTTTAAGTTGATGCTCAATTACTAATGTCTATTTAAAATCTCAAACTCTCGCTTTATTGATCCTAACTTCTAATCTGTATTTTACTCTCGCAACAAAACAGTTACATTAAGAACTAGTAATTGAAACCAGAAAATTAATCTTTTTTAAAACGGAACAAATCGAATGGTGTTGCTAAACCCCGTTGGCTATGTGACCCTACATACCGATAATTAAATCTAGCCTAGCATGTTAAACGATTCAGTTATAGCGCAACAATGATAAACAGACAGTTCAGATAAAACATGCATTGCGGATAAATCAGGCATATAATAGATAAGCAATTAATTTAGCCAATAAATAAATGAACAATTAAATAAACCAATAAATAATTTAATTAAAATAAACCTGAAAATAAAAGGCGGAATATTTGGAAAGCTCCAGGAGTCTCCCACAAGTCGGTGAGATTTGCCCTTCGTTGTCCAAAAATTCAAAAGTGATGAAAGAAATAAAAAGGCGCAACTCTAACGTAAGGTTAGAATTGGCAAAGGTTCGCAGCAATCCCTGATGTGGAAATTGCTACGAGAAAAGAATGACAGAACTAATAAATCGAAACTAGACATTAAATTGAAATCTGAAATAAACCTGGGAAGTAAACTGGTAGAGTAACGGTATAAAATTGCAGAAGAAAATTCCCCTTTGCAATGAAATATGGCAGCCTATTTATAGAGGTAATGGCACGCTTGAAAACGGAGTTGTTGAGATTTTCTCGCCTCCTATTTCTCCTCTGTAGCAGCCGCTACGGAGCTGGCTAAGTCACGCGTAACGGTCGCCACAACTTGCCTTAGTGAGGAAGCTTCGTCCCTGGTCCGTGACGGTCACTAGGGTTTACTGGAAGGGGTGTAACGGTCGTTACACCCTTGGGCTTGGTGAGAAGCGCGTGGAAGTGGGATGGGTCTGCTTCCTTTTATTCGTTTTTCCTTTTTTGCTTCTTTCACACCCCCTATTTCTTGTCATACACCACACACTTTAATAACTGCTTCTATTTTGTGGACTTTGAGTGTGATTGATCCGTCTTTTCTCGACTTTCTTCGTACTTGCCTCATAATTTATAAAAACCTGAAAACATAGAAATTACCGGCATAATACGAATAAAGAATAATATAATTAATTAAAATGCGGATAAGAATCATATAAATCGATCCAAATAATCGTTACATTTTCGTGTTATCAAACTCCCCTACACTTGAACCTTTGCTTGTCCTCAAGCAAATGGTAGACTTTGAAATAATTTAGCGTAAAGTTCCTGACGCAGTCGCATGATGCAACTTGGATTGTACGTAGTTGATATGCGTTACGTTTAGAAAGATGGAACTGAGTTCCGACACTGATGATACATAAATGACACAAAACCATAGTCAATGTCTAAACCTTCCTTCATATGCAAACCAGTCTGAATCATGCCATCATAGCTCAACCTAATTCTTCTCGTTCGAAATCAACCGTTTCATTCTCACGCAATCACATTAAGCCCTTTATCTCTCGCACGCACATAGTAGAGTAGCCGGTTAGTGATTCTGGTCATTTTATGCACGGGGTTCTGGTACGCAAGTTGGTAACCCTTTTTCTCTTCCAAAGCATAAGTCTTGGGGATCGAACCATGGTTCACCCTACCAAGTTTAGCACCAGATACCACTGAACAGGCTTACAACTGGTTTTCATATTAGTTTTTTTAGGTTCCGCAACTGTTGTTTTAAATGACTTGGTGAGGGTCACCTAACTTAATTAGCGCATTCCCTGTTATAACTGGATATTTAAAGCTTTTTCTAATAATGACCAGTCACTTATATTCATCGTCTCCCTACGTAGTTTGTGGATAAGACGGTGTCGACTGCTTGTATAAACTACTCGGGGTTGATCTAAAACTTAAGACTTAATTTCTCGGTATCATAGTTACTCAAACTGATTTTCACGATCTGAAGGATTTAGGTGTCAGGGCGGTATTATCTTTGTCGAATCTTGTTCAAAAATTCTAACGAAGCCTCATTGAGCAACCTATATACTTTCCGAAAGTACCGAGCTAATGCGCTGAAATAAAAAAATTTGTTATGGCTCAAGAAACGTGTGGAAGTAAGAATAACTTACGGAAATGAATATCGATCTGAAAATTGTTCTTTTTATTGAATGGAAAGGGAAATAACTGAAATTCAAAACTTACTGGAAATTGAAGACAAAGTTTTCCTCCCCTGCACTTAGACTGAGCGTTGTCCTCAATGCGACAACTGAATTGAGAAGAAGAAAACTTACAAAGAAACTTAAGGAAAATAAAAAAGGAAATACAAGAAAATAGGAAAATAAATCAGTCTTCATTGTTGTCTCTGATATCTCTGTCGGTTGATGATTCACCTCGTGCTCTTCTTCCGCCACGTGTCCTTACTCCGCCTCCTTTAGGAGGCTCCTCACCAGTGTTGTAAACATAGGCATGCAAGACTTCAACGCGGAATGATAGGTAGCGCATTTCATCAGGAAGGTCAGAAATGTCGTGATGGTTACAATAAGCAGTATTGTGTTGATCGCGTTGCATCTCTTGCATCAACTGCATCAGTTCCTGCTAACGCTGATCTTGAAGTAAAAGAGATGCATATATTGTGTCGAGTGCGGCTGGCTGAGGTTATTTCCTGGTTGAGCCTGTGGTGGGACATTTGGTTGTGGTGGTTGTTGATTCACTTCCGGTTGATTATTTTGCGCGTTCGCTCCAGGTGCTGGTGCTTGAACATTGTAAACCCAATTTGCAGCAACATCAACTCTTGTGATATTCGAATTTGGTAGAATAATTCCTGAAACGACTATATTGTGCACCATTAATTTGTACCTTTTATCCCTTCTTTCTTTGATAATTCGACTTGACTGGCAGTAATTAATATCTAAGAACTCGGCTTGCCAGAATGGTAATTCATCCAACCTGTCTTGCAAATCCAGATACTGGGCAATAACTGTGACTATGCCCCTTATACAGAAAGGTGATATGTTTTCATTTCTTGATAAAAGCGACTGGACGTGGTGTAGAAGGAACGGAGCGGAATTTATCCTCAGATCAGGATTAAAAGTGCAGTGCAGAAAATACATCTCCCTAGCGTTTACCTTGTTATTGTTTGCTCGCCCAAACACCGCATTGGCTAAGACTCGGTGGAAATAGCGGATGTATGGGTTATGGATATGTGTATACAAAAGCTCCACCCAATCATCAACTCGAGTGTCGATTAAACGTTCCCACATTTCGAACGACCTTGTCGTCCAATCTTCATCATGAGGAATTCGATATTCCACACCTTTTTCATGGTGAAAATTAAGTATTTGACTCAGATTCTCTTGGTTCATGGTGTACACTGTGTTGAATAATTTGAAGGTTACTGCACCCATTAGGTATTGACCAACTTCTGGAGTAGGCGGTGTGTGGTGTGCAAAAGAACTCAAAAACTGCAACGTGAGAGGTTCATAAGTTGGCAGATTCATAGTGGCAATGTAGTGTAGACCAGATGCATGGAGCATGGATTGCACAATATCGAGCAATCCCAAATCACGTAGACAGTCTTCATCAATATAATTCGTGGAAAGTATACCTCTCTGGTGAAATCTCAGGTAGAGTTTCTCTTGTCGGACCCCGGCTTCTCCATCTCTGAACACCATATCCGTGAGGTCTGGTTCCTCTCTGTCTTCTTGAGCTCTTCTGGCCATATTTGTGAAAGGTTTTGGAAATGAAATGGTTTAAACGGTACAAGGGTTTTTGAATAAAGTTGAATGTAATAGTGTTGTTTTCTCAAGAGATTTTATAGGAAGATGGTGAAGAGAAGATGAATTGAGGTATTGAATGGGAATTAAGAGTGGTGTTTATGGTGAAAAGGAAACAGATGAGATTATTTTGAAATGGTTTGAATTGATATGAATTGAAATGAATGGGAATGAGTGGTGTTGGTCGGTTTATAAAGTTCCATGGTCAAGGGGTGTGTAACGGTCGTTACAGAAGGCTTACTTTTGCAAGCCTAGCCTGCTGCCATTGTAACAGTCGTTACAAGTTGTGGCCTTGGAATCTCACGTGCCTGCAACATACGGGACAAGGCATGCATGCATGATATTCTCTTGGTGACCTTGGCATGGCAGGTTGTGTCATTTCAATGTCTTAAAGGATAAAAATAAATTGAGCATGGGAGATAATGAATGACATATTAGGTGTGTTATTCAATGATAAATGCATACTAGGACTAGTAGGTTAATATTCATGCATTTTATTTTTTTAGATGAAACTTAATAATAACACAATAGCAACAAAGCACAATGAGAGATATAACACAAATAAATAAAATGATGAAATAATAAATAAAATAACTGAAACAATTAAATCCCAAAAAATAAATAACCGAAATAAATCTAATGTTATGCTAATGAAAACTACGAAATAGAAAAAAAAATCAAATCCTCTAAATCTAAATAGACACTCCTCCCCTAAACTAAGAATGAACAGTGCCCTTAATATTCTAAAAACAGAAATCAGCCACCTCTAGAATTCAACTGCTGATATAGGTGATCTAGATTTGACGTAACAAGATCCATGAAACCATAAAAATCAGTGTGGAGCGAGGTAGGATCAGAGCAGATGGCAGCATGCTCTCTCGTAAGCGCATCAATGGTAGCAGCATAGTCAGGCTATGGAATTTGGGCGGCGGCAGCAGCAGGATCTATGGATGGATCCCAAGCTGGAATACAGTCAAGTAGAGGCGGGTAGTAGGATCAGCCTTAATCATCTCAATCAACTCGACCATCTCTGGGTTGAACTCTTCCAAAGCTGCTGGAGGGTCATAATAGTGGGGCGGTGTTAAAGGATCAAATTCTTCTTCCTCTATGTCGTTCTCTGCTACACCCTCTAGTTCATAAGTCCAATTCTTCTTGTCGTGCACACTGGATCGTGCAATGTCAGGAAGTGTAAACTGGTAGATCGGCTCATAATGAATCAGCATTTGGTACTGATTTGGCTCCAAATATCTAATCATCCCAACATTAAAACAAAAAGACAAATCCAGTGGGGTATGATCAGCAGTAGGGGTCAGACGGGACAATCGCTCTCTCTGAAATAAATCACTAGCGATCATAGTCACTAAGCCTCCAACACATATTGGTCCATGAGGAGCCTGGGCAATACTCAAGAAGAGGAGCAAGCATAAATGAAGTACCTACCACTGGTCTAGATTGAAACACACAGAACATAATAAATAACTCCTCCTTAGACACCAAGGTATCATTCTGAGGTTTCCCAAAAAAGGAAAACGATAGAATCATGTGAAAGTACTGAATCGCTGGGTTATGAATCTCTGACGAGTGTCTAGGGATGGAGCTGTGATGCCTCATAGTATATATCTCTTCCCAAAAGTGGTCAAGATGGTTGTCGAAATACTCATCATTTGGAATCTCAATGACAACATCAACACTAACTGGGAAATCCAATAGATCAACAAGCTCACGGGTGTTGTATTTGTGGGTAAAATCAAATAATTTGAAATAAACCACCCCTCTAGCCAACCCTAAATCAACATCAGGGTTATAATACAAAAAACTGAGAAACTCCAGTGTCAGGTTGCGGTAAGTGGGATGTTGGTTATGAATGAAATAGTCCCAACCAATCTGGTTGAACATGAAGCGGGCACTCTCCTTGATGCCTAAAGCGGACAATGTGGGATCATGTGCATAAACAGTGGAACGCATCTCTCTCTGAGCAAGTGTCTCGTAACTTCTCTATAGGGCCCCACTCAAGAAGGTGACAGGCATAGTGTCGGAAAAATCCATAGCAAAAATCAGTGAAGAAAAAGAAACGTGAATCCTGTAAGTAATCAAAAATAGTTTTAAATCAGCATCGACCTAGTGCCTAAGAATAGAAAAGAAGAACAAAAAATTTTATAAAAACTTTTAAGAAAAACATTTAACAAAAATGAATTAAAAACTTTTAAGAAAACAAATTTTTTATACAAATGGTGGGTTACCTCTCACAAAACGCTTTGTTTAACATCGGAAGCTCGACCTATTTTGAAAATCGAAAACTATTTTGGTGACTCATCCGACAACTGTATAAGTCTTAGACTAGCCAAGTAGTCTTTATTATCGATACAACGGTAGTGCTTCAAACGCTTCCCGTTTATAATGAACGGATCACTAGCTTTTCCTTTAATTTCAACAGCGCCGCTTGGGAGTACTTTTATAACTTTGAAGGGTCCTGACCATCGGGAACGAAGTTTTCCTAGGAATAATTTAAGTCTGGAGTTGAATGAGAGTACTATATCACCCTTATTGAATTCTTTTCTAGAGATGCGTTGGTCGTTCCATTTCTTAATTCTTTCCTTATAAATCCTGGCATTTTCGTAAGCATCTAGTCTAATCTCTTCCAATTCATGGATGTCTAGAACCCTCTTTTCCCAACTGCTTTGTAATTCAGATTCAGGATTTTAATAGCCCAATAGGCTTTATGTTCTAGTTCCACAAGTAAATGGCATGACTTTCCATAGATTAACTTGAAAGGTATGGTTCTGATGGGTGTCTTTTATGTTGTCCTATAAGCCCATAATGCTTCATGTAGCTTGGATGACTAGTCTTTCCTAGATGTGGCAACAGTTTTCTCTATTATTTTCTTAATCTCTTTGTTAGAGACTTCCACTTGTTCACTTGTTTGCGGGTGGTAAGGTGTTGCTACACGGTGTCGGACTCCATACTTTGTTAAGAGTTTATCAAAAATTCTGGAAATGAAGTGAGAGACACCATCACTGATGACTAGTCTTAGTACATCGAATCTCAGAAAAATTATGTTTTTGAACAATCTAGTTACTACTTGTGCATCGTTTGTTGGAGAGGCTACAACCTCTATCCATTTAGATACGTAGTCTACTGCAACTAATATGTAATTGTTGCCAAAGGAAGACGGGAAATGTCCTATTAAGTCAATTCCCCATACGTCAAAGACTTCTACTTCCAGGATACCCTTTTGAGGCATCTCATCGCGTCTTGATATGTTACTAGTGCGTTGACACCGGTCACATTTTATGATAGCAGCATGGACATCTTTCCATAGGGCTTAGTTTAATTTCATTTTCATATTCCATATGGGCTACTAAGTGTTCATATGGAAAATCGTCATTAATAGGTATGGTGTCAGGATTAAGGTTTTCCATTCTAGAGAGATGGTCAGCTACTAGATTCTCAGAGCTCGGTTTATCTTTGATCTCTAAATCAAACTTCTGCAAGAGCAAGATCCATCTCAATAATCTTGGTTTGGCGTCCTGTTTAGCTAAAATGTATCTAATAGTTGCGTGATTTGTATAGATTATAATATTCGCGTATACTAGATAGGAACGGAATTTATCCAACGCAAAAACTATGGCCAAAAGTTCCTTTTCTGTAGTGGCGTAATTTATCTGTGCAAAGTCCAAGGTTCTACTTGTGTAATATATGGCATGGAGCTTATTGTCTCTTCTTTGTCCTAGGATTGAACCTACTTCATAATCGCTTGCGTCGCACATTATCTCGAATGGTAAACTCCAATTAGGTTGGTGTATGATAGGTGCGGATATAAGAGTTGTTTTCAACAGTTCAAACGCCTTCACGCAATAATCATCAAAGATGAATTCAGATTCTTTCATTAGGAGGTTGGTGAGCGGTTTAGATATTTTTGAGAAAACTTTTATGAAACTTTGGTAGAAACCGGCGTGGCCTAAGAAACTTCGTATTTCTCGCACGGTTTTGGTGGTTGGAGGTTTTCTATTACTTCAATCTTGGCTTTGTCTACTTCAATACCTCTCTCGGAAACTATGTGTCCAAGAACAATTCCTTATTTTACCATAAAATGGCATTTCTCCCAATTCAAAACTAGGTTTACTTGCACGCATCTCTCCAATACCTTTTCTAGATTTGACAAGCATCCTTCAAAACTTTTCCCGCGCATAGAGAAGTCGTCCATAAATACTTCCATGATATCGTCGATGAAATCGACAAAGATGGACATCATACACCTTTGGAACGTTCCTGGTGCATTACATAATCCGAACGGCATTCGTCGATAAGCGAACGTACCATAAGGTCATGTGAATGTAGTCTTCTCTTGGTCATTAGGATGTATAGGAATTTGAAATAATCCTGAATAATCACCCAAATAACAGTAGTAGGAATGCTTAGCCAATCGCTCAAGCATTTGGTCCTTACGAGTGGCTTTGTTTAGTTTCCTATAGTCAATGCACATTATGGCTCCACTCACGACTATTTCTACTATATGTTCTCCATGTTTGTTTGTCATGACTCTGATTCCTCCTTTTTGGGTACGCAGTGGACTAGACTGGCCCATTGACTATCAGTGATCGGATATATGATTCCTGCATTCAGAAGTTTGGTTACTTCATCCTTTACTATAGTGCTCAGAATCAGATTAATTTTTCTCTGATGTTCTCTAGATATCTTACAATCATCTTCCAGCATGATGCGATATATGCAGATGGAAGGACTTATTCCTTTGATATCAATAATGTTGTATCCTAAAGTGGATGGATATTTTCGTAAAATATGTAACAGTTTTTCCGTCTCGAGTTGTCCTAAGTTTGCGTTAACTATCACTGGTTTTTGGAGTTCAGAATCCAGAAATTTGTATCTTAGGGTTTTGGGTAAAACTCTAAGTTCTAAGTCGAGTTTCTTCGGACAGGGCATATGATTTGATGTCAGCGCTAGAAATTCACTTAAACTGTCATCACAATATTTGGGACACCAATTATCATCTTTGGAAATCAGGGGCATTGGAATCTTTATAGTTTCAGGATCGGGTTCCTTTACTGACTACATCTCTTTGACACATTCGTCTATTACGTCTAAATGATAGAACATATCATCGATGGCTAGGGCATGTAGGAATTGTGTCAAGATGAATTCAACTTTTTCTTCTCCAACTTCAAAGGTTAGTTTTCCTTTCTTAACATTAATTATGGCTCCGACAGTGGCTAAAAATGGTCTTCTCAAAATGATAGGGGTAACACTATCTTCTCTAATGTCCATAATGATGAAATCCGTAGGGATGTAGAATTGACATATTCGTACTAGAACCTTTTCAAGGATTCCTACGGGGTATTTGACTAAACGATCCTCTAGTTGTACTGACATCTTAGTCGGTCTTAATTCTCCCATGTTAAGCTTCTTAGATATCGACAGGGGCATCACACTAATACTAGCGCCTAAGTCGCATAGAGCCTTGTCTATGACAAACTTACCTATGTTACAGGGAATAGAAAAGCTCTCGGGATCCTTCAGCTTTTGCGGCATTTTATTCTGAATGATGGCGCTACACTCAGCAATGAGTGTAACTGTCTCGTTATCCTTTATCTTCTTCTTGTTAGATAAGATTTCTTTAAGAAACTTGGCGTGTGAGGGAATCTGAGTGATAACTTCTGTGAAAGGTATTGTGATATTTAGCTGTTTCAGAAGTTCCACAAGTTTCTTGAATTGCCCTGCGCTTCTAGATTGAGTAAGTTTTTGAGGATAAGGGATTGGTGGTTTGTAAGGTGGCGGAGGAACATAGGGTTTTTCCTTTTCTACCGTGTCTCCACCATCTACCTTCTCTTTCTCTTTTGGTTCGCTTTCTTTCTCATTTGTTTTTCCAGAGATTTGGGACATGGCTGGATTCTTAGTTATAGGATCCTCTGATCCGTCGTATTCAGTTCTGCTTCGCAGTATAATAGCATGAGCATGTTCTTTCGGATTAGGTTAAGGTTGACCTAGAAATGTACCAGCAGGTGCAGCGGTGGGAGCTTGTTGTTGGGCCACTTGTGAAATCTGGGTTTCTAACATCTTGTTATGTGTGGCTAAAGCATCTACCTTATTCACTAACTGTTTGATTTGCTCGCTGGTGTGAATATTTTGGTTTAGGAACTCCTTGTTGGTTTGAGCTTGAGTAGCTATAAAATTTTCCATCATCAGCTCAAGGTTAGACTTCCTAGGCACGTTAGGAGAAGATGCAGGTGCATTTTGATATCCAGGTGGTACAGCTGGTGCTTATCCAGGCGCATACAACGCATTGGTATTCTTATATGAGAAATTTGGATGATTCTTCCATCCAGGGTTGTATGTGTTCGAGTAAGGGTTTCCTTGCGCGTAATGCACTTGGTCGGTGGAAGTTCCTACTAAGAGTTGACATTCAGCAGCACCATGTCCAGGTACTTTGCATATCTTGCATTTAGGAGTTATGGAAGCCACGGTGGCTGGAGGTATTGCGGTTAAGCTTTCTATTTTCTTGGTGAGAGCGTCTACCTTAGCATGGACGCTGTCGAGACTGCTAATCTCATAAATCCCACTTTTCGTTGGTTCCTTCTCTCTAGGAACTTTCTCTACTTGACCTCTTTCACTTCCCCACTGATAGTGGTTTTGGGCCATACTCTCCATGAGTGCATAAGCTACGTCATAGGATTTATCCATAAGTGTGCCACCTGCAGCGGCGTCTATTGTTAATCTCGTGTTATACAGGAGACCATTGTAGAAGGTATGGATAATTAACCATTCTTCTAACCCATGATGTGGACAAAGCCTCAACATGTCTTTATATCTTTCCCAAGCATCAAAAAGAGACTCATTGTCTTTTTGTCGAAAATCGCTTATTTTGGCTCTCAGCATAGCTGTCTTACTTAGTGGAAAATATTGTGCAGGGAAGACCTTCTTCAAATTATCCTAGGAGGTAACTGAGTTAGTTGGTAGAGATTGGAGTCAAGCTCGGGCTCTGTCCCTTAATGAAAAAGGGAAAAGACGAAGTCTTATCGCCTCTTGACTGACCCATTTGGTTTAACTGTATCTGCGTATTGCAGAAACATATATAGATGTAGATTAGGTTCGTCCATTGATCCACCAGAAAACTGGTTCTGTTGTACAGCGGACAACAGAGATGGTTTAAGTTCGAAGTTGTTAGCCTTTATGGCTAGAGCAACAATGTTATTGTGTGGTTCTTCCTGCGAATGAATAGCATAAGATTTGAGCGGACGTGGTTGATCACCCATGTCTGGTTCTCCAACTGGTTCGGCATAAATAGCAGATTAGGAAGAGAGTTGATTGGTACGAGGTACTCGTACGTGGCGTCTTTTATGATAGAGCGCTCGGGTTCGGGAATTAGTAGTACTAAGTCTTCGCTTCTAGAGCGAGTACTTGGCATACAATCGGGAATGGTGCCTTAGTCTCTACAGTGTAACTTTAAGAGTTACGATACCAACTTGTTAGTCCCCGACAACGGCGCTAAAAAATTGATAGTGACTTTATACGTCTTATAGAATCTAGACCACAAGTATACAGTTCTATCACGTGTAGTTTTAAAGATTATCAAATTCCAAGGGACTAAATGTTGATCTACCGTTATCTTAGGTTACTACGTAAATCTAAGGCTAATAATATAAATAATGTATGGTTTTAGGGAACCTAACTGATTAAGTTCTATTTTAGATTCAGAATGAAAGTATCGGTATGTAATGGTCAGGCTTAGGGATTTAGCAATTCATTGACTTAAGTTGTATTATCAAAACGTGTTTCAGTAGGAAATACTTGTTTAAAAATCCTCTTTTCACACTCTCGTGTTTATTGATTCAGATCCTATAATCAAACCTAATTGACTGCTCTCGGTGTTTCAATTAGAGTTTAAAAATAGTTTTTGAAAATAAATAAAACCTAATCAACTTAAAAACGCTCTTGCTGTATTTTGAGTTGATGCTCAATTACTAATGTCCAGTTAAAATCTCAAACTCTCGCTTTATTGATCCTAACTTCTAATATGTACTTTACTCTCGTAACAAAACAGTTACATTAAGAACTAGTAATTGAAACCAGAAAATTAATCTTTTTTAAAACGGAATAAATCGAACGGCGTTGCTAAACCCCGTTGGCTATGTGACCCGACATACCGATAACTAAATTTAGCCTAGCATGTTAAACGATTCAATTATATTGCAACAATGATAAACAGGCAGTTCAGATAAAAGATGCATTGCAGATAAATCACGCATATAATAGATAAGAAATTAATTTAGCCAATAAATAAATAAATGAACAATTAAATAAACCAATAAATAATTTAATTAAAATAAACTTGAAAATAAAAGGCTGAATATTTTGCAAGCTCCAGTAGTCTCCCACAAGTCGGTGAGATCTGCCCTTCGTTGTCCGAAAATTCAAAAGCGATGAAAGAAATAAAAAGGCATAACTCTTACATAAGGTTAAAATTGGCAAAGGTTCGTAGCAATCCCCGATGTGGAAATTGCTACGAGAAAAGAAAGACGGAACTAATAAATCGAAACTAGAAATTAAATTGAAATCGGAAATAAAACTGGGAAGTAAACTGGCAGAGTAACAGTATAAAATTGCATAAGAAAATTCCCCTTTGCAATGAAATATGGCAGCCTATTTATAGAGGTAATGGCACGCTTGGAAGCAGAGCTATTGAGATTTTCTCGCCTCCTATTTCTCCTCCGTAGAAGTCTCTACGGAGCTGGCTGAGTCACGTGTAACGGTCGCCACAACTTGCCTTAGTGAGGAAGCTTCGTCCCTGGTCCGTGACGGTCGCTAGGATTTGCTGGAAGGAGTGTAACGGTCGATACACCCTTAGGCTTGGTGAGAAGCGCGTGGAAGTGGGATGGGCTTGCTTCCTTAATTCATTTTTCCTTTTTTGCTTCTTTCACACCCCCTATTTCTTGTCATACACCACACACTTCAATAAATACTTCTATTTTGTGGAATTTGAGTGTGATTTATCCGTCTTTTCTCGACTTTCTTCGTACTTGCCTCATAATTGATAAAAACCTGAAAACATAGAAAGTGTCGGCATAATACGAATAAAGAATAATATAATATAATTAAAATGTGGATAAAAATCATATAAATTGATCCAAATAATCGATACATTTTCGTGTTATCAATACCAGACAGCTTGCGGGTTACTTGAGCTTGTTGCAGGTATATTATAATTTATTAGATGTTTTATTTATAATTATTAGGTTTTTATATAATAATTTATTTATCCTTATTTATGTAGTGTTGGATATACGAACACTTCCCTCACATATGCGACTGGAATATCTAGCGAGTGACGGCTAGAGATTCACGTGCGAAGAGGTGGAAGGGCAGACAGACCCAACCTGGAGGTGTGATTGAGTACAAGAGGAGGCTGGATGCTCAAACCCTGGACGATGTCATCTGGACACCGTACACGGGTCATCACCCTCACCATCCTTTTGAGGTATCTACTTTATATTTAGGGCATGTCAGGTGGTAGGGCTATGTGGATAGACACTTGCTTGAGAGGTGTCTACGCCAGTATGGTTATGTCCATGACATCTCACGACCGTTACCACGCGTCCCAGATGGTGGCATTGATCGTTGGTTTCAGAGTCACATCCTCACCTCCCCCCGTGAAATCATGGATGCATCCGCCAAGGTTCAGGAGCCCGGGCAGTGTGAGAATGGATACCTGGAGTGGTTCCTTAGTGTGTCACATCGTCGGGTCACACCACTGACTCTAACATCTGCTGTCCCAGGGCCTTCAGGCACCAAAGATTCTTTTGATCCACCACCACCACCATCTCCTCCTCCAGCAACTGACCAGGACACCCGCCTACAGCTCATCGTAGTTACATTAGATAACATCATGGGGATGCTAAACCCCGATTGTGAGGTTTATCAGGGGTTAGCTAGGATGTCCGACATTGTCCGTGGAGGGCGTATGTAGATTTTTATTTGTATTAGTGTATTATTATGTGTATGTTGTGACAAACAGACTTTACTTTATTGCATAATATTTTTTGGCTATTACATTTTCTTTCGATTACATAAAGAAAACAATAACACAAATAAGAAACTCAAATAAGTAAACAAACATCAGATGACAAACAAAAAAATAAATTGTACTCCGATACATGAAAACCTAGGAACTACCTGGTTCGGATTCATCTGGAGGCTTTAGACACTTCATTATTTCGTCAACAGATCTTCGGATCTCCGTGTCCAACTCGATCGTACCTTTGGTTATCCTACAACGAAATGATTTCCACATGGGCTTCACATCTTCATCATTCTTCAGCTCAATTAGATTGTATTTCACCCAACCATATGTACCAATGTAATCCTCCCGAAACTCGATCTTTGTCACCCTTCTATTTCGGAATCAGGAAGAAAACTGTTCAACTTCCTTCAAGGCGGCGAAGGACTCAGATCTATTTGGGAGCTTGAATTCAACAACAGGTTTGCGACCGTTGTAATACACTTCTGTCTTAATCAGATATTGAGAAAGAGCCATGTTGTTGAGATGTGATACCTAATAACCCTAAACCCATATTTATACAAATTGTTATACGTTCTAGACCACACACAAGTGTCAGTGCAATTTGTACCCTTCAAAAGTGTCGGCAAAATCTCAACCGTTGAAAAAAATAATATAGGTAAACATATCGGAAATTTTAAACATATGCGAAATTTCCGGTATACCGGATTTTTTGAAAACACTTACGGATATTTAGAAAATACTGGAAATTACGAAATTTTCGATATACCGAAAAATTTCAAAATGATCTTCCGAAAATTTTGCACATACCGGAAATTTGTAAATTTTTGATATACTAGAACTTTCAAAATGTTCTTCCGGAAATTTTGTCCGAAAATCTTTGTAAAAGTTCAGGGGTAAAGTGGGAATAAAAATCTTTGGGGGGTGCCAGGTATAAATTGGGGGTGGCAAGAATAATTCTCCACATATTATTTCGTTTTGTGAAAGAAGAATGAGTGGAAGATAATATATAGGATTCAAGTTCTTCTTAATACCGCATCTCTTAGTTTTGTGAAAAAGATTGAGTATATATATATATATATATATATATATATATATATATATATATATATATATATATATATATATATATATATATATATATATATATATATATATATATATCAGTTGTCTATATTCTTGTCTTGTGATTGTATTCTTCATTTTTCTGTATTTTATGTTTGTTTTTCTTTCAACAACTAGTATCACAATTGTTGTTTGGCTTATTAAATGCAAGTGTGAGTTTAAAGATAGATATTGTTTAAAAACTAGTGAAATGTTGGATTTATAAGATTGTCTATGAATGAATAGAATGTTATATTTATAGGAAATGATTTATTTATCTAACAACTTAAGATTTTGGGTGGTGTCTCTTTTTTTTTTTTGTAGTCTTTGAACGTTGATCTCGTTGATACTTCAAACTCTTTCAGATTGCTCAATAAATAATATCAATTAAACTTATAAATTATTTATTTAATTTAATATTTAATAATAAAATTTTAATTTTAAAAATAAAATAAAATGTCGCATATTCAAATTTGTATCAACATACAAACCTTTTTATTTTACAGTAGTAGGTTAAAACACTCTTTTGTTTTTTCTTATTAAAAAATGAAAATGATATTATAAGCTATCACATGCAATGCAAATAGATTGCTTGCGAGTTGGAAATTGAAACTTGCACAGTTGCACCTAAATAACAACGGTACAACTGTAGTATGAAGAATATCTTCTCTTCTATTGACAAAACAATTAGAGATGATTTTATATTTTAAATACTAAAATGTAAAATTTAATGTTAGAAGAAACTTGAATTTATAAAAAAAGCATTCTAATAATTCTTTTAGTGAAAAATATTAAAATAACTTTAATGCATATTTTTCTTCTTTTGCAATATAACTTTTATGTTTATATAATATTAATTCATAATAATAGAAGCGTTGACGGAGTTTGAAATTTTAGTTACTCTGAGCGAAAAATTTAACCGCCTCCGAGAAGTGTATATATCTCTGTTTTTATCTCTGATTTTATTAATGTTGCTCTTAATTTTATTAATTTTGTCTCTGATTTTATCTAAAAATTAATTATTAAATTGAAAAAAATATAAAGAAAATAAAAGTTGAACTCGAGTTAGCTGGGCGCTAGAACCGCCACTGAAGAGAAGTAGTTACTTTTCATCCTAGATATTTTGATTTTGATATCTAATATTTAGTTTATATTATGTGAATAATATATTTTAATCTTTAAAAATACGAATTCAATTAATATTCCATAAATTAATTCAGCGTGAGTCAAAATATATGGTGCACCTTTTGACATAAAAATAAATGTTTCTAATCGGGGTCTTCTCCGATAATTTGAAGACCTTGTACTAATTTTTAAAATTGCCTCCATAAAAATTGACCTTTAATTAAAGAAAAAACTTTTATCACTACACTAGTTAACTTAAGATATAGATTAAGTTGAACAAAAATCATTAATATATTTATTTCAAATTTATAATTTATAAAAAAAAAAATTTTAAAACCTCTATTTTTTGGAAACCCTAAACCACTGGCCTTATTGATAGATCCAATGCTGGGCCTGTTTCTAATACATATCTTCATAAAAGAGTTCAAATGTATACTTGAAATTAGTTTAACGTTCAGGCATTTCATGTTACTAATAAAGAAACTAGGGTTGAATTTGGTCGGATCAGATTTGCAAAATCGATAAGTTTAAAGTTGGTGTAATATTGAAAAATATATATTAAATTTTTCTAAATCGTTAAAACTAAAATATCCGGGCCGATTTTATATAATTGTTTAATGCAAAGGAAATTCATGTAGCTGAAAACAAATTTATTTTTGAATAAAAATAATAATTTGTCGGCACCAAAATTTTAATTTTTTTTGACAAATACAAACTTCTATTACTTATTATATCAGTATAGACTTTTTTAAGTACATTCTATCATTATCATGCTGTCTTTTTAAAATTTTATCATTATTAATTTTCCTTTTGATTTAAACAAGTTCATCTCAATATTAATAGTCATTGTTTAATAATGATTCTTTTAATATCGATCAATTTTAATATTGATGAATATTGATTATCATGGTTCAATTAAGATTTATTTGTCGCGGTTCAACTCTCATTTACCTACAGTTTTTCATGTTTACTTTAGATATTATTATTAATTTTAATTTTATTTGTTCTTGAAATAAGTATAATATTATGCTTATTTTTTATACTATATCTTCTAAATTGCTTGATTTTTATTCTATGTATTTTATTTTATTTATTTAAAGTATTATGGTCACTATATTTAATTTTGTTAAAAAAAAATTGAATAATTATTTAATCTTTAAAATTGTTTTATGTTATTTTATTATAAATATTGTTAATTGTACCATTTTTGTTGTTTACCATATAATTAACTTGTTGAACAAATCAATCATTAAATCAAAGCTATAATTGATTCGATTTATGATTTTTTTTTATTTTTAAATTACTATCAATTTGCATACTCACATTATCTATCCTACTTTTCTACTGCGGTTTGTTTAAAAAAAACTTGGTCTTGCCACGTGTGACCTTACAAAATAATATCTACTATAGTAGGTTATCTTGTAAGTTCATCGTCGTATGATAATAAATAATAAACCAAAGTCAAAAATAGTCCATAAAATACTATAGGCTTATAAATTGTAATATACTTGTTTCTTCGCTAACAACGAAATAAAAAGAATTACATATTCTATAGGTTATCTTGGGTATATGGTGCTGACAATTTCTTGAATGGATCAAGGAATAATATATAAATAAAGAGAAAATGAAAGATGATGAAAAATGACAAGAAAAGAGACATAAGCAACGTCGTCGGTGGGCCGCCCATACACCTTTGGATTTGCCAAAGGAATGATGTGCTTGTCCAAAACCTTTTTCTATTTTCGGCGCCATCTATTTATCTTAATGTGCGTGAAGAGAATTTTTAGTTATGACTTATGAATAGATATTATATAAAAATAAATATATAAAAGTCGCATGATGAATATACTCCTATACCTTTTCTTTATTGTTGCTCTACATTTATTACTAACTTCTAAAAATATCTTCTTGTAATGACAATTCACTTGATAGCGAAAATAGGAATATAATTTAATATTTTATCCATTGGGATTTATAACTAAATTTGATTTTTTAAAGGAAATTTCTTCTCCATCTAGTGGAGTTCTTCTTCATCTTTGATGAAAAACCAAAATTATCTACACATTTCATAAGTTAACTTACGAATTCACTTCAGAGGTGGACTTCGCAAGTTAACTTACGAAATAATCCAAAAATTTATAAAAGTAAGGTGAATTCGCAAGTGCATCTTCGAATTCACCTTTTTTTTTTAAATAAAGTGAATTCGCAAGTTAACTTATGAATTCACCTTATTGGGTGAATTAGTAAATTAACTTACGAATTTTTAGTTGGACAAAGTTCAAAAACATTTAACACAATTCACATCATTCATTCAACTTAATTCATAAAATTACATAGTAGGTGTAGAAAATTATATTACATATTATTATAACATAATCATAACGCCAAAACGAAATTTGCCTGCTTTCATTCTAACATAATCAACCATTTGTTGACGAGTATCGAAAGTTTTGTCATTTCGAAATTTATTTTCATTATCGATCACAACATCAATCATTTTATCTACTTCTTTGACCATAATTGACTTATCGTCTATGCTCACTTTATCCGGAATCGGAACCTTCACAATAGCCTTGACAATGTTGTCGGGGTGCACCACACCTAAAATATATAAAACTATGTTAAAACTAGGCAAATTATGGTAAAAGAGAATTCTGATTTTATGCATTAGGGAACATTTCGCAAGTTATCTAGCGGATTTTTACTGGTGAACTTCGCAGGTTAACTTGCGAATCGACGCTGTTTTATGCAGCACTTTAACAGCAATAATGTAGTAAATGTAGGTTGAGGGGATGAAAGTTTACCTCAAATTATAGCTTCCAATGCTCACTTTACTAAGATCACACGCTTGAAACTTGATTTGGAGAAAAAATTATATTGATTTTGGGTGAAATTTGGAGGGTTTTTGTGTTATGGTGTTGTAGAAAATGAATGAAATAGGAAAAGAGGTGACCATGCAACATACAAAGAGACATTTCGTAAGTTAACTTGCGAATTAAGGTTATTTTTTCAAATGTCAACGTTTAAAATAATAAAACGTACAAAATAAAGTGAATTTGTAAGTTAACTTGCGAATTCACCCATAATATTAACTTACGAATTCACCTTATTGGGTGAATCTAATAGATAAGTGAAGAAATTCTTGTTTTTAATACATTTAATGTATGTAATTTCTATATAGATTAAATATATTAACTATTAAATATATTTAAAAAGCTAATTTTACTTATAAATCATTATAGAAGAAATCATTATAGAGGGAGTATGAATTTTTTATATTAAAGTGAATTAAAATCTAACGACGAATTTTGTTGATGATTTTGATGTTCTTAAATTATACTTTGGTTTATCAATTATATTAGCAAATATTTTTTGACGTTTAAGTTAGTGAAGTCATAAATGAGAGTTTATGTTCTTTGTTACTTTAGGATGTCTTGGGTTCAGCAGATTCATTGTCGTCCTAGTCTAGAACAATAGTCCCAAAAGCCTAAACTTGTCAAGTCAGGGTGTGGCTACCAATTTAACTGGTTGTTTTGCATGAGCTTTGGACTTCAGGCTTGTCAAATTGTATTTTTATGTGGATAATTTTTATTAGAATTCGTCTTGGCCTTTTATCATATTTTTCTATGTCTGAGTATGATAGGACATTAATGATCTTTATCGCCCCTTTCTTCTTTCATGTGGGACTTATCACTTTGGATATTTTTATGACTGAATTTTTTAACCCGTCCCAAAAGGGTGGGATGCATCCCGTGAAAATAAAAAAATACTTTTAGAAAATCGAATATATACTTTCGGTACGCACCATATTTTAGAATATTTGGGTGAAAATCGGAAATATATTTCCGATTTTAAATTTATTCTAAATTTGGTCTCACATACACGCTTTATTGAAATGTTATATAGAATTTAAAATTGAAAATATACTTCCGGTTCACACCCAACTCTTTTCAACGTGATTTGCATGATATTTGGGTGCTAACCGGAAATATATTTCCAGTTTCAAATTTATTCCAAATTTGGTCTCACATACACGCTTAATTGAAATATTACATATAGTTTAAAACTATACTTCCGGTTCACACTCAACCCTTTTCAACGTGATTTACATGATATAGGGTGCTAACCGGAAGTTTATTTCCGGTTTCTCGGGGGCAAAAATAAAATTTTGCAAGGGTGGGTAAGAAGGTCATGAGGTGAATTAAGAAATCCACTATCTATAATTGGGCGTGTCATAATTATCATCCATAAATCGTAAATTCAATTATGACTTGACGTTTTGGGTGACGTAAACTCTAAGGTCGTTGCATTTATGATTTGATAAGTACGGGGTCTCGAGAGATCATGTGGTTGTTTTCCGTTAACTATATAGTTAAGGTCAAACCACTTCTTTCTCTTTTTTAGACTTTAGTCCTCATTTTTATCCTCTTCACTCTCTGAAAAAGCAAATCTTTGTGGTTTATATTATGTTTTTAGGGATATCACCATATTCAAAGTTCCTCATTTCTTATTAAATACATTTAGAATCTTCTGTATTGGTATGTTATTCTTTGTCTTCTTGATTATTGGCATTTGTATTTCGTTCACGTTCTAAACTATGTCTGTATAATCTCATTTAGAGGAATCATAACGTTGAACCACAAATATAGGAAGACCACTGATGCTTGGGTCATTGAAATTACGATTATATGTGTTGAATGTGTATGAAAATATTTTTCGAATGACAAAGAAATCTTATCAAACATTATAAACATCATTACATGAAGAAAATAGCTTGAGACAAATTAGAAAGAGGGAAGTTTTTATGGTCGGTGAAAAAAATCAAATGCTAATGAACATCATCAAAAAATAGTTTCATATGCTTAAAAATCACATATGATCATGTGCTCCGTTATTTATTTGTTTCAATAGGATAAAAATGTAACATTAAGTATGAATGCTCTCAAAGTACTACTAAGATTTTACATAGACACACACAAACACACAAACTGTTTTTTTTAAACTTCATCTATTTTCAAAACTTCTCTTAAAATAACTTTGGTTTAAGCAAAACTCTATAATAACCAAAGTATTATTGATTATGATGTTTACTTAATTGATTATATAGGGAAACTTACGTTTAAATTGATTATGGAACTTTTATAATAGATTAGGAGGCGAACTCACTTAATATTTGATTGTGAAAGCCTTATAATTGATTATAGCTCTGATCCAGCAAAAAATTTCCTATGTTGCTATGTCATAATAAATTATGGTCGTAGCATAATCGATTGTCATATTGTTTACTACCTTCCTCCAAAATTTATTGTAAACACTTAAACACCACTTTAGTGCTAAGAGAACAAACACTAAGTAGAGCTTGTAATGTGTAACCGCTACTATACTCTTCTAACTTTCTTTGGAGGTACAACGGTGAACACATGACCATTGCGGGTCAAACCACTAACAACAGCTATGTTAACAACAGAGGAAGGAGAGGAAATATGAACCCCCTTTCCATTTTCAATCATGGTAGCACTGTACTTGTACGACACTGCTTTGTCAAAGTCATAAGGAGTTGGTCCAAGTAAGTATACAATCATATGAGAAATTGGAGCTCCTTGATGAAAAGCACAATGACCATATGCCTTATACCATAATGAAGTGTCTTTTTGTATAGAAGATGGTGCTCTTGTTTAAACCATATCCATTTTCAAAAAACCAAGTTAGAAATCTTCATAAGTCAGTGGGATCGGATCAAAACGCACCACACTTCTTACTTTGTTTTTCTGATTGTTGTATGTTGATTGTCGTAAGCATGTTGGCGAGGTTGTTGTGTCTTGTAGGCCTATTGTCAAGGCTTCTGAACTTGTTGAGGGAACTGTGGCTGGTAAATCAGTATCACAAGTGTAGGATTGATGATGGGAGCAATAGCTGCAACATGTTGTTGATACCTTCTTCTTAGTCTTCCTGATGATACCGCACTAACATATTGGTCTTTCTTCTTTGGGAAACCACCTCCAAATTTTGTGACCCCACTTGATGAACCAACTTATTTGGCAAACCGTCTAGCACGGACACCATCTTCGATTCGCATCCCCATATTCACAATTTCGCTGAAGTTATTTGGCACACTCGCAATCATTCTTTCATAGTAAAATTGTCCCAAGGTGTTCAGAATTTTTTTTATTTCTTTTTAGTCCAAGGGAGGACAGATCTAGGAGGAAACCTCACGTCATCTATATGCATATGCTTTGAAGCTTTCACTATCTTTCAGGGACATAGCTCGTAGTTAATCTCTGTCTAGAGCCATGTCAACATTATATTTATACTGGCGAACGAAATCCTCACCAAGGTATCTGAAAATATGGATATGAGCACTAACCAAACTAATGTACCACCTCAAAGTGGAACCAGAAAAACTGTCTTGAAAGTAGTGGATCAATAACTGACTGTTATCCGTTTGAGTTGACATTTTTCTAGTCAAATGACTCTTAGGGAAAGAATTACTTTTGTATTTTTCAAAGTCAGGTACTTTGAACTTCATTGGTATCATCACATTCAACACCATGCATAGGTCATGAGTATTCTTTCCAAACTGATCCTTCCCACGAAGTGCCTTAAGTTATTTTAGCATTTCTTGACACTGGTGTTAGAAATCACCCATCCTTTCATCAATACCTTAACATTCAAATGGTTGAATATGGTAAACTTGTTCATTTTCAAGTGGGATAGTTCATACTACTAGAGAAGGAAAAGTCATCATAGGAGGAGGAACAACCATCCCATGAGGGGGAGAAAACATTATATGTTGCATTACGGGAAATTCAATAGCAGGTTGGTATCTCTTAGGCAGACAGTTGAGTGGCATTCCCCAATGATAACCATATGGAATTTGATACTGCGAAACATTGTTTGGAGCTACAAAGATAGGAGCGGTAACAATTGTAGAGATCACAGTGGCTTGAACTTGCGCTTGAGCTGAACGAGGAGATGGGAGAGTTGGTAAATAATTCTGAACAATCACCATATTCTCCACCATAGTTGAAAATATTTCCATTTTGGCTAGAATGTAGTGATTGGATGATAAATGATGAATGGTATGAGTGAAAAAACCGACTGAACATCATCGGATAACTATATCAATGAAGTCGCCATCAAACATTTTTTATCTCACAAGAGGATAAAGGTAAACATCGAGAAAACCTGAAAGGGATAAGACACAGTCTTGCGACTGAGAGATATGGTAAGGGAGTCTATTACGCGAGGGGAAGGTATTAGCACCCCACACGCCCGTAGTACTCTACGGCATCCACTTCTATTTTCTATCTAATGGGTGTGTTTATATCCATTTACAACTTAATTGCTATAATGCTACATTAAGGGAAATGCATATGAAATAAAAGAAAATAAAGAGAACACGGGGAAAAGAAGGAAGTATTTACAAAGTTTGCTCGATCGAGCCCCGTGACAAGATGCCTACGTATTTCCTCGTGCAATGGGAAAATCAGAGCACCGTAGTTCGGATCACATTTTTTGACTATATAGGACCCTACGATCACGATGGTAACGTTTATTTGTCCTAAAACTGTCTGTATCGTGGAATCCGTATCTTCACTAAGCTCATGCCCTAACAATGGCATCTAGTGATTTATACGTCAAAACTTGTGGAAGATGGATCAAACCTGCTCTAATAAACCTCATGAACACATTAGTATGGTTAAATCTCATTAAAACAGGATAAAATGCAAAATACGAATTCAAGAAAAATATGAAAACGAATGCTTATGGATGGCACGATTCAGCATGCTTTGGCCATGGATAATGATCCATTCTTACCCTACTATACCTCAGGAACAAGAATCAATGCTTGGAAGCACTTGAAACCGGATGGAAATTGGAATCCGAGTTTGCAACTTTCTTGAAAAATTTGATAACTTTTAGGGTTTGTGAGAGGCTGGCTATATGTGTATGAGGCTGTCCAAAAAAAGTCTCCTTGTCTTGTAAGAGTGCTAGGTATATATAGGAGAGTGGAATTAGGTCAAGGCTTTAAGAGAAAATATTTTCTTTAAATGGAGAATATTTGATTGGAAATTTGCATGAAATCTTTCCAAATTTGCTCAATCTCTTCCTCAATCTTCTTGCACGAAATTGATAGCTTGTAATGAGTTATCTTGGACCCCCAAGCCATGAAAATATCAAGCCCAACTTGCCTTATCTTCTATTTTTGTATTTTATTTAATTAAATTTGAATTTAAGCCATTTAATTCAAAAATAAATATATAAAAGGATAGAAGGCGTGGCATGCAGCATGGAAGTCATGGATAATCTTATAATCAAGTTTGAATCATAAAATCTTAGGCCCATTTGAAAAATATTTGTTTTTGCTAGGTATTTTCCTTCATGCACCTCCTCAAAAATGCTCAACTTGCACAATTTGTATCTTGCTCAATTTTCAACATTTTTGGGTGTTCTTGGACTTTTTAGAAAGCTCAAGATGTATTCTTAACAGCCCTTTTGGTTTCATCTTCATTGAAGTTTCCATGCTCATGAAAACTTCTTTGCAAAAAGATGACTTTTGTTGACTTTTCTAGAAGGACCTGTAATGTTTTGATCCATAACTCCCAAATGAAGCATTTCCTGCCCAAGCTTGTGAGAAATGAAGTTGTAGAGAATTGAATTCTATTCAAAATGAGCTTTCGTGGAGAAATTTCTGATGAAGTATGCGAAAGTTATGCTTGGTCAAAGTTCTGTTGACTTTTGTCTAAAGAAGCCCTAATTTGGAAACTTTGACTTTTGATCAGATCTTGACTTTTCTTGATGAATCATGATCAATTCTTGATCAAATGATGAATATGACTTCAAAATATTGATGTTGACAAAAAATTATGGAGTTTGACTGTATGTTGACCACAATTGACTTTTTGTCCAATACAGCTAATTTTCAACCATCTGAGCAATTGGATGAGCAAATTTGACTTGTGAGACTTGAAACTTGACATAGTGATCCCTTTGAACATATGATGAGGTATGATGACCACTTGAAGTATTATAAATCCATCTTGACTTGAGAATAGCAAAACCCTAGCTTGGATTGATTGCTTAGGAGAGAGTTTGTTTGGTCAACCCTTGTGAAATCCTTGAGAATTGAGATGTGAATTGTCTTGAGAAGTAGGAGGGAAAATTTTGGGGTATAACACCAGGTCACGCTAAACCTGGTATATGGCGCTAAGCACGACCCAAACAGAAAGTTTGGCGCTAAGCCTACTCTTGGTGGTGCTAATCGCGATCTGCAACACAAAAGTCAGTAAGTTTGGCGCTTAGCGCGCTTCTGGTGGCGATAAGTGCGGCTTGTAACTTGCAGAATTTCCTGTTTTGATCCGAATCACTTCTCCATGATGTTCTCATGCCAAAAGCTCATCCATATAGTCAATCAACCATTCCAATGTTCACAAATGAAAACCAAATGCATGAACATGTGAGGAATGCAAGTTAATGCAACAATTCCAATGCTCATAGATGGAAATCAAATGCATGAACATGTGAGGAATGCAATTAAAGGCAACAATTCCAATGCTCATATATGGAAATCAAATGCATGAACATGTGAGGAATGCAAGTTAAGGAAACAATTCCAACTCTCATAGATGAAAATTAAATGCATGAACATGAGAGGAATGCAAGTTAAGGCAACAATTCCAATGCTCATGTATTAAGAATCAATGTATGAACATGTTAAGAATGCAAGTTGAATCAACAATTCTAATGTTCATCACATGTAAAACTATGTATGAACATGTTAGGAATGCAAGTTGAATCAACAATTCTAATGTTCATCACATGCAAAACTATGTATGAACATGTTAGGAATGCAAGTTGAATCAACAATTCTAATGCTTATATACTAAGAATCAATGTATGAACATGTGAAGAATGCAAGTTGAATTAACAATTCTAATGTTCATATGTTAAGATCAATGCATGAACATGTTAAGAATGCAAGTTGAATCAACAATTCTAATGCTCATTATATGTAAAGTCATGCATGAACATGTTAAGAATGCAAGTTGAATCAACAATTCTAATGCTCATTATACGCAAAGTCATGCATGAACATGTTAAGAATGCAAATTGAATCAACAATTCTAATGCTCATATGCTAAGAATCAATGCAAGCAAATCATGCCACAAAGAAGTAATGAAATATCATGTCAAATCTAAATTGTTCATTAACACAAACATTTGAGATGCATATGCATGGATTATGTACAATGCACAATGCACCTAATGATCACAATGCCTTTGAATCTACATGTCGACACACTTTCGAATGCAAATTATACCTCAAATCATCATGAATCAATGCAATTCAATCAATCTAAATGCTCTCTAATGCATGAGCATGTGATAGATGATGATAGATGCACAAATTTGTGGCCTATATGCAAGGAAAACACAAATGCACAAGTGTAAGTGTATGTTATGTACAAAAAATCCTCACACTGACACAAATAACGTTGCAAAATCCAATTCAAATCAAAGAATTCAAGAATGAAAGTTCGAAAATCAGAATCTACATGGAATTTGCAAGCAATTTCAGTATTCAATTTCAAGAAAAGCTAAAAGTCAATAATAGCTTAAAATAAGTGCTTAATTGAACTAAACACTTACTTGAACTTGAAGTTTGAATCAAATTGAAGAGGAATTCCTTGTGCTCTTCAAAGAAAATACAAAATCAGCGCCGAATTGATGATAATCCTTGAAATCAACCTTGAATTCTTGAAGAAACTTGAAGTCTTCAATGGAGAATTGAAGAAGATGAAGTAGAAATGCTTGAATCTTAAAATCAAAGAGAAATCAAGAGAAAACAGTTCCTTCTATGTCAGATTCGAGCAGAAGAAGGAGAAGAGGAGCAAGATCCTGTGGAGAGAAGGCTGAGATGAGAAGATGAGAAATCATAGGGCGCGCTTAGTGCGGTGAGGCATTCTTAGTGCGGTCTGCGGTGGTGACAGTTGTCAGGCAGAGGTCCGGTGGCGGCCTGTGGTGGTTACTTGGAGGAAAAGTTGAAGTTTGAAATTTGTTCTTGAGTTTTTGCTTTGGTTTGAGAGGGAATTAGAGAGTGATTTGTGGTGAAAAATAAGCAAATGATCGTGTTGTTGTGATTTGTGAAGGCAAAAATATATTTATAGTTTTAGGAGTTGGGCCTAAGAGTGTCTTAGATCCATAATCAAGCCCAAATCATGATTATCCCAATAATTTTCGTAATTAATCCAAAACAGCCAAATCCATGCGGAACTTGAAGTCGGAATGAATGTAAACAAAAAGTGTCTGGAATATGACTTTGCTAGCATGCATCAAAATTTCGACTCGATCAGATGAGCAGTCAAGGAAATATGTATTTTTTAAGTTTCAGCACCATTTTCAAGTTACTGACACACGCAGAATTTTCAATGCACTCTTTGGAGAAAATGCCTCGAACGAGGGTCTTCTGATCAAAATTTGCAAATGAGTATTTCTAAGACAATCGAAGCTAACGAAATTTGTGAACTTTTGGCACTTGTACCATCTTGTTTCGATGAAAATCGAGCGAGATATGATTTTTTGGAGTTTGCGTATCAGATGAAAATTACTCGGTTCAGCTCAAAAATCAACTCCAAAGGATAAAATTCTGGTATTGATTGGTGAGGAATCAGCTCTTGCGTTGCAAATGAAAGTTGTAGAGGACTTCGATACGGAATATTAGCAATCAGTCCCGCTCAGTTTCGAGTTTCCAGCTGAGATATGAGCTATTTAGTGGGCAGAACGCACGGTTCAACACTAAAATTCAGTTTAATCCACTGGAGAAATCAATTTCTTTGGGGACCTTCCTCACACAATTGGCTTCCAGCTTTCAAACGAAAATTGTAGATAATAATGAGAGGAAATTGCTGGTCAAAACTCATCAGAAAATACCCGACGAGCTGAGAGATACGCCTTCTGGAGTACCCAAAACGCGCCGAAAATCCAAAATTCACTTTATTGAGAAATAAGCGAATAAACTCTTTTGTTTGGCGACTACATGTATGTTTATGCAATCGAATTATAAGCCAGAAATACGGGAAAGAAGAGGGTAAATTTTGAGGTACAACAGTAATGTACATGAGCCTTCGGGACCACCTAAGCGTGTTTGGGTTATCTTTAAAGAGATGAGACTGAGGCAAGTGTGAATCAAACCACTTGTATAACAAAGGTGCTCAACATGTAATAGTTCCACATCCCTTTTGAGTTCTATGATGGAGAGAGTGGTAAATATCTCCAAGCAAAGTAGGCACTGGGTTACCAATCAAGAATATTCAAATATCATTAATATCAACAAAATGTTCAGCATTTGGGATGAGCACAAGACCAAAATGAGCAAAGAAAAATCGCCTAAAAACCATCCACATTATTTGTTTTTCCTAAGACAATAGATTTTTCCATCAAAAACAAGTATGTCAAACCTTTGAAACCTTTTGTGACAATGAAATTTTCTTCTACCACAGACGTTTTAAGTGAAGTACTTTAGCAATAATAGGGGACTTAGGGACCTCTTCAAAACCACTAAAAGGCAGAACATCTATTACTGGCAAGTCAATCCAAATGAATACTCTTCTAAGGTGGGAACCAACTAATAATCAGGGAATGTGAAGCAATGGTAAAGGGGATCATAGAACTGAACAAGAGTCTCAAGAATTCCCTCGGGAACTTTTCTTTGGAGAATACTCAAAAGTCTTCCATACTGTTTTCTGAAATCGTCATGACCAGGTACCAAAGACACTAGCTTCCTTAGCTGTCGTAAATAAGGACTTTTGAAATTATACTTCTTAGTGTTCCTCTCTCCAATATCCATGATCCTATTTATACTTGCAAAAGGAGTTTTATAAGTTTCTTGAAAACCAAGTGAAAAAAGGATTTTTTATTTATTTATTTAAAAATATGCATGAATGCATGGTTTATGCAATAATCACATACATGGTTTAGGTTTCAAAGTACCTGCAGAACAAGGTTCTAAGTACACGTCACTAATATTCTCAAGAAAATGTTTCATTTTAGTCCTTTTGTCTAATTAGCGACAGATTTAGCGACCAATTTTAAAGTTTTTCCGTCGCTAATTAGACAAAAAGGACTAAAATGAAACGTTTTGAAAGTTAAGGGATCAAAATGACACGGAAATTTTTTAAAGGACTAATGTGAACCCAAGAGTATAGTTAAGAGATCAAAATGAGTATTTTGCCTAAATAATTAGAGCAAATTTATAATATAATATTTATTTTTTTAAACAAAGTGGAGAAATTTATAATATACTATATTTATTTTTTTTAAACATTGTAAAACAAATCTGAAATAAATAAGATGAACAAAATTATATGTATTCAAAATAAATATTACAAATTAAATACAAAATAAAATTAAAATGAAATTGAGATATTGAATTATTTTAAATATGCATATCCAAAAAATATTTAAAATAAAATATTGAATTACTTCGATATACATATTCGAAAAATCTTTAAAAGAATATATAGGAGTTCGTTCAAATATATACTAGTATATCTGAAAGGTTGAAGTTTTCAGAAAATATTTTTATCATATAAATTTATATTTATATGTGTACTAAGAAAATCTGACGGATTAACTATTTAGTAACGGTTTAAACATGCGACAAAAGAATTAGCTTTGAATTAAAAAGGCCCGCATCACATAAATAGTAAATTAACCCCAGTAAAAAAGTTGAAAAAGGAGGGAAAAGTCCAACTAAATATGAATTTTATAGCTCATAATAACCTTATGAAACCTTATAAAAATGAAGGGTCAAACACTTAAACATTCCGTATTAACGTCATCAATTGTTTTATGTATTGTTTCAATATTCTGAGCCATATTCTATTTGCCTTTGGTTCTATTCTAAGTGATAGTATGAACATAGCTCCAAACACATGAATGCCATTGTCATCACATACTTTCTCTATTATTGCATGATCTTCCTACATTATATCTTCCATTAAATAATTAGGCAAAGTCAAATAGGCTTAGATTTTATTTGGATTTTTCGTTATTAACTTTGTGACGAAGATTTCATCTATTAGAAACCTAAAATGATGTAGAAGATATAACGATAGATATTGGTTAAAATTATTTTTATACGGAAATTGTTATCCAGATCAAAATTAAGGTTAATGTTTCATTTCCACCAAAAAAATATTATGTCCATATATTTCTTCAGCAAGGAAACCAAACCTATATAAATTTGATGCAAATTAAGTTTCTGTTTGAAGTTTCTTTTCTCAGCTAAGTGATTGAGAAACATTGATGTCGGAAATTTTTTTAAGTCATATGAATTTATTTTAGGCTAAAAAATATTTTAATATTTTTTGTAATTTTTTATTTTATCTAATAGATTCAAACTTTAACTGATAGATTTTGCACTTGCAATTTTGTGTTCTCGTTTTAGGTTTAGCACTTTCTAATCTCTAGTGTTTTTAACTGCGTACGTTAGGTGGTATCTGTTAGTTGGATATTTTGACTCTAGTATAAATTGATTTGAAGTAGATATGTGATGAATAAGATATGATTCGAAAGGGATGCAAAAGAAGCTTTATGAAGACTTCGACAGATGACGCTATTGAAAAACTTGTTTTTCTAAGTATTTAGGAACATGGTTCGAATGGGATCTTGAAATTTGAAACTATTCGAGACCGTTAATGGATTCTTCGAATGTCACATTTTGGTGCTTCAAAAGGGCAAGGGAATTCGAAATTCAAAAGCTCTGTCTTATCTGAAAGGACGCGTTGATGTTTAAGGTTTGAAGGTGAATGCAGACATCGAACGTGGCAATTCGTCGTTAAGAGACCGTTTGGTCGAAATTAGTTAAATAGAGGTCTTAGTGTTAGGATTTTGTGTGTTCACATCTTTGTACAAATACTTTATATTACTCAAAGTACAAGTGTTAGAGAAACGAGTTGTATGAGAAAATATACGTATGATACACCAATTTATGTTCATAGTCATTTATATTCAATCGAAACATTTACTATTTCTTTAATTTTATGTTAAAGAGTCTATTTACATTCAATTTACTTTTGAAGTTTCTTTAATTTTATGTTAAACATAATCATGATTATCAAGTGAAGGCTGATATTTCATTATTATATGAGACGATTAGAGTGAAGGAGTTTCTGGATATGAAAATCGACGTCAACATGTTCTTCGATGTTATAAGTATCTTTGAGAACAAACAAGTTAAGATGGTGGTGATCAAACTGAAGAGTACTACTAATGTCTGGTGAGCTAAACATGTTTTTTGGAGGAATAGGTTAGCCAAAATTTGGCGACGAATAAAACAATTGATGTTGGAGTGGTTTTTACTGGAGGATTATGAACAAATTCTTTATTAGGTGTATATTTAGTGTATTAAAGGAAATAGAATTGTGCTCAATATACAATTGGGTTCCTGTATTTTTCTTAACAGAAGGAATTGGGAGAATTAGAAAACCAAAAACTGGCTTGATACATTTGTGTCCCGGAGGGATTTTCATAAGAGAAGACGGGTTTACATATTATATAAATCATAATTGAGGCATCATTTATGCTGAAAAATTACACCTTGGAATTGTGTTGTTGCTTGTCTTGAAGATTTGAACAGACATTATACTCAGATCTTGTATCTAGTTTTCTCATGTCTTTATATTAGTATGCCTAATATTTTCTTCATAATCACATTCTACTTGGTCTTTATAACCTTCATAATTTTCTTTAGATTTATTCTTTTGAAGATACTTAATACCATAAAGAATCTTTGGTCTATGAACTGATCCCCATTCGTTGAAATTCTCTATCTAGATAAAATATGTGAATAAATCTAAAATATAATATTGTCATATATTTAAAATATTTTCATATTTTATGTTAATAAATCTAAAAAAATATGGTTTTATATTTATAAACAACAAGTTAATCTTGATTAAAAAACTTTTTGTTAAAAATATTTATTGTCAATTTTACGTTTGTAAAATTTTGTAACAAAAATAAATCTCACTGTACTTTAAGCCCATCTGAATATTTATGCTAAGCCCATTAACTAACCAATTATAGAAACTATAACATGATATGTCTGAGAATTTTTGCTGTTACCCCCACAGTTACATCTGACACTCCCTTAAATATCGTGTTTTTATCAAAATATCCCTAGAAAAATATCGGATATTTAGTGATTTCTGATACATACCGAAAATTTCATAGGAAATACTGGAAATTCTATTAAATTTACCATTTTTACTGTAGCAGATGTTTCGTATCAGAAATTCTAAAAATTCGGTACTGAAAAAATACCGGATATTTAAAATTTTCGGGATGGTTTCAGTACAAAAAATAACCGGGAATTTTAAATTTCCTGTATTTTCTTATATACCGGAAATTTCAAATTTCCGGTAATATTTGAGACTTAATTTTTATTGTTTTTTAAACGTATAAATTTATACTTGAATAAAATATACCGGAAATTTTAAATTTCCGGTAATATTTGAGACTTAATTTTTATTGTTTTTTAAACGTATAAATTTATACTTGAATAAAATATACCGGAAATATAAAATTTTCGGTATTACTTTTATATCGGAAATTTGAAATATTTCCGGTACAGATAAATTTTTTCTAGGCTAAATTATATTTTTGGTCCCCCTATTTTAGTATTTTCACGATTTTAGTCCCCTTATTTTATTTTTAAATACTTTTGGTCCTCACTCCCATTTTGGCTACAAAAAACGACTATGTTTCACTTTTTAAAATAAATATTTTTCATTCCTTGTAATTGTATAACACACAACTGATTTTTTATTATATGCCACGTTTTTTTAAAAAGTGAGATATAAGCGGGTTTTTTTAGCCAAAGTAGAGATGAGAGACCAAAAGTGTTTTAAAATAAAATATGAGGACGAAAATCGTGAAAACACTAAAATAGGGAGGACGAAAACTGTAATTTAGTCTTTTTTTTTTTAAAATATACTGGATTTTTTAAACTTTTGTAGATTGCACCAGAAATTTAGAAATACCCGTAAATAGATATTAGAAATTTTGTAAAATATAAAGAATTTTTGATATACGCTAAAAAAATATCAAAAATTTGGTCTGACATACCAGAAATTTGGTTTTTAGTAATAATAAATATTTTTTTAAAAAAAAATTAAAATTTTGAATAAATAATTTTAGAAATATTTTTGGAATATAAAAAATGAGCGGATGGCAGTTAAAAGAAAGGGATGGCAGGAAAATTTCTAGATATGTCTGGTATTATTAAAAGTCATTTCCATAAACAACAAACCCCAATTGGATATTCTTTTCTCTTTGTCGCCGCCGTGAAATCTTTACCCCTGTCTTCATTTATTTTCGCGCAGTATCATTTTCTTCAAATAAGAAACCTTCATCTTTTATTCTACATGCATCAAATGGCAAGACTAACATATGTTCTTAATTTTCTGTTCTTCCGCTTCTCTAAAAGAAATTATTTTCAACATTGCTACTTCTCCTACTACATAAATCATTTTTCATAATCAGAACAATTTTTTTATTTAAAAAATCAAATAACGATACAACCTTTTAAACTGAGTAAACCTCCAAATTTTCCGATTTTAGGCAGTTTTATGACGGTTTTCTGGTATGTATACTAGTTTTATGTTTAAGCGAGATGTAAGTCCGATTCTCGATCTAATCGGTTGAACCGACCAGTCCGATCTGATTTTAATATCCTTGCTAATACCGATTTTAATATCCTTGCTAATCCCATTAAAATTATGTTTAGGTAGAAGACAAATATTGGACCAAATGGTTATGTGAATATCTTCAACATCTTAAACTAGAATTTGACATATATTATATGACAATATGATCAATCAAAAAACAATTGAGAGAATTGTTAACTCAATTCGGTGAAATCACACCTATTTTTGGGGGATTATATCGACAAAAGGAAATTCAATATTTTTAATCGGTGCAATATTTTTTATACGAACAACAACCCTCGTGTTGTTCAATGTCTCTTCCTAATTCTAGTGATTTTCTATTTAAAATTCTCTATACAACTATTTCGCTCTAAGTAGTTAAAAGGACAAATGAGCTAATTCTATACTCTTCCAATCAAGGCCACTTTCTTAATACTGCATGTGAAGCTTTGTTCAACACACTCTCTAAATATGAGAACTCTCTCACTTTTACTCAAATATTCTCCTAAGTGTTTAGACAATTACAATATGGTTGAAAAGATGAAATAATTGTACGACACTATTATTTTGTTCTCAAACTTATAGAATTAGTATCCAGAAATAAAGTATTATAACTCAACTAACATACCAAACTCAATGCCTTAAAATATGAATGGAGACGCTAGATTGGAACACAAAAATAATTCAAACAAAAATTCAAAAAATAAATTATAACACAATAAATCTTTAATACTTGCACCCCTCAAACATAAATTTTGAATCTCTTTATATAATTATGGACTTTTCTATTTGGATTAAATCTTTGATCACCACGAAAAACAAAGAGGGCTTTTGATATTTGTTCTTCCACAAAAATCTCCAACACAATTTTATTTAATTTATTTTAAATTTATATCTTTATTTAAATTAATTAGATCACGTCCAATCAAATCAAACAAATTACCATAAATACATCTCTAAAAGATCTAAAAGATAAAAATAGTTAATTGTTTATTTAACCTAGAATATTTATATATATTTAAAAGTCATAATATTTAAAGTTATAAAGAATAAAGAATATTAATTTACTTTTTATTAAATTAAATATAATCTTTCGGAGATTGGTGGAAATTTAGAAATAATAGCATATTATATTATATAAAATAGTACGTTCACATAAATATTAAACTAACTACAAAAATATTATAAGATTTTTTCCATTAACTATACAATTAAACATATGCTAAAAGACAATGTAGTTTTTGCCGAAGTAGATGCAAAAGAAACACCCTTTTGTTGTTATATTTATGAGAAAGGATGAGAGGAGTTATTTCATCTTTTAATGCTTTCACTGAAATGACACTTTCAAACAGCAATGAATCTGCTCTGAAAGTGCACATGAATGACATGAATGCTATTTAACACTCTTCCACCAACCCTTCTTCACACTATTCTTCAATGCCTTATCATTTCATGTTGGTTTGCTAAAAAAAACACTAGGAAATAAATTCAATCGATGAGACACACCAAATGTCTAGAATCTAATGTTACCTGCTCCATGTTTATTGATCATTACTCATACACATAAAGAGGAATGTTTCAAACGGAAATGGATCACCTCATGCTCTTTATGTCCTTTGTGCTTATCTAATGGCTGAGAGTTCATTAAAAATGCTACTATTTTGCCTCACTCTTGGATTAAAAATGTTGTACGTGAGTATTCTTAAGAAAACTATTAATTGAATTAATTTGAAGGATATGATGATATTAGTATTTTCTTATCAAAATATTTTATTGAATATAATTAGTTGAATAGTTAAGTAAAATGAAATTTAAAATAAAAATAAATTAAAGAATAAAAACTTTATATTTTATAGTATTAAATAATATAATTAGTTTTATATAGAGATTATTTTAGTTATTCAACATTGAAATAATTTATTTGATATTTATTGTTTCTATTAAATATCTTATATTTATTTTTAGTCTCTCTACATATTTTCTTCAAAAGAGTGATCATCTTGAAAATTTTAATTTTAATTTTTAGTTCTTCATAATAAAATCGTCTATAAAATTATCGTTAATTATGTCATTAAATATAAAATTATTGTTAATTTTGTCGTTAAATTATAGGATGAAATAAAAATTAAAATTTTAAAATTCTTTGAAAAAAAAAAAATTTAAAAACTAAAAATTAAATATATAATGTTTATAAAGACCAAAACATATTTAACCCTTCAAAATTTAGATCTCCACATTTTGTCTTCTCATAAACATTTATTGACAAATAATAGTAATAAAAAATATTTTAATTTTTTTAAAATATTATGCAAAACTAAATTAAATAATTGTCTTATAATTAAAGCAAATTTTTCAAAAAAAAAAATAAAAAAATTACACATAATTTTCATAATTTTTATTCTTTGAGTTGTACTTGTGTCTAGAAAGTTTATTAGTATTACACCATTTCTTTTTACCTATTGTATGACTGAAATTTTGTATTCGGTCTAAATCAAATAGTAAAAACGAATGGTAAGTGATTAAATAAAATGAAATAGATAACACTCTATTATATTCTACTTCATCCAAATTTAGCTAATTCAAATTATCCTAGACTAGGTTGAGGTCCATTCTGTGTGTGACATCATGTACATTGATGTTTGTGACACATTGTTATTATCCCGTGAGAACCTAATAGATTACTACTCCATTTGTGACCTCTGTAATAACTCCAATGGGTCTAGCAGCAAATATTGAGATGCTGGTTTTATTCAGATAGAGGAAGACGAAGAAAATGATTAAGACCAAATTCTTAATCATAGATTGTGAATCTATGGATGTACGTCTACATTAAAATAATAATTATTTATATTCAACTTTTAATTGGATTTTGGTATACACAATTAAGATTATATTTAAATATTAAATTTAATCAAATTTAATATAATCTAATTTAATAATTTAATCAAATCTTATTATTTATTTTTTCAGTGTCCCAAAAGCGTTGATTGTTGGAAAAAAGTGGGTTTAAAATCTCTGATGCAACAAATTAGTAATAGTGGAAGATCTTTTGCTTCTATGGTTCTTTCTTTTTTGTAAGATTTCACCCATGACCACCAGGTTCTTTTCTCGATTATTCTTTGGAGCATATGGAAAGGGAGAAATAATCATATCTAGAATTCTATCGAAGATTTTGTCAGCGAGCAATTTTGTTTATATCTGGTTGGAAAGAGGCTCAACACCACTATCCCATCGCATCTACTGTTACTCGTCCAACAAATGTTTCTAAGTGGTGTAAACCATCGATGGGTCGCCTCAAGTGTAACATATATGCTTCTTTTTCTCTTAATAAAGTAGACATCGGTGCTTGCATCACAGATGACGCGGGTCGCTTTATAGCAGCCCGAACTGAATGGTTTTCACCTTGCGTTGATGTTGCTACAGATGAAGCTCTAGGTCTGCTGACAACCTTGAATTGGGTCCATAACTTGGGGTACGATAATATGGATTTTGAGCTTGATGCAGAGCGAGTTGTGGATAGTATGAATTCCAAGAAACCAAATGACTCGGACTTGTAATAGGCAGATAATTACTTTCTTTAGGAACTCTCATGTTAAGTTTGTTAGAAGACAAGCCAACGAGGTTGCTCATGCATTGGCACGAGTGGCTCCATCTTTAGCTAGTTTTCATGATTTTAGTAATATTCCAACATATATTTAGAATATTATTTATATTGAAATGAATTAATCTTTCCTGTAAAAAAATATTTAACAAATCTAATTTAACATTTCAACGCACCTCCATAATCTAAGTTATCGAACATACTCAAAAAATAGTCAATCTGAACTATTCATAATTTCTTTCTCAAATTTAGGAATATGTCGATCTTCGATCCTTTGGTGTAGATGTCGGCGAATTGTGCTTCACTCGAGCAATGCCTTATACAAATTTTCAAAAAGGTTCCTGCGGAGTACCGTAGATGCTTTGGGTGCCTAACACCTTCCCTTTGCATAACCAACCCTCGGTCCCAGATCTCTGATCTTTTTTTATAGTATTTTATTCGCTCTTTTTCCTAGTCCTTTGGATAAATTAAAAGTGTGGTGGCGACTCTTTTGTTAATTTTTGAGTTGAGTCAATTCAATGGCTTATGCTCGCAATTTTTGCCGCTACAATACCATCTCTAGAAAGTTGGCATGATTCTCTTGTTTTTGCTAACTACTCTGTGAGGAGATAGTTTTTCGTCGATCTATGGACCGTTGCTATTATTTTTCTTCCTTTTTCCCGCCCACTGAGTTGTTGCTACTTTGCTTCATCTCAGACCTATTCCCCAGTAAAGTTGAGTTCTCATTTTTCCTGTGAAGTTTGTTATGTTGCATTGCGTAGCATTAAGCAATGCATGGCATCTTAGGGCCAAAAATAGGGCTTATTGTATATTTAAGTATATTATATTCCGTCGAGGAAAACATATTTTTGTCTCTTGATAGAAGACACTTAAATAAGGGAAGCTATTGTACCCCATTTTTCCACTAAGATCCCTCACCACCTCATTATCATAATGCATCAAGATCACAAACAAGGTATGGGTCTCATGGCTTTCCTATTCTTAAGTTTGTCCTCATGAGATTTCCAAGCACCCTTATTGTGTATTGTGTATGTGTTTGATTTGCATTTATTTCATCTGCTAACCTCTGATTAAAATACTAAAAATGTTTTTTTTTCTTTGTGTATTTTGTACTATGTAGGTGTCAAGCCAAAGCATCCGACAAGTGTAAGTTTTTCCGGTGTCCCCCCACACACAGTTGTTTTGCACTAATTTTTCAACAAAAATTGCAGTGTAATCGATTTTCACTAAAGAGAAATCGATTGCTCACGGTTAATTTTAGTGCAAATTTTAAATAAAAAACTCAGTGCAATCGATTTGCACCAAATTGCAATCGATTTGCACGCGCAAAAATATGAAAATTTGAGCAATTTTCAAGTTTGTGGGTTTTGGCTCCATTTTATTTTTTATTTTCGAATTTATTCTTTGATCACTCAAAGTTTCACTATTACATCATCATTAAACTCTATCATACACCCTCAATTTGATGACATAATCACCAATTGATTCAAATTTGGCTCCAAATCTAATTTCCAAGCCTAACCCAAACCAAATTCCAAACCACCACTAATTCCCAAACCTAAATCCTATAAATAGAGGCCTCCTCTCATTCAAATTTCAAGCTTTTGATAGACAAACTAACCTTGCCAAAAAATCTCTCTACTCTCTTCATTTCCCCAATTTTCTCAATTCACTCAAAGCTCTTCTTCTTCATAAAGTTTAGTAAATTCTTTATTGGAATTTGCTAAATCTTTAAGCTAAACCTCTATCCATACTCTTTTTCTTCATCAATTCTCTATATCTAGGCTTGTGTTTCTGATTTTTGAGGCTGAATTGAAGAATTTGTGAAGTGTTACTCTTTCCAATTTTTCTCACGATCTACAAGTGGTGAGTTTAAATCTTCATCTTCCATAATGTGATCTCTTGATAATTCTTGTGATTTGATTCATTGAGCAAACTTATTTTAGTTCTATTAATGTTGATTTCTCATAAATTTGATGGAATTTTCGTGCTCAATTGAATCAAAGATCACAAGGCGTTTGAGGAAAAGTTTGAACAATGATTTGGCCTTTTGAAATATGATTTTTATGGTTTAAACAATGAGCAATCGATTCGCACTAGAGTGCAATCGATTTCTCGGGCTTATTTCTGGACAAAATTTGAAAATTTGCACTGTGCAAATTGATTTGCACCCGAGTGCAATCGATTTGCATGGACGTCAGAATGATTTTTGGCTTGTTTTTTGACTTGTTTTGGATAATTACTCTTCTCTTACTCCATTCTTTTGACGTTTGCCTTGGATTGTAATCTTGAATGCCAAATTTCTCTTTAAATTCAACGGACTTTGGGTATTGATGAGGTTGGATAAATGTATTGTTAATTCAAATCTATCAAAGGATGAATTATTCAATTTATGCATGGTGCTTTGAGTTAATAATATATTTAGTGCCTTAATCCATAAAGATGTGTGGTTAAACTTAAAGATGAAAGAACTTTGAGAAAATAATACAAGTTGATATATCATTTCTCATCCCTCTTCATCTTATCACATTCTTTTTCTTTTTACATGTGTTGTCAAACATTAGAGGATGATTTACATATCACTCCTCTCGTTGGTATTTTCAACAAATAAATCATGCTTGACCAGCCTCGTTGTAGGGTGACCTCTATATAGTTTACTTGGTGATTTCTTAACATAGCTTTACATTTTTCCCTAAATAAGAAAATGATCAATTGGAAGCATAAACTTCATGTTTTACAAATCCCCCAAAAGATCGTTTGAGCTTTGATTTTGGTGCAACACTTGTGAAACTTGTCTCGTAGTCACTATGATTCTATCAAGCTTCTTATAACTTTTCACTAACTTTATCCAATTGAAATTCTCAATCATATTTGATTAAGTATTAAAATCTTTGATTGTTCCAAAATAGATGATATACTTGACAAAAAGCAAATGAAACTTGTCGAGTAGTCGCTATAATTCTATCAAGCTTCTGACAAGTCTTCATGCGCAAGCTTCAAGATGATCATTCAGCTAATCTTACTAATTTACTAACAATTGACTTTTACTTTATGCCTTTAATTTATGCATTTATTTTTTTGTCATTTACTTTTATGTTCTTTACTTTATGCATTTTATTTTAGTATTTACATTTCATGTCATTTTTTATTTACTCACTTGAGCATTTATTTTCATGTCTTTTTTTTTTTTCTCATTTGAGTATTTTATTTCCTTGTTATTTTGAATTTTCTCACTTAGGCTTTATTTTTTCATTTAAAAATACTTAATAATCCAACTTAAACACTAAAAAAAATTTAATTCTTTTTCTTGGACCTTGTTACTATTCCTATGCTTGGAGTTTGAACTTTGGACTTAGGATTAGGACTTTGACCACAGCTCGAAGACTCTGTGATTCTGGTGTTATTTTATGTGTGCTTGGGTTAGTTTTTTTGTATGCATGTTATTCTGTTTGTACTCGTATACGAGTGGATTTCTTCTAAATACAGTTGTTACTCTGCCCGTTTTGTTGAAGACATGATTTCACCTGAGGCATAGATTCATCAGAGATTTGATATTTTTTGGCCGGATACTTGGTTTGTGAATCCAAAGGATGGGAATATGGTATTGACTTCTTGATGTTAAGTACTGGTTTCTCACCCAGTTAGATCTTTCTTTACCCTTACCTTTTATTTTTTGTACATAGGTTAGCCTCTTCATCTCCTCTCATATTCTTAAAATTTCAAAATCTTCTCCCATTTTCAAAAAGCTTTTTGTTTTCTAAACTCGGACTGCTTTCATAATAAAATTGGACTTAGGTCCATGCATTTTCAAACTTATTTTTCTTAATAAACCATTAACCAATTTAATAATACTTTGACATCTTTTTTAAGACTAAAAGTCAATTAACCTCATCCAAACCTTTTGAGCCCTTTGTGACTTTCCTCTTTAAGAACCATTTTCTTGAAAGATTAGACTTTTGTCAATTCTTTGTAGTGATGCAAACCTCTATACTTCTACAATATGTAGTGAAGTGGGACGTTTTTCACTTGGTGTTGAGGATGCTTATTGATGAAAATCCGAGCTTAAGTTCTCCGTTTTAAGTTGACGAAACACTCTTTTCTCATAATTATGGGTAGTAGGCATGTTTACCACTCAGATATGAAGATGATGTCTATTCTTCTTAAAATTAACCACCACACCAATTTTAGTCTTTTTTTACCTGAACTACATGGGTTTTGATTTCAATATTGCACATTGTTAGTATGTAGGCCTAGAACTCATTGGAGGTTCTATCAAATAAAAAATTGTAAAAAAATACTTATTTTCTCACCCCCTCCATCTAACTTATGCAAATCTTTTTATAGCACATACACAAAATTTCAAAGAGGTTCCTGCGGAGTACCGTAGATGGTTAGGTTGCCTAATATCTTCCCTTTGCATAACTAAACTCATACCTTGATCTCATTTTTTTAGGATTTTATTCTCTCTTTTTCCTAGTCCTTTGGATAAAATAAAAGCGCGGTCGCGACTTCATTGTTATATTTACGAGTTGAGTCAATCAATGGCTTAGTCTTGGAGTTTTTTGTCGTTACAGTTCCAACGCCTGGAACTTAAGCTTGTAAGCGTTGTGGGTTTTGGAGGTGGTTAGAAATGGAAGATCACATGCTCAAGAACAATTGGTAACATTTTTCTCCCTTCTATAAATAATTTTTTTCTTGTTGATGGATTAATGTATAACTTATTATCCATAAGTCAATTAAGGGACAATGGTTGTGATATAATTTTTAATCAAAACTTTTGTAAGGTTGTTAGTTAGAAGGATGGCTCAATCCTTTTCAGTGGCAAGAGAAAGAACAACATCTATATGATCATACTTTATGATCTTAAATAATAAAACGTAAAATGTCTTATGTCTGTTAATGAAGAGCAATGGATATAGCATAGACATTTGGGGCATGTTAGAATGAGAAGAATATCTCGGCTAAATAAGCTTGATCTTATCAGAGGTCTTCCAAAACAGAAGTTCTCTTCAAAAGATTTTTCTGAAGCATGTTAGAAGGGAAAGTTTTCAAAAACTTCTTTTAAATCAAAGAGTGTTATTCTACTTCGAGGCCATTGGAGCTTCTTCACATTGACTTGTTTAGACTAGAAAAAACTTCTTATGCCAATGGTAATAAGTATGGATTAGTCATTGTTGATGACTATAGTAGCTGGACATGGGTTAAGTTTCTTAAATATAATGATGAGTCACATTACATGTTTACTGCCTTCTACTCTCAAGTACGCAATAAGATGAATCTCAGAATTGTCAAAGTCATAAGTGAACATGGTGGCGAGTTTGAAAATAAAACTTTGAATTTATTTTGATGAAAATGTCATTTTACATGATTTCTCATGTCCTAGATTCCATATCAAAATTGAGTTATATAGAGGAAGAATAGAAGTTTACAAGAAATGGCTAGAACCATGATCAACAAGACTAATATGGAAAAACACTTTTAGGAAGAGGCAGTCAACACAAAGTGGTACATTTAGATCAAAGTCTCTATAAGACCTATTTTTGGTAAGACTTCTTATAAATCATGGAATAAAAGAAAACCCAAATTTTCATATTTTCATCCTTTTGAATGTGATTGTTTTATGTTGAACATTAAAGAGAATATTAACAAGTTTGATTCTAAAGCGCAAAAGTGTATCATGTTAGAGTACTCTGAACACTCAAAAGGATACAGAGTGTATAATACTGAAACTCTTATTGTTGAAGAATCAATTCATGTTAGATTCAATGATAAGCTTGACTCTGGAAGGTCAAATCTAGTTGAAAAGTTTGCAGATCTGGAGATTACCTTTTCAAACTCAAAAGGTAATGATGTTGTTAAGAAGAAATCAAAGCATAAGGAACATGAAGAATCTCAACCAGAAGCTATTGAAGTTCAGACTCCTTTGAGGAAGCACATAAACAGATCCTCACATTCTAAAGAATTGATTTTCGGTGATAGATTTGAACAAGTTAGAATCAGATCCTCTTTCAAACCTTCATAATATATGTTTCTAGTTTTGGTGTCTCTTATAGAGCCAACATCTATTGATGAAGCAATTTTAGATACATAATGGATTCTAGATATGCAAGAAGAGCTGAATCAATTCTTCATTAATGATGTATGAAATCTTATGCCAAGACCCAAAGGAGCTCATGTGATTGGAACCTAACGAGTCTTTAGAAACAAGCTCAATGAAATATGATATATGGTAAGAAACAAGGTTCGACTATTTTCACAAGGTTATAATACGTAAAAATGGATTAACTATACATAAACATTTGCACCAGTTTCCAGGTTAAATTGTATTCGTCTCTTTATTTCATTTGTTGTTAATTATAACGTCATCTTGTATCATATGGATGTTAAGAGTACATTTCGAAATGGCTACTTAACAAAGGAAATGTAGGTACATCAACCTCCTGGTTTTGTGAATCATTAAAACTCAAATTTTATTTTCAAACTTAAAAACTCAGTATGGTCTGAAACAAGCTCCCAGAGCTTGGTATGAAATATTAAGCAAATTTATTTTAGAAATTGATTTCAAACTATGTTTTTAATATTTTGAAAAAGTTTTCAAAACCATGTTTTCCAAACTACACTATTCACCCCCTTGTTTCTGAAGTCTCAAGTCCAATAAGTGTCTTAAATCTATAGATAAAAAAACATTCATGAATTTTAGGAAAAATCAAGAAGAAGGAAATCCTGAAAGATCATCACTCATATCATGTTTCATATGCTTGTGTTCAAAGAACAACAAAGAAGAAACTTCTTCACTAGTTGAAGAGGAAAAAATTAACCCTAGAGAGAAACATAAAGAATCATCTTCAAATAAAGATAATACTTGCTCAAAGGAACCCTGCAAGGAAGAAAGGTGATAGAAAGAAAAACTAATATACTTGCTTGTTTTGCAGGCAACACTCTGCAATTTGGAAATTAAAAAGAAATGTCATTTGGACAAACTCTACAAAAGATAAATAAATTTGATGGAGTTGATTGTGGTATGGCCGCCGACAAGCATGATGGGGGTCCTATGGATGTAAAAATGGCATATGTTAGTGTAAAGTAGGTTGCGACGACGGTCCTCATGCGAAGGTTCTAGTATAGGAATTTGTGGGTATCACGTCAAGTTAGTTTGATTCATGGATCTCTTCATTGATGTGTCGTGTTTTTTATTTTTTATGCTTCTCTTTGATTTTAACACTTATAAGTATTTATCAACATAATAACTTTTGTTTGTTAATCGAGAAAGATAAAGCAAAAGGTGGCAATTCTATTTATTGAGACAACAATATATATTCCTTAGAGCTCTTGAAATTTGAGAAATTTTTTGAGATATCTATGGAGATTAAGAAATACTTTTAACCATATTGGGTTTGTGTGATTTATATATAGAAAGTTGAAGAGATTGAGAAATGTTTAGGTAGAAAATAAGGTTTGTTATTGGAAATTTAGGTGATTTTTATTTATAATTATTTTGTATTCTCTTGTAATAATTCTTGAAAATATAGTCAATAAAAGCAACTCTCTCCCTCGTAGTAGACCAGTTTAATCGACTAGATAAACAAGTTCTCTGTTTACTTATCTTTTATCTTTATCTTATTTATTGTAGACATTTACTTAAATTGTTTGCTAAATTATTTTATTCTTTAATGTTAATTAATTTTGACTGTCCTTGTTATTTGTCTCAGCATCATTATTCTTATTTAGTTGATATTTCCTGACTTCACGGTAAAAAAAAGTTGTATGATTTAGGGTGTGTTTGGATTGACGGTGGACAAAATTGATTCTAATAGAATTAAGTTTGATAGAATTGATTTTAATAGAATTGAGTTTAGTAGAATTGGTTTATGTTTGAATAGATTTATGTAAAAGTGAGTTGAATAATAAATTTCAGTGTATAACTCATCCAGAATCAACTTTGGAGACAGAAGCTACAAATTTTAGCTTCAAGTAGAGTCAATTCTGGAACTAGAATCAATTCTACTTTTGATAAAACAAACATCTCAAAATTATCCAGAATCAATTCTACACCTTTAGAATTGATTCTGACTTTTATAGAAGTGAAACCAAACATACACTTAACCTTTCAATTTTAAAACATGTTACATTTCCCTTGAATGATAAATAAAACTCTTTAGATAAAGCAAATAGGAGAGTTAACAAACAAATTATCAAAGAAACAAATATTGAAGTGATTAACTTTATATTTTTAATATCGCCCACAAGTTGGAAAGAACTCACACCTTAAGATGAACAAATAAATATTATCAACAATTAAAGAGATACAATCAAATGTGAATTTAGTGAAATTTTAAAAGTTTAAAGGTGGATATCGTAGCATTGATACAATAGTAAGAATTAGAGCTTTCAAAATGAATTATCCCGTCTTAAATAAGTGGGCTTCGAGATCGAGTTCAAAAAGTTCATATTTAAATGGATTCTATTTTTACTACCTAGACGTAGTCTTGCTTGGATTGTGGATTACTCGGCCCTAAACGGGTCTATTTTTGAAAAAAAAATAAAAAAATTTCCCTATAATAATATTTGTAGTATTAAATTTCATATCCAAAATTAAGATTTCTAAATAATCCATATAAATTAACAATTAAAATATAAAACAACACATTAAATTAATTCAAACTATCCAAAATACATCACAAATTATCCAATGCAGCACACAAAACTAAATAATTTGTTCCAACAAATTTTAAGTTTAAATATTCATGACAATTATAATGTTATAACAATTATATGTTATAAAATTTTATAATAATTATAGTTAAGAAATAATAAATTCTAATTATATTAAAAATTTTAATTTTTTCTGGCTGATGGGTTACCCATGGTTCATACGGACTGTCCCATATTTTTTAGAACTTTTTCGGACCAGACTAAAAAAGATTTAGAAATAAATTGGCTCGAAAAATAAGGCTCAAACCCTAACTTTTATGGGTCCGACGGACCAACCATAGACTTTAACCCATTTTAACAGCTATCTTGATCAATGTAAGTAGGAAGTTGAAAAATGTAGTGAGAGCTCAATAAAAATTTATGAACTAACCAAACTAAAAAATAATTGATATTTAAGAAATTAGTCTAAAACTTACAAAAGAACATACTCTTAAGTCTCTAATTTTGACTCTCAAATTAATCCATGGAGATAAAAATATTTGGTTTTCTAGTTAAAAGATAAAGAGATAGAGAAAAACGTGATAGGAATAAATTAGGGTTAAATATGTTTTTAGTCCCTATAAAATGTGACTCTGCAATTTTGGTTTCTTTAAAATTTTCCTTCGAATAATGATCCTCGCAAAATTATTATGTATGTAGTTTTAATCTCTGCTGTTAAACCGATGTGTATTTTTAAATGATGATTCTACATACGTGTGTAGAATGTTATAAAAAATTCGTCGAAAAAAAAGAACTCAAAATTTGATTTCTAAATCAAGATTTTCATTGTTTTTATATATATTTTTTGAAATTAAAAAAAATTATATTTAATTTTTTTCATTTTAAAAAATTCTAAAATTTAGTAAATAAATATTATATAGTATTCTGAACACATATAAAAAAAATTATTCAAAAACTTAAAAATTTAAGAATAATTAAACCGTTTTAAAAATTTTAGAAAATAACAAGGATATATTAAAAAAAGTTTGCGAGGACCATTATAATTTTTTTTAAAAAAAAAAACTAAAATTATAGGGTCAAATATTTATGGACACTAAAAACATATTTAAACCAATAAATAATCCTCCATAACTACTCACAAGACCCTTTATATTCATAATAACTTGATCTCTTTTTTCACTCTACTAGTATCTTCTATTTAAACCCCTTAACACATTACTCAAATCACCAAACCAAATCCACCCTATTGCTCTTCCTATTCACCCCTCCCTCTTCCCAATCAAAAGAATCTCTCCCCCCTTCTCTCTCCTACTCACAACTTCCATGTCTTGCCAACCAACATTCACATGTCTTTGTTTCTAGTGAAAAAATTATAAAACAAAGATAAAATTATTTCAAACTTTGGTTCTCCACTAACAACTACACTTCTTTTATCCACACACACACCAGGCCCATCTTCATCTATAGTATTCATAATCTCAACAATGAATCCAATAATTTTGTTGCTTATTTTACCTCTCTTTACTCAGGTCTTGGAAGTTGAACCTGCAAAACCAAAAGTTCTAGGGAAACCAAGATTTCCTACCTCTCAAATCAGTGTCATGGGCTTTGTTTATTGTGATTTCTGCTCAAATAACACCTTCTCTAGACACAGCTACTTCTTGCCAGGTAATGTCATATGCTATTATTTTTACTTTAGTTAACTATCAGAAACTCATACATAGAAGTGTATCATGGTTTGAACTTCAGTGATGACGTCTAATTTAACAAATATATGTAATGCAATTTTTTTTTATACTTTATTTAACTACTAGTGCCATTTTTTTACTTAATTTAACTATCAGAAACTCACACACATAAATGTTTTAGAGTTTGAACTCTGGCGATAACGTTCAACCCAATAGTATATTATGTTTCTTTTAATCACACATTGCGAGTATCAGAGTTCAAACTCGAGTGATAACGTCCAGCCTTATTTGTTGTCAGGTGCTGAGGTGACAGTGGATTGCATGTTCAAAGCAATTTCAGCAAAAACATCAGAACAGATTACACTTTCAGTGAACAGAACAACAAACAAGTATGGAATGTACAAGCTTGAAATACCATCAGTTGATGGGGTGAAATGTGCTGAAGGGTCTGAAGTTATGTCTTCATGTGAAGCTAAATTGATTGGAAGTTCAACTTCTTCATGCAATGTTCCTGGTTACAAAAGCACTTCTAATGTGATTTCAGTGAAAGCAAAAAAAACAAATCTCTGCATATATAGTCTTAATGCTTTGAATTTTAGACCATCTAAGAAGGATACTAGTTTGTGTGGTAATTAATTACATAATTAGCCTTGTTCTTTGGTTATTTTTAAATGTTATCTTCCTTTTTAGCCTCTAGGGGCATATATGTCTTTTCATTATCTTTCTCACTTTCTTCACTGTTTTTCTGCATTATTTGTTTGGTGACATTATTGTCATAGTATGATATGATAAAAATAATAACATATGCACGTAGATTTTGGGTTTGAAAGTTTTTAAAAAAAATTTGTTTTTCAGTTTTTATTTATTGTGAAATATTAATGGGTTATGCTAGTTTTTAAGATTTAAACACTAAACCTTGAGAACATAAAATTAGTTATGTTTTTATAATCAAGATCAAGTGAAAATAATTTTGAATGGCTTTTTAAAGTTTTTTTTTTTTTTTTAATTTACAAGCATGTGATATGATAAGAGATTTCTTCTCTCTTAATCAAAAGTTTTAAATCGAATTCAATGTTAAAGATTAGTAATGTTCGAACTCAGTTTTATACATGCAACAATGTTCAAAGTCAATTTTTAATGCTCGAACTCAACTTGAGACACACAACAATGTTGAAAGTCAATATTAGACATACATTAATATTCGAACTCAATTTTAGACTCACAACAATGTTCGAACTCAAACTTAGACACATCAGTATTAATCTACAAGATTAGTATCTCCAATTTCATTCAAAAATATATATTATAAGAAAAAAACTTAATTTTCCTTAATACTATAAAGTTTTGATGTTTTATTATCCATTAAATTATATGGACCCTGTGCCATGAAGCATAGGTTGTTGCAATTAAGTTCAGAACCCAGTACATACAAAATGTCAGGTCATAATTATACACTTGACCTCTCTGGTCCATATTAGTACCAATTTGGAAGATGGTGACAGTAAAAAATTTCCTAATATGCATCTATATTAACTTCAGTTTAGAATTAGAAGATGGTGATAGTAAACTTTTTCCTAATATGAATTCAAGTACACCAACATACTCCGAAAATTCTGCAACTAGTATTTTTCTAATAAAAACATGAAGTGGCAGGTTGAAAACGTTATTTAAAGAAAAACAATAAAATAATATTAACATTTTATAATTTAAAAATAATAATAATTTAAACAAGAAGAAATTATTAATAATAACTTTGTGATATTAATGATGATTTTATAATTATATTATGATATAATATCAAATATAAATAAATTTAACTATTTTCATTTTATTTAATTATATTGATTCTAATAACTTTTTTATTAATGTTAAAGACCATCACTGTAGCTTTTGTTGACCAAAATAATAGAATGAAGTTGTAGACAAAATTTGACTACTTAAAATATTATGTTATTTAATTGATAAATTAAGTGCATGATAAAACTGGAAGAAAATTGTTTGCATCAAAACTTAGTATTTTTTATATAAAATATATATTTATAAAAATTATAACTATTTTATTAAATAAAATATATATAATTGTAAATAAGATCATTTATATGATAGATTAAAATGAAAATATGTTTTCATTTTATATATTATCATAAATATAGATAAAATAAAATTCATAAAAAAAGTTTTTATAAGAAATTAATTATATTATATTAAAAAATTATATATGAGTTTAATTTTTTATTTCTACTTGAGTAAGTTAATTATATTTACTTTTTTAAAATAAATAAATAAAATTAATTTTGTTTTTGAAAGTGAAACACAGATTAAACTGGCATGGGCCAACGCAACATTGGGCTGAAATGGAGACTTTAGTCTAGCACCCCCGCCAATTAGGAAATTTCTTAATGCTCGTTGAAAAAGAATTTGATGAAAATTTAAAATTTTCTCTTAGCACCCATCAAATACATGCGTAAGTTAATCATGCATCTCTTCATTTTATAAAAAATAATAATTCAATAATATATTTCTAAATTTCAAAAACACAAATTGGCCCTGGATTTGTAAACCCATAAACAATGATATGGAAATCATTTCTGTGATCTCACACAGTCACACTTATCAACTTTTGTTCCCCTTACATATGTGTGATGAGTTTTTTTAGTTTTATGTTACTTATCTTAAGTGTGTGATATGATTTTACATTCAAATCACGGATTAAAATGTTATCAGGATACCGAGTGCATGTGTGGCACACGTCGTGGGAAAAGAGGAGATTTTCAATATATCATTAATAATTTTTTATCTAATATATCTTCTATTATTTATTTTTCTTTCTTCTTTCATTCTTTTGATTTTGCTTTTCAATATAATTATTGAAGGATAAATTTGTAAAATCATACAACATTTCACTTTTCCATAAAGTAATAATTAAATTTCTTAATTCCCATGAAATGACTAAAACGTCATATAATTTAGGACGGAGAGAGTATGTTTTAAGATTTTGTTTTTCCGCTGACTAATACTGCCTTCGTCTCATAATAAGTGTTTTATTTGTATTTTTCTCTTTGTCTCAAAATAATTGTCCATTTACGATTTTAATGCATCAATTATTATTATTTTCCACTACTATCCCCCTATTTATTAACTTTCACTTTATTCGACTACTCTATCAATTATAATTAATAGGGGTATTCTAATAAACTACATTAATTTTTTCACTAAATCCAACACATCTAATTATTTTCTTAAAAACCGCACACTACTCAAATGAGACATTTATTATGAGACGGAGGGAGTAATAATTTAGCTAATAATTTATAACTTATAATTAATAATTGATCTCTGATAGTTTATAGTTTATAATTTATAATTGATGTTGATGAGTGATAGCTAATAAATTAATTGAAAAATTTAGTAAAATTAATGGTTCAAATAACTTATAAATCTAAAATGATATAAAAGATATTTAATACATAATTATTTTATTTTAAATAAAAATAAATTTTGAAAGATAAAAGTAGATAAATTGTTATAGGAGCTTATAAATTAATAAAATAAGTTATAAGTTCACAATGAAAAGACCATTAGCAAACATGTCTAAATTGTTATAGGAGCTTATAAATTATAAGTCATAAGCTATAAATTCAAAAATGTGTTTTACAAAAGAGTCTAAGTGATGAAGATGCATCTCATGAAGAAGAGAGGTTACGAAAGTACACTTCCAGATTTTTTTAGAAGTGTATTTTCTGACCAATTTTTTTTTACAGAATAATGGTGTAACTCATTGACACATGAATTTGTTGTGTTTGGGATGCGTTCGGAGATTCATCTCCAAAAGCTATGGGTATTATAGTATTTTTACAAGGTGTAATAGTTATCCTTAAAGTGCATTAAGAAATACCCGCCAATTATATCTGGCACTTTCCAATTTTTTATATTGCTCAACATGCTCCTCTAATTATTTATTTCCTCATATTACGCAAATTATCCAGATGTTCTTTAAAATATCAGTAAGTTACCAGATATTTAGAAAATCCAGTATATTGGATTTTTTAGGCGCCCTCATAAATTTCAATAGTTCAAAGTCAAAATATTATTCTTATGCACGCCTAAGGTGGTTGGATCTTCTACATATTTTACCCCATATGGTGTATTTGTTACTTTGCTTCTTTTTTTTTGTTATATATGGCATAAGTCATTCATTCATTCAATATTTTGGTATATTGTGTGAGAAATTTAAAGGATTTTTTGGTATCTCTGACCTAAATCATTCGTTCATTATATATTTTAATTGATAGATAAATCCCTCATAGAACGACGTATTATTATAGGCACGGTCTATTGGGAGATATCAAGGTATTATTATTGTTAATGTTCATTCTGATAAAATAAATAGGAAAAGATGAAGGAGAGATAAATTGAGTATGGGTTGTGATAGGGGAAGAAAGTACAAGAATAAGAAATCATTTGAAGGAAATTTTAGTAGAAAATTTAAATATCCATTTATGTTGAGATCTGTGTTAAACGATAGTGGTTGGAAGGTATAATGGTCAGATGTGGTATTCATAATCATGAACAAGCTAAATATTTCGAGGATGATGATATATTAGGTCGTCTAAAACTAGAAGAACAATTGTTTGTGAATAATATGCCAAAAATACCACATGTCGTCGAGGTACATAGTAGCCGCTTTGAAAGATAGATATCATGATAACGTGACTAGTGTTGTGCAAATCTATAAGGCAAGATCTACTTACCATACTAGTAAGAGAGGTTCTTGACATAAATGCAACATATGCTGAAACGAATTCGTCATTAGAAATATATACACCAGAAACAAAGATGAATCAAATGTTATTACTAATATATTTTGGACACATCCTGATTTAGTGAGGCAGGTAAACATGTTTCATTTGGTGTTGATTTTCGGATGTACATACAAAACATAAAGGTACTGGATTCCACAAATAAGTAATTATTCATTTATGTTTACTATTGTTATTCCTCTGTGAAGCTGATGAACATATTGTTGATTATTTACCGTGTGTACAAAACAAATAGGTATTGACTCCCAATACTTAAGATTGTTGATGTTATGTTAACGAAGTTGGATTTTTAAGTTGGATTTTCATAGAACATGAAAACGAGAATAAACTTGCATGGGTATTGGAGAAGATGAAGGAGTTGTTCACATCCGAGAAGTTTCTTTCCAAGGTCATAGTGATAGATCAGGAACTTACCCTGAAGAATGCCACGAAAGTTGTATTCACATCCTCAATTTATCTACTATGTGTGTTGCATATTTTAAAAATGTTAGCATCGAGTGAAAAGAGTATGTCAAACCTAATAGGTAAGAGCATGTTATGGATATATGAAAAAAAGTCATGTATTCAAATATTGAGTTTGAGGAACAATTGAAAAAAAATCCAGGTAGTGTATATTGATATCCTTTGTTTGTTGAGTATGTACACCAAACAAGGTTAACACCCTATAAAGAAAATTATTTTGCTTCATGGACTAATTGGGTCACTCATTTAGGGGACTAATTGGGTCACTCATTTAGGGAACACAACAATAACCAGGTACATCCTTAGGTACATCCATATGAGATTAATTTTATTACAAAAATATTCATCAATTTATTTATTACATATTTCTCTCTTATTGATTTACAGGGTTGAGTCTGCTCATTGGAGACTCAAAATCATGTTGATTATGTTGGTGTATGCCCTAGTGGCCAAAACAAAGTAATAATTATTTGGTTACTTTAATACAAAACAAAGTAATAATTATTTGGTTACTTTTAATGTAAAACCTTTCAATTTTTAGCTCTTGGTATATCACGAAATCTTCTTATGGATAAACTTTGATTTTAAATATAAACTCACGTATTATAAATACCGATTGAAATTTCATTAATGCAAAACAAAAATTTTCATTAATGCAAAACAAAAACAAAATAATAAATATACGATACACGTCCAACTTTTTTTTTTTTTACAATCTTATCATTTTTTTAACTGTTTATTACAATGTCTATGATAATTTTATTATTTTTCTATTTTAAAATATAATATATCATCTAAAGTTATAAATACTATAGCATATGAAAACAAAATCAATAAACATTAAATTTTATTTATGAAAAAAATGAAAACATAACAAAAATATTTTAATTATTTAAATATGTTTATGTTATAATATATATTATATTATTAATTGCAATTTATATAATTAAATCAACAATCATACATTCTTTTTTTGCACAAAATAATCTAACTCCTAAAATTAAATAAACTTCAATATTAATAGGACAGATGAAAAATAAAAGTTAAAAAAATATAATATGTTATAGTATAAAAATTGAAAAGAATATAAAGTATAGTATTTGTAATGATCTAGAATAGATAGATAAATAATGTATGACTTGTATCAAAATTACATTATAACATGAAATATTCTTATTTATTTTATGATCACAAAATATGTCTTTTTATAAATAATAAACTCTTTTAGTTATACAATTTTGTTTTTCTCTATTTTCATTTGAAAAAAACGCACGCGTATTTCATTAGAATTATATTCATTCTTATTACATTTTCTCTATTTTCATTCTTATTACATATTCTATATTGTCATTCTTATTACATTTTCTCTATTTTCTCCAAGTTCTATATTCTATACTTTTAAAATTTGAAAGGAAAAAATAAAATTATTAATTAAAATATTAAAAACGGAGAAGTTATAATTAATTCAAATTTATCAGTGTTATTTTTATAAAAGAGAACATGTTTACTATTGATTCAAATATTTTTATAAATTATATCTAAATAAAATAATACATTTATATATTGATAAAATATTTATTGCTTATTCAAATATTTAAATGACTTAATATATGATTTTTATTTTTCAATTTCAAATTTTTATTTTTATTAATATTCTGGATCTTATTTTTGGGGGCAAAATCTCTTTGTTTATTTGAGTTTAGGGTGAAGTTGTCGCTTTTGATTCGATGTGTTTTGTTGAAGATTTTTTAGACCTTTGTGATACATCTTGTGTTACATAGTCGTTTTATGATATTCTATTTTGATTTTTTTTCAAAAAATAATAATCATAATTTTTATTCAATATAAATATTTTGATGTTGGCTTGAAGTTATAATAGTTAATTAGGTAAGTTATATTTATTTAAAATTTTAATAAATTTTATTTTCTTCAAATATGCAAACTATGCAAAAAAACCTAAAAAATAACCATGGCAATGCACAAGTCTCATCATCCAACTTTGAGCTCGAGCCATTCAAAATTGGCTTGTGTGTTTTCCTTGCAACTTAGGCCATGGATAGAAGTCTCCATGCTCTCCAAACTGAGCTTTGAATCATGCAAAATGATGAGGTATTGAGTGTGATATCATCTTCCAAAGTTTAAGAAAAACAAGTCATGGCAAGGCAAGGTCTGCGCGCTCAGGAGTGTGCATGGCGTAAATGGTGACCAGTTACGAGGGAGCAACTTCATGGATCTATATCTTGATGAATATTTGGCCAAAATTAATGATTCGAAGCTTGTTGAAGAGATCTCATGGGGAAGTAAAGGATACACACTTTAATTTTCAAAATTGAAGCTTGAAGAAGAAATAGGCTTGGACATTTGGCACTCCAAGTGTTTGTTGAAATTTCGTGCGCGGAAGGCAAGAAGAAGGCAAGCTTGTTGGGCATTTTACATGTCTTGTGCACAAAACTTCAAACTCATATATCTCTCAAATGGTTCATTTTTGAGAAATTTTACAAACTGACAAACTTGTGGAATTTTTCTCAAGCTTTCTAAAAATGTATGGTATGCAACCATTGGATAAAATTGAGAAAGTTATGACATGTCAAAGTTCTATAGGTTGGGGACTTAGAAAATTTTCCAAACTTCAAATAACTTCAAGAACAAGTTAACTCCAATTTCTTCAATTCTCTTGATTAAATGGTGAATTTGGTCATGAAATATGAAAAGAGGATATTTGAATTGATGGTTGACCAAAATTCCACTTGGTCAACTTCTGACTTTGACTGATTTTGACCAAAATAACCATTTTGCCCTTTGTGATCAGTTGACTTGCTTCCAATCAAAATTGAACCTCAATCTTTCAATCATGGATTCCCAATAACATATATAAACACATGAAATCAATTTTGAGTGAAAAATCTGAAGAATTCCTGATTATACCCAAAATCCTAATTTTTGCACCTTGTGTTAGGAGATGGCCAAATCAAGCTTCAAAACTAAAATCCTCTGAATGTATTGAGTAATTCTTTGAACCATGATAACTCAAATGATAATAGGAAGATGATACTTCAATAAATTTACTTAACCCAGCTTCAAACTTCATAGTGAGCCAAAACCCTAATTTCATCAAATGAATGACACAAATGAATTCCTCTCCAATTCTTTGCAAAACTTCAACTCTTGGGAAATCAATAAGACAAATGAGATGTATTAAGATATAATACATCATTGTGACTTGAAAGATCCAAAGACATGAGAGCTTGAGGCTCCCTTAGAATAAAATATTTACATAATCTACCTCCATAGCTTGTAGAGGACTTGAGAACCAAAGAACTTTGATCCAATCACAATGTATGAATGCAATGCAACATGATGTTTATTGTAACACCTCAAATTCTACCCGAAAATTGTACCGAAAAATCAGAGTATTTTAAAATTTCAAATAACACACGGGATGTCACATTTCAACATTAACAACACAAACAGATAAGATACATAACACTTTTTAATTCAGAGGATCACATAACAACTTGCGATGGCTTTCAAACAAAATACTTTTTTATTACTACGCAGCGGAATTCATAGTTATACAACTTAATATATTGTACTAATAACAACTTGAAACATCTTGTTCAACTTTCAACATACTAAACAACTTTTATTTCACAACATCACTTATGATTCAACAAATTATACTAACAACAACAAGAGTCAACAATATAAACAACATAGACTAAACGCCCCCCCCCCCCCCGAGTGCTACGTATCAGAGCAATGACACTGAATTGAACTAACGGCAACTAATTCTTCCATTCTTGAATACCTGCACGTTACCAGTATAAAGGCAACGACGAAACAAATGAAAGGGGTGAGATATCAACCAATATAAACAGGGGTATGATAAACAGTATATTAGATCAGAATCATACAAATTTCACCACTTCATAACAGCAACTATACAACAACCAATAAACCACTTATTAAATTAACATAACAACTTAATCAACACAATTTAATAACAACTGCAACTTATAACAACAACAACTTATAGCAACAACAACTTATACAACAACAGCTCACAACAATAACAACTTATAATAACAACAACAACAATTTATATTCAACAATAACTTATCAAACAGCAACTTATATTCAACAACAACTTATCAAACAGCATCTTATATTCAATAGCAACTTATCAAACAACAACTTATATTCAACAACAACTTATCAAATGGCAACTTATCAAATAACAACTTCAACGTCAACAACAACAACAACAACTTAAACATACAAATCGAATGCGACTCAACTATGCAAATGCATGAGGTACCATTTGGAGCAGAACTCCCAACTTAAACACAACTTAAACATATGTCAGATTATCGAGGCATTAGCAAGGCATAAGCCTTCAACATGGTTCCATCAAGCCCAACTTAATCATGCAATGTATGCGACACTATGAATGATATACAACAACATCAATAACAACAACAACGACAACAACAACAACAACAACTTAAACATGCATCAATTGCATCAACTTAATCCAACATTGGTCGTTCGACCTACAACTCAAACATGTCCATAAATCGGGACGATTCAACTTACTCAACATTGGCCATAGGGCTACAACTTCATCAACATATCAACAGCAAGTTACTAACAACAACAATTCAAGCAAACAACTACGAAAAGATACTACACAACTTAACCATTACGAATCCACGCTTAAAATACCCTATTTACTGATAACGTTATTTATTTATTAAATGTCTTCTACTAAATTAATTAATCAACTACTTGATTTTCCATTAATAAGATACCTGTTATATTCGACATACACGATACCGTTCCAATTCTTCAACCAACCAATAATAACTACACCCGTTTGCAAATTATTTCTACGAAATTACAACTAATTTCGGTTAAACAAAGTTACCGGTTAAACTACTAAATTTACTATTCGCTCCTTAAATATTATTATACTAATAATATTAAATTATTATTCTAGATATGAGTATATTAGTAAACTAATGAAACATTGATTCTCAACTTAACTGATGCCGCTACAGTTTATACATTGGTATTCTAAATTTTCACTCACAATGGACGCATGCTATAGTACATTATCAAATTTTATAACTAAGTTCTTTTTTTATATCAATACATATTTCATAACTAAGCACGTGTAGTAATATATATATATCTCATAAACAAAGAAGTGATGCTGCACTATTTCAATTTCCAGAACTTGTGACGGTCGTCACACTTGGTGTACCGGTCGGAACACTCTTCACCAAGGACCATGTCGTTCGTCACACTGGTATACCTCTCAACACACCTTATGTTCCTGTTCCATTCTTCAACTCCCGACATTATCTATTTCGATTCCAATTTTTTTATAACAAAGCAACCTATTCTTATTGTATAGCGACAACGTTACCAATTGTTTAACTCACTATATATTTTTCAACATCCAATACCACAACAACAAATCAACATAAATGACCAATTTCATGAAATCAACATACTCCAGAAACAACAATTTATCCATGGAAAATTCATACACCTAATACCACATACAATTTATCATAAATTCAGTTATAGAGATTGAACCCCCACCCTTACCTTGGATTAACGGTCTCTCTAATTTCCGATCGAATTTCGACTTAGCTTTTCGGTCTGTAATTTCTTTTTCGTCGGCCAATTTTCCAAAGCTCTTGTTCCTCTTTTTCTTCTACCACGTACAGCCACCAATCTTCTTCCCTTAACCTAATTCTTTTTTTTTATTCCATTAACCTAAATAATAATAATAATTATAATAATAATAATACTATTATTCATAATAATACTACTGGACCTAATATTCACACCTCCTCAATTACTATCCACCACCCAACAATTAAATCCAATTTACTTAAATAAAATAGTCCAATAAATAAATAAATAATATTATTCTTAATATTATTCTTCTGATTAAATCGACTACATAATTTGGCTTAAACTTAATAATTCAAGTACGCCTCTTAAAATATTACTGACAAAATTAATTGCTCCGGTTAATTCTCAAACTTCGTCTAAATCCAATAATTAAATCCCTCAATAATTTAATTAACTAATTAATTAAATTTGGGGCGTTACATTTCTGATGAAACATAAGTCTAGCTCAAGAGGGTAAATTTTGGGGTACAACAACGACTAATTACTAACAATTCAATGATATACTTGACAAGTTTCAAGATGGTCATCTTGCTAACTAACCATTATTAATCGCCTTTTATTTTCTGCTCTTTACTTTTCGCTTTTGTTTTCATGCTCTCTACTTTATGCATTTTATTTTAGCATTTACATTCCATGTCATTTTTTCTTTGCTCACTTGAGCATTTATTTTTATGCCATTTTTTCTTTGCTCACTTGAGCATTTTATTTTCTTGTCATTTTTCCTTTGCTCACTTGAGCATTTTATTTTCTTGTTATTTTGAATTTGCTCACTTGAGCTTTATTTTCCTTTTCCAAAATACTTAATAATTCAACTTAAACATAAAAAAACTTTTAATTGGACTTGGTTACTATCTTTGTGCTCGGAGTTTGATCTTTGAACTTAGGATTAGGACTCTTACCTCAGCTTGGAGATTTTGTGCCCTTGGTGTTATTATGTCTTGCTTGGTTATTATCTTTGTATGCAGGTTTTTCTATTATACTCGATTAAGAGTGGATTTCCTCCAAATACAACTGTTACTCTGCCCTTTTTACTTGAGACATGAATTCATCTGAGGCATTGACTTATCTGAAGCTTTGTTTTTTTGTCTGGTTATTTGTTGCTTATATGGTAATCCAAAGGATGGGATATGGTATTCGCTCTTGATGTCAAGTACTAGTTTTCTCACCCGGTTAGATCTTTCTTTACCCTTACCTTTTACTTTATGCACTTAGGTTAGCCTCTTCATCTCCTCCCCATTCTTTAATTTTCAAAATCTTCCCTCTTTTTCAAAGGATTCTTGTTTTCTAAACCCGAACCGCTTTCATAAGCAACTTGGAATTAGGTCCATGCATTTTCAAACTTCTTCTTCTGAATAAACTTTCAATTCATCTAAAGATACTTTGAATTCTTTTTGTTAACACTAAAAAACATCTAACCCCATTCAAACTTTTTGAGCTCTTTGTATCTTTTCTAACAAACATTTTCTTAAAATCAACCAACACACAACTTTAGTTTTTTACCCGAACTACTAGGTTTTAATTTCAACATTGCACATTGGTTGTATGTAGGCCTAGAACTCATTGGAAGTTCTATCAAACCAAAAATTATAAAAAATACTTCTTTTCTCCCTCCACCATTCATTTTATACATATACTCTTTTTTTAGCACACATATACGAATTTTCAAAAAGCTTCCTACGGAGTACCGTAGATGCTTTGGGTGCCTAACATTTTCCCTTTGCATAACTAACCCTCGGTCCCAGATCTCTGATCTTTTTTTTGTTAGAATTTTATTCGCTCTTTTTCCTAGTCCTTTGGATAAAATAAAAGCGCGGTGGCGACTCTTTTGTTATTTTTTAAGTTAAGTCAATTCAATGGCTTATACTCGCAGTTTTTGCCGCTACATTATTGTTAGAGGTGTATTAGTATGTAGTTGTAAGACATCAGTGTTAGCATGTTCAGGTGATTTTGGAAGTTATTGAATTATGATGCTTTAGGTGACTCGAGTACAAGTTCTAAAGGAAACTATTAATGTTGGTAATGATGTTTTATACTCCATTATAGTTGTTGGCTATCTATTGACAAATTGAGGAACTGATCACCCTTAATCTCTTGTTGATAGTAGACAAAATCTTATTGGATGATATAGAATTGTCTTGCTATCTTGATTGTGAGTGAAGTGATTGACGTTATATCGAGGATGTTGTTAAGATAAGGATCAGGGAGTTGGAAGCGAAGTTGAGGATGATTGTGTCAGATGGATTTTAGAGGACGAAAATATCCTAAGTGGGGGAGAGTTGTAACGCCCCGAATTTAATTAATTATTTAATTAAATTATTTTGGAATTATTCGGGAAAATGAAGGAATTTTATTATATTAAAGTAAGTTTCCAATGATATTATCCAATTAATGAATTTATTTAAGTTACTGAATATTATTAGAAGAATAATATTATTTTTACTTGGGCCTAATTGATTAGTAGTAGCATTAGGGGGTGTATTAGTGAGCCCACGTGAAAAGAATTGGAAGATAACTAGGTTAGTAGTTATATTGGAAGTAGGTTGGAATAGAAAATGAGGTAGCAGTAAAAGAGAAAAAAAGGTTTTGTTACGTAGCATGAGGCAAGAATAAGGTCTTGGAGTAATAGCAACCGGTACGAGAAGTTGCTGCAGAATTCCTAGGAGATGAATCAAAGAGACAAAAGTTGGAAGTTGCGGCGAAGCAGATTCAATCGCGAAATTCGAGCTACCGTCAATCCAAGGTAAGGGTGGGGTTCGAATTTTATAACCGGGAATATGATGATTTATATGTGGGATTGGGATTTGTATGAGTTTTTACTGTGTTGCATTGAATTTTGTTGAGTTTGATTCTGATGAAATTGTAATCTGCCATTGACAAATTGTACTGGTTAGAAAGTTGTTCATGTTGTTGTTATTATTGGTTTTGTGTTGATGTGAATTTCATACGTGAGATGTTGTATAATTGAATTGTTGAATTGAAGGAATTTCCGGAAATTGTGAGTAAGAGATTGGGCTGAATAGTAAGAATGGATGGAACTGTAGATGCAGAAAGACGTATGATCGATGAAGAAATATTAAGGGACGACCGTCCCAGTATGTGAAGAAGAAAGAGGTGGACCCCAATGAATTTAGGGGCAGACTCCCTAGGGGAGAGGTTGGGCGCCCCACCTCATTATTTTTGTGTTACCTGTGCGTGTTTAGTAGTATTACTTTTCTACCTTTTTGTCAAGTGTATATCTGATAAAGCAAGCAAAGAAGAAAAGAATATATATATATATATATATATATATATATATATATATATATATATATATATATATATATATATATCAAGAGGGGGGATGCCCCATGGGGTGAGGTGGGATCCCCAACCTTCGCACCTTGTTGTTTTGTGCTTCCTGTACGTGTGTATTGGCCTAGGTGGGTAATTGTTGTTTTGGCAAGTTTTGAATCTTAGAAAAATTAATGAAGCATCAGATCTAGGATGCACTCCCTGTGTGGGCAAGAAATAATTGTTTTTAAATATATAGGAGTGTGAGGGGAGGACGCCCCATAGCTTGAGATGGGCGCCCCACCCAATTTCCCTTCCTTTTTCCATGTGTGTATTTTTGTCCTGTGTAATGTTTTTATGTTTTCTTTTGGCAAATGAGAATTAGCTTCTATAGATGTATATAAATTTGAGTAACTAAAATAATATTTGAGACTTAATGGACTACTAGAATTGGGGTAGTGAGGTTATAAATTAAACTGTCACGGGATAGATTTGGCAGAAACAGAAATTAGTTTATAGCAGGTTTTACTAGATGCTGGTAAATTGCAGCAGAGGCGAATTTTGATGACAGTGAAACTTAATAGCAGAAACTAATGATATCAGTATAATACAAATAGCAGTAAATAGTTTATAATTGATAGTAATAGCAGGAATGAAAATAGTGTCGGAATTAGCCGAATTAGTAAAATAGGCGATAAATTTAGTTGTTCGGAATTAACCGAAAATTGTCGAAGTAGTCCGTAATTATTAGTAGGTAATCTTGATTGATTTGTTTTGTTGAAACGATGTGAATATGTTGATTTGCAGGTACATCTGAATAAATTGAATGGTCTCGATTCATGGGCACATTTGAGTTGTAGGTCGAACAACCAATGTTGGTTTAAGTTGATGCAATTGATGCATGTTTAAGTTGTTATTGTTGTTGTTGTTCTGGTTGGTGTTGTATGTTGTTGTGGTGTTGCATTGTTGTGTATTTGTTGTTGAAGTTGATGTCGCATAGCATACATTGCATGATTAAGTTGGCCTTGATGGCACCATGTTGAAAGTTGAAGGCTTATGCCTTGTTGAAATGCCTCGATAACCTAGAATATGTTTAAGTTAAGAGTTCTGCTCCAAATGGTACCACATGCATTTGCATAGTTGAGTCGCATTAGATTTGCATGTTTAAGTTGTTGTTATTGTTGACGTTGAGGTCGTTGTTTGATATAAGTTATTGTTGTTGTTTGATAAGTTGTTGTTAAATATAAGTTGTTGTTGTTATTAAGTTGTGTTGATTCAAGTTGTTACGTTGATCGAATAAAATGTCTTGTAGTTGTATTTAAGTTGTTTGTCAATTGTTCCATAGTTTTTGTATAAAGAGGTGAAATTTGTATGGTTCTAGTCTAATATATTGATTATCACACTTTTGTTTATATCATTCGATATCTCACCCCTTTCATTTGTTTCGCCATTGCCTTTATACTGGTAACGTGCAGGTATTCAAGAATGAAGAATTAGTTGTTGTTAGTCTAAGTCGGACTAGTTGCTCTGATACGTAGAACTCGGGGGGTGAATGCTTGATGCTATTTATTAATTGTTGTTATTACTTTAAGTTGATGACCTTTAAGTTGATGACCTATAAGTTGAATTCATGAAGTATCACGCTGTCGCGGAAGTTGTTTAGTCGAAGAATATTAGTGAATTGTAGTTGATTAAAAGTTGAATTAATTTTATTACAGGTTCATCCCGGTTTTAAGTGTTATGTATCTGAATAAATACGATTAATATATGTTGTTTTTATGTGAAGTAAATGTGGCATCCCATGTATGATAAAATTTTGCATTCTAATTTTTATTAATATTCGATGGGTAGATTTTGGGTGTTACAAGTGTCAGCTAATTGCGTCTCAGTGGTTGCATGTTCCAAGGCAACATTCTTGTCCTCAACAAAATGAACATTAATGTTTTTAGTAATGTTGTATGATGTCATGACATTCTGTTTAACATTTTTTTCAGTCACCATATGCTTCATCCACTCCTTCTGAGAACAACTGCTTCCAGCATTTATGTGTTCAGCACATGTGAAGTTACTTAAGTCTTGGGGTACCCATAGATAGAATTTGTCCTTAGATCTTACTCCTTTCATAAAATCTTCACTTTTCTCATTTGTAATAATGCATTCAGACTTTGTGAAGTTTACCTTGAAGCCTTGATCACATAGTTGACTGATACTAATTAGATTAGTTGACAACCCTTTAACAAGTAGCACATCTTCAATACTTGGAATTCCTGGATAGTTTATCTTTCCAACTCCCTTGATATCACCTTTGGCTCCATCTCCAAAATTCACATGACCAGTTGGATGTGATCTGATATTCGCCAGCAGATTCTTGACCTATGTCATATGTCTTGAACATCCACTATCAAAATACCAATCCTCTTTGGATGAGACTATGAGAGATGTATGGGCTATGAAATAGGAAACATCAGCTTTGGGAATCCACTGTTTCTTGACATTAGTACTAGCCTGACTTGACTCAGGTTTAGGTGTAGGTTTAGGATAACCATACAGCTTGAAACAGAAGGGCTTTATGTGACCATAACGTCCACAGTAATGACATCTCCAACGCTAAAATCTTTTTTTTGAGTGTTTTGGATTTCCTCTGCCATGATGTTGTGACATTTGGTTCAACATCTTTGGTTTAGTCTGGATATTAGTGAGGTCTGATGGAGGTTATTTTATTTCATTAAATCCTAAACCACTCATATCACCTGCCACTCTTCCTGCTTGGAGAATTTTATCCAGTGTGTAGCTTTCAGTTGAATTATGAGCTTCTTTTGTTTCTCCCCATCCTGACACACTTCAGCACTTTTGATACACAACTCCTTGTAAGAGGCAGCCAACTCTTTAAATGCTAGATCATCTTCACTTGCATCTTCATCAGACATGTATATACCAGTCAGAGTCATCACATATTTGGCAAATTCCTCTTCAACATCACTTTCAGAGTCCTCATCAGACCAAGATATTGTCAGACCTTTTCTCTGTTTCTTAAGGTATATAGGACATTCAGCTTTAATATGATCAAAGCCTTCACATTCATGACATTGTACTCCTTTTCTTTGAGTGAATCTCTCTTCTGTTCGTGTTTTTCTTCTAAAGTCACCTGACCTACTGATGTCATATGAGTTGTTCTTGACATTTGGTCTTGAGTACCTGTCCATTTTCTTCAGCACTGTGTTGAAATTCCTTCCAAGAAGCACTATAGCATTGGATAATCCTTCATCAGTATCCAAGTCGCAATCTTCCTCTTTACCTCCAGTATTAGACACAAAAGCTATGCTTTTGTTCTTCTTTTCAAATTTGTCATTAATGCCTAACTCAAATGATTTGAGAGATACAATGAGTTCATTCACTCTCATGTTGTTGATTTCTTGAGCTTCTTTTATAGCAGTCACCTTCATGTCAAATATCTTGGGAAAAGACCTGAGAATCTTTCTTACCAGCTTCTCCTCTGGTATCTTCTCTCCTAAGGCACTGCATGCATTGGCTATCTCCAGAATATTCATATGAAAGTCTTGAATACTCTCATCTTCCTTCATAATCAAGTTTTCAAATTTGGTGGTTAGCAGTTGAATTCTTGACATATTTACCTATGAAGTTCCTTCATTAGTAGTTTTGAAAATTTCCCAAGCATCTTTAGCTACTTCAGAAGTATTCACCAATCTGAAGATGTTTCTATCAATCCCATTGAAGGTGGCATTCAAGGCTTTAGAATTTCCAAGAGAAAACTCATCTTCTTCCTTAGACCAGTTTTCTTCAGGCTTTAATATAGAGGTGGGCTGATTGTTTTCCCCCATGATGATAGGATGTGTCCATCCTTTCAAAACAGCTTTCCAAGTGTGGTTGTCCAAAGACTTTAAAAATGCCACCATATACGGTTTCTAGAGATCATAGTTAGTTCCATCTATAATGGGTATTTTGTTCACAAATCCTCATTCCTTGTCCATAGTACCAGAAAGTATCTTCCCTAGATCTCACCCAGAGACAGAGTAGGATGCCTGCTCTGATACCAATGGAAATTCTGGTATCAGATATGAGATGTCGAAGGTGATGTCACGATACTAATATTTGTTGACTGAACAAGGAGTAACAGAATAATAAAATACGGTAAAGTAAAATTGACACAAGAAAATTGTTCACCCAGTTCAGTGTAATCACACCTACGTCTGGAGGCTACCAAGCCAATGATGAAGTCCACTATCAACAGTATTAATTCATAGTTAAACTCCCTTGTTTACAACCCCTCAATTAATCACTACCCAATGACCCTTCTACCTAAGAACATCTTAGATATGAGAAACCCCTCTCACTCCCCCTCAATCACACACCGTGATAAAACAATAACAAAGACTTGAAGACACACTTCAAAGACACATAATCAACCTTGCTTCAAAGCTTATGGATGATTAATAAGTTACAACTCAACTAAACATCCAGCTCAAGTATTAAAGAATACAAGAGTGGCTCAAAAGAAACAATTAACACAGACTAAAACTTAAACTCTAAACATAGTATGTTCGGCTTCCTTCAGTGTAACTAACACTGTAAGTAGGGTTAGTTGTCTTTTTATACGAACAACAGCTAGGGCTTGGCCCAGAATTTGCTTCACATAAGTCTTCAATAACTTCCCATTAATTTCTCCATGAAAGTAGGATAAAAGCTCTCCAAAAATATTGCAACAGAACTTTACATAAACTTCCTAACTTCGACCATGCAACTTAAACAAAATAATGCCTAGAATTTCTAAACAGAAAAATAGTTCAGTTCTGAACACATGTTAAGACATCTGCTTTGACATCTTATAAAAACTGCTGATACATTTTTGCTTCACATGTCAAGGCATTCTTCATGACATTTTCTGAACATAATGTTTTACCAAAATTGCTGCCAACACAAAACTAACATAGTTGATGGATACTTCACAAAGTATATTGAGGGACATGAGTGACCTAGATGGAATTTTTCCACCCTGCATAACAGGATAAATTCTAAGGGGCCAATATTGAATTGGACAAGGGTGACACGATCTATGTCTTGTGTTCAATATAGACGTGAGGGAAAAGGGTAATTATACACCCAAGTATTATCACGGAAAGGTTCTGTCAGATCACTTGATATTTTCGTGACTTGGATAGCAGTGATGTGTTGCTAGATACCGCTCACTGTTTATTATGTTAAATATATGATTTAATATAATTGCCAATGTCGTGAAAACCTACAGGGTCACACACATAAGGATGGGTTGATGAGAGATAAAGTAAATAAGGAACACCATAAGGTGCAATGCACTTAAGTGATCAACCATGTCGATCTCAACTTTGAAGGTTTTTTTATCTGCCAATGGGTCTTTCAAGATCATCCTTCGTTCACCATAAAACACCTTCATCTAATTCTCTTACACCTTAACGTTATACCATTTTCAATTAATTAATTTATGCTTATCAAATTACTTGTCATCAAAGGTACATACAATATATTAGTAATATTGGCCTTCTGACCATCTCTTCTAACCACAACTATGTTTCCTCTTCTAGTTGATGTGACATGTCTGCCATATGCAAATCTGATCATTTTCTTAACCGATTCATGTGGTTGCTGCATCCTAAATCGAGGTACCACATATTGGTTTGTTCATTTTCCTACTGAGTATTGGCCATAAGTAACACATCATCAAAATCATTTTTTCCAACATGTGCATATTGTATTTCTTCATTATCTTTTGTTCTAGATTCCTTCTTTCTCCGACAATCTCGTGCATAATGACCAAATCCTTGAGAGTTGTCACATTGCACCTCCTTCATCTCTGAATACTTGTTGCTTGTGCCTTTATCGGTTAAATCTACTTATTCTTTGAATTCCTGCTTGACTTCTCATTATTAGCAAGATTCTTTCTTTGCATCTCATTTTATTTACCAGACTTATTGATGAATCTTTCTTGCAATTCTTATTACACCATTTTCTCCCTTTATAAGTTCCTTTGCTTCAGTCTCATCTCATGAGCCTCCAATAAATCTTGAAGTTCTTCCACCTTCATCTCAACTAGGTTATTGGACTCTTCAATAGACACTACAATGTAATCAAAATTTGCAATTAGATATCTCAACACTCTCAATCTTTTGGGATCAGTGGTCGATTCACCATAAGCCTTCATCTGGTTTGTTTGTAGCATCACACACGAGAATAATTCTGAGAGTGAGACTAGTTTGTCTTCCTTCATTTGAGTCATCTCAAATTTCTTTCTCAATGTCTACAACTTCATCTTCTTTAGTTTTTCATCTTAGTCGTACAACCTCTTTAACTTGTCTCACGCTTCTTTGGACGTTGTTTCTTTAATGATCTTCTCGAACACATTAGGATTCATATAATGATGAATCAAGAAAATAGTTTTTCCATCTTTCTTCCTTTGTTCCATGTACGCAACTTTCTGAAAACCATTTGCATTCGCTTCAAACGCATGTACTCCATCATTCATGATTTTGGCCACATCTTAAAATCTAAATATGACCTTCACCTGCGCAACCCATTATTTGTAGTTCTCACCTTTGAAAATTAATAGATTCGCTAGAAATTGCGTTGATGTTGTGTTTCCATTTTCCATTACATTTTTGAATCGCAATCGGGCTCGTTAATACCAATTTGTTAGAAGAGTTAGGATTTTCAAACAATTAAAGAAGAAGAAGAAGAAGAAGAGAGAGAGAGAGAGAGAGAGAGAGAGAGAGAGAGAGAGAGAGAGAGAGACTATATTATGAAAGGGGTTATATATATATAAAAAATGTAGTATTCGAATATAGTTAACTCCTACTTAGCATTATTTGACTATGTTATCTAATTAATTTGAAACAACTATATCGAATACTGAGAACTCTAATATTTTTAAAACATCTCCTACTTTGTATTATTTGACTATGTTGTCTAACTAATTCGACTAGGTCGAAACAACTATATCGTATACTGAAAACTCTACTATTTTGAAGACAACAACTCTATTATGTATTTTTGGTTCTTGGTATGTGAATTTTAGTTTCCACTTTCATTTTGTAGTTTTAATATGATTCAGCGTGATCAGGGCTGGTCCTAACTTTTTGGAGGCTCTGGGCTAATAATAAAAATTGAATCCTAATTAAATATTGAGCAACCTTACATTTTTATAATTTTTTAGTTTTGTTTTTCTCTTTTGTTTAGGAGAGAGAGATAGAGAGGAGAAGGTCACAGTGTCAGAGCCAAAGAGAATGACACTTGTTGTGGTTGTCATCAGAGATGACGGTGATGCAGTGTAGTGACGAGCGTGTGGGAGACAAAGATTATGTGATGAAGTGCTAAAAGGGAGATAATACGTGAAAATGTGAAAATATATTAGGAAAAAATGTGAATTTTATATTGACATTGATTTACTCAGATCAAATTAATCTATTAAATTAGAGAGTGTTACATAAAAATTGTTGTTGAAGATCCACTTACTCAAAAATAATATTGAATTTCTTAAATTTCAATTTATTGTTATAAAATAAAATTTAATAATAAGTAAATTTATTAGTGACGAATCTTTAAATAAAACTTATATATTATTAAAAAAAATTGAGAATGCATATATATGATAGTTTTACTATATTAATATTTTAATTTATTATTATAAAATAAAATTTAATAATATTTTTTATAGAATAAAATAAAAATAATATAACTAGACACAAATACTAATATATTATATTATATCATATAAATTTAATAATAAATAAAAATTTTAATGGTGAATCTTTAAATATGAATTAAATATAATTTATATATGTTATTAAAAATACAATTTTTAAAATTAAAAATATATATTTGATATTATTACTATATTAAAATTAAATTACAAACATGCTTCCATCAGGAAGCGTAGACAAACACTACCACGTAATCAGATGGACAACCACGTTTCCGCTAGGCTACGGACTCATTTTATTATATTTTTGCAAACGTGTTTATATATTATTTATTACTTTTTATATTTTTTCACTCTTTTGTCGATTTTGAGGCCCCGATTTTTTGAGGTCCTAGATTATGGGCCTGATTGACCTGGTCCAAGACCGCCCTGATCGTGATAAACAAGTCCAACCAAAGATATAAAATTGAACTAAATTAGTTTTATTAGGTGTTGAATATAAAAGAAAATTTGCTTAATCATGATTTCCCCATAGTTTTACTTTTCATTATAGTTCCAGTTTACCCAGATTACATTTCCTACCTATACAAATTTCATAAAAATCCATTTCTATGGAAAAATTACTGATTCTCCCTGAAAACACAAAATGCTTAATCAAGTACTGAATGTATTAATTAAATGGTTGAACTCAAGTCATTAATAAACTTTAGTTTAGGCAGAAATTATCAGAATTGTGATAGGATTTTTTAGAAATAACAATAAAATGTATTTTATATAAACAAACTACATCAACCATCAAAAATATATTTATATTTATATTTATATATTGATATAAATAAATTGTTAATACAAGAACATTAATTATTGACTAACAGTAGCCCCAATAAATTCATAAACTTAATAAATATCACTTTAAGAAATCACATAGCCATATAGTAAATAATAACATAATCAAATCATATATAACATAACATAATAATAAAATCCTAAATCATCATCAAATCTTGAAAGATCTTCATGACAGGAGCAGGCAAACCAAGAAGCACATTGATGTTCCTCCTCTCTTGACCATGTGAAAGGAACAAAATCACTTCTTTCTCCGGCAAGCCAACCGGTCCCGACAGAACCGGTTCGCCCCAACCGAAATCGGTGATATGAAAAGAAAGCCTAGACCAAGTTGTGATCAAGAGTGTGCAAGCCAAAGAAGGCCTAGCTCTTGTCACCTCAAAATAATCAATAGCTGATCTCATGTATCCATCATTCACCATCTTGATTGCTTGTTGAATAAGTTTCACAGTATGTGAAAAGGGCTTGTTTGTAATTTCACCTGCTTTACAAACAGATTTTGTTAGCACAATTCCATTCCCAAAATACCCTTTTGGAAGCTTTGGTTCAAATTTTGCCCTTCCATCAACAGCAAAAAGAAGCTTTGTTTCTTGCTCTGCAAGCATCTTAAGTGCTTTTGTTCTAGCTATCCAAACAAATGCTGAAAGCACTTCAAATGTTGTGCAAGATTCAAGAACACCGTCTTCGTCTTCCATGGCTTTTTTCTTCAATTCTTTTAGCTTTTCAGGATCGAAACAGAATGACCTATACACCATTTCGTCTTCGTATAAGGTGTTAGTGTTTGATTTGTCTTCAATGTCAGCAAATTCTTGGTGCAAATGCTCAATCTTTGGCGGATTGCGCGCTTTTAGTATGCTTCGGTCGAGAACCGGAGGAATCGAGATTGGTAAACCTCTTGCTAATTCTCCCCATGAATTCACAAACTCCATGGCTCCAATTCCATCAAACATGCAGTGATTCATGCATAGTCCAAGAGCAAAACCTCCACATTTGAATTTTGTCACCTGAAATATTGAATTCATTCTTCAAGATCACAATACAAAGTGGGATAGAATTTCCTTTTTATAGGTTTTTTATGTCTACTATCGGTTGGACTATTCAAAAAAGTCACCGAACCAAAATGAAGTTAAAGTATCTGAACTGTTATGTTTAATTAGCGATCAGAATGAATCATGTTACACAAACAGTTTGAATGAACCATGTTACATAAAGAGTTATACAACCAAATCAATTTACAAATCATAAACTGAACTGAAAATGAAAATGCTAAAAGTAAGCTTAAAATGTTTTATTAAAAAAGTTACGAAAAAATATAATAGCTAGGTTTCTGGTTTAAGAAAAACTGACTTCTAACAATTTGGTATTGTTCGGAATTTTGAATTGGTATATCAAACTAATAATTATAGTTCGGTTTAAATTGAAACATTTCTATTCAATTCAAATGATCTTTTATTATGGTTTGATTCGATTTTATTATTGAATTGTATCATGAATACCCACTAACATGATCCAATCTCTAAAATTACAAATTATTCAAAAATTTAAGGACCACACTAAAAAGTTGGTTTCATTAGTTTAAGGAATAAACTAAACAAGATAAGAAAAGACAAGTCACAAAACATACCTGAGCAACCAAAGGAGGCATTTGAAGAATATGTTTAGCATCAGGAATATCATAAACCAACATCCCAAGAGTCCTAGGATCAGGTTTTGTAATATCACCAATTTCCTCCATACCACAATTAGCTTCAGCTTCAACAAAAAGAGCACCTTCTCCAGTACAATCCACAATCAGTTTCCCCTCTGAGCTTATACTCAATCTCCCAGCAAGAGGGTAATAGTGAACAAGAACATCTTTCAAAGCATTCTTAATCACTTCACAAGCATCCTCATTTCCCTTGTCATTGTTTTTGAAACAATAAACGGTTCGAACAATGACAGCGATGTTTTGATCAAGGTTTGATAGAAAGTATGTTCCTTTTGTTGTTTCCTCAGATGGTGGAACAAGTGATGGTTCACTTGTTAGCTTTACATTAATTTGTAGGAAACCATTTTCATAGTTGGAATTCTCCATCTCAAAAAGTTCTTGATTAATTCACCTGAAAAAACAAGAAAAAAACAATGTTAAATTATTAAGGTTAGTGTGTGTGTAATGTTGGAAATGTCACATGGAATGTATGTGTTTGTGTATTTTTATGATACCTGAATTGGTTAACACAAATATGATATGGGAAATGTGATGAGTCTCTTTAAGATGGTTTGTTATATATGTATGATATATGTAATGGTGGTATCTTAGGGGTTTAAATAAAAGATAATTAGAAAATAAATATAATGGGAAGAGGTTAGAGTTAGTTGTTTTTGGACAACGGTACAAGCTTCAAACGTGGATTTTTTTAAAAAGCTATACTTTAAAAATACTATAATTACAACTTTTAAAAATGCTATGAAAACATCTCTTTGAGTTTAAGTGAAAGCCTTCAATCTTAAAAATATATTTAAAGATAAATAAAGGGCAAAATACTTTTTTGGTCTTGTTTACATCAAATTTATTTTGGTCCTTTAATTTTTTTTTAAATTATATTAATCATTTAACTTTTTAAAATATTTTATTTTAATTTTTTTTGTCTAATTAACGATAAAAAAATTCAGAAATTCGTCGTTAAATTCGTCGCTAATTAAATAAAAAAGATTAAAATAAAGTGTTTTGAAAAGTTAAGGAATTAATATGAACTTTTTTTAAGTTAACGGACTAAAATAAACCTTGACATTAACATAAGAGACCAAAAATATTATTTTACCATTTATGGAGAGTTGTGAATTTGAACTTAACCTTTTTGTAATTGAAAGTACTTACAGTTAACAACTAAGTTGGATTAACAATTTAATATCTAATATTTTTGCAAGTAACAATTGAGTTGGATTAACGATCGATGTCTGTTCTGTTCCACCCTTTTTGTGGATTTTTATAAGTGCAGACATTAATACAAATTTTTGTAATTTTAAACTTCAAAAATGTACTATTGTATTGTCTATAGAACGGCTCAATCTTCACTTTTTTCACGGGACAAGAAAAGATTTTAGACATGCGTCTTCAGTTCCTCTTTTTTTTTCAAATTTCTATGAAACAAAACTCAACAGAGTGGCATATAGTCTAAATGAGTTTTATTTTTAGATTTTTTCTACCTAAAAGAAATATTATTTGATTGATTCTTATTAAAAAAATGTTATTTTTTTGCTTTTCTTTTGCGAACATCTGAGTCATGTTTGGGTGAGGTTAGGTTACTAGTAAACAGACTTGAGACAAAAAGACCAAGTCAAAAAAACCAATGTGTAGGATTTGTTTGGTGAGATTGGTGACCATAACATTTGATAACCTAACACCTTTTACTTCATGAGTCGGTCCTTCTTTGAAACTGAGGAAACATAAAATAAAATGAAATCAATGTTACTTGCTTCTTAGATGATGATGATAACAAATAAGAATTGTTCTTTCCTCACATCATCATTTTTGGCAGTGTTAGGAAAAGTTGCATGATTGAGTAGGGAATTACTTTATATTATTTAGTGAATGTTTTTTGTTGATTAGTATAAAAAAATTTGTGGAATTGTTACTGTAAAAAGCCATGGCTCTATATGCTACATTTAGGCCAATGTCTCTTGTCTTCATTTTTTGTAAATTTTCTTATTAAATTAAAAGTGTTTTTTAGAAACATAAAATTCGATTTTTAACATGTTTGATATTAATATTAAAATTAATTTTATTTATATAGGTTTCGACCTTAGGTCAGAATTTGAAGCTTGTACTTCAAAACATGGTTTTTAATCTAAATTTTTTGTCAATTACTTTTATATAATCTATCCAAACATCTTACATATGTGTATATAGTTTTACAAAATTGAATCCGAGCTGTCAGTTATTTTTCACATTCGCACTATCAAGATTTTATAAACTCTTTGATTTTTTATCAGACAAGTTAGAAAAAACATATTTCATTTTTTTTCAATATTATAAATTTTAATTCAGAACCGTCCAACCTTAATCAGACAATCAGATACACATGAATGCGTGAATACATGTTTTTTACTGCAGTGAATTTGGATCCTGAGTTTTACCTTTAAAAAAATGGCCTACATAGGGTAGAAAAAAGTATTTACACTGTCTTTCATTCACCATTTATGGCAACGAAGTTACAACAATAAATCTAGCAAGCAAAATACTATATGAATTCCTTTATCGTATCTATCAAGAAACAAGACTTCTTGTTCTTTCAAAACTAGCTTTCAGTACATTTACAGGGACAACAGCATTTAATGCAAACTCTTGAAGGAAGTTTCAAGTATTATATAGCTTTGATTTGAGTATTCATCACTCAATCTCTGATGTGGTTTCCTTCACAAAATAATGTCTTATTTTTGGCGTGAACGCTGAAAATCTCTCTGTAAGTCAAGCTTGGCCACACCTACTCAGGCAAGCAAGTCCTTCTTCTAGATAATCTTCCCTGTTAATCCAAAACTCTGGTGCATCCTGCATTTTAACCACCAGAGAAAAAGTTTCTTGGATGATGTTTATTTTCAAACTATAGGAAAGACCCTAATCATTTGGATCCTCTAAAGTGAAAGATGTAACTTGGAGCAAAATCACATGAGTCATAAACTTTGGTCACATAAAATATATGATAATGTATAATAAAGGCAAAATTAGGGGCGGCAAACGGGTATGTCCGTCTGGTTTAGGCAATGTCCCGCAACAGTCTGCAAAAAAACGGGGCGGAGAATAACGGACATAGTAGAGGGTGCAGACCTAAAACCTTGACCTGTCCCGCAAAAAAATAGGGTGAGAAAGACGCAAGTGCTGCACCTCTAAAGGCAAAAAAATTGCAAAAATTTATGTTAATGTCCGCACCCGAGACGGATAAATTAGAGGGTGTGGACCTAAAACTTTGACCCGCCCTGCAAAAAGCTGAGGGTGATGTGAGAACAAGCACTATACCTCTAAAGCCTATAAATTGTAAAAAAATTATGTTAATGTTGCGTCAGGGGCGGATATATTAGAGTGTGCGGACCAAAAACCTTAGCGCATCCTACAAAAAAAGTGTGTCCACCGAGCCGGACCCGTTTAGCCACCCCTAGGCAAAACTACATTAGAAACCTTTAATTTAAAATTTTAAACAAATCATTTACCTTTTTGGTGTAAAATTAGTCCTTTATCTTTAAAAATGTTTACACCATTTAATCAACTTTTTTTCTTAGTTCACTTCTATTCCATCACATTTCTAACACAATCAAACACTCATTGACACCAATGACGTCACAATATTAAATAATAAAATCAAAAAAATATATGTAATTTATGATGTTATCTCTGTTGAATGGTTAAGACTTTTGGTACCATGCATAGATGAAAAATTAAGTTTGGTTGAACATTTTTGACGTTTTTAAATATAATGGACTAACTTGAGATGAAAAAAATACTAACTTGACAGGGAAAAAGATACAAAAGACATGTTTGAAACTTTAAATTAAGTTAAATGACAATTGGTGTAGTTTTTCCTATAATAATCTTTAAAGTGGCTAAAAGCATTATAACTTTTTGAACAACGGTTTGTATTTTGCACTATCAGATTAGTCAAATCCAATAACTTCCACAGCTACTAAAGCATATAAGGTTTAGATAGCAACAAGCAAAAAATTAACATTTAATGCAAACCTTCATGATTCCTGCAAGGACAGCACCTCCAAGGTACACCATGTGTTTCCTACGTGGTGGATCCTCGATTCTTAGTCGCAATTTCTGATTAACAATAACAAGAAAAATGAGAACAAGTTTAAGCGAACTTTGGATACGCAAGCAGAAGCAAAAAGAAAAGAAAATTGAAATTTACCTTCAATCCATCTTTGTTGCCCTTCAAAACAACATCAAGATAGCGATCAAGTATTTCTTTTTCCAATCTGAAGATGGGAGAAAGAAAAAGAAAACAGGATTACAAACTTTATGTTGGAAACACAAAGAAAACTCATACCATTTTAAGAGTACCAAACACTATGTGCCAGCAGATGAAAAAATAAAAGCAGAAATAAAGGGAATCTAGTCATTATTAGTTTTCAAATAAACAATATATAATAGAGTTCTTGAAAGCACTTTTGGCCAAAGAACGATATACAGAGAAATACCGTAAACATTTCGAATATTGACCAACAGATGATCACAGGTATGTGTAGCATACATATGAGGGCATTATTCAGTTTAAAGGAGTGCTGCCGGTGTAAACCAGCTTTACACGGACACTACGAGATTCCATTGTTTTTCCCTTTCATCTCACTCGTGTAAATGTATTTTGAAATTAATTAATTGTATATTAAAGTGGCAAAGCAGTGAAGTGGGTTCTTATTGGATGTGAGTGTAAAACCAATTTACAACAACAGACAATGCATGACAATTAACTCATTAAAATATCATAAGCAGGAATTTAGCTCTAATGGATTGAGATCGGAGTTATGCAATACATATACATGTGCAGTGAACACGTGATGATATGAAAAAAATCAACAACACAAGATTAAAGAAAATTAGTGCTGATGTAAAGGAGAAATAATCAACTACCGGCTTGGTAATCCAGGATACATGGTGCTCCCTCCACTCAAAACTATGTGTTGATAAAGCTGCAAGACAAAAAGATCAGAACATGATGTAGAATAAATTGCATGACATTTTCAAAATACAGTAGAAGTTATATAAAAGTATATGAGAGGTAAAAAATTTGCTTTTGAGATTTGTAATACTGCAAATGCATGGTTAGGCAGCTAGCCAGGATAGATGGGGAAAATTTAAGTGCATTGATTCCATATTAATCCTATGAGCACGACAACTACAAATTAATTGGAAAAAGAAGTGAAACTTCAAAAATTATTCAGTTAGAAACACATACAAAAGAAAGAGAGAACACAGTTGATCCAACAAATATGATAGCTAGTTGAAATTAGAAAACAAGACTAACTAAATAAAAAGAAGACAACTTTTTAAAAGAGCTAAAAGGGGAAATGAATTTAATGAAATCACTTAGGAGGTGTTGCTGAAGTGATGCATATAATAGATATCATTCCAGAAAGCTAAGAACTAATACTATTTCACACTTCCATAGTTAAATTATGAGATATGGAAGATACCAATACCATTACATTACATCTTTTTAAATCTTAAATGGTGATAACCAATAAGTAAAAAATAACTAATGATAAAGAAAGATATTAAAGAGTATAGGTTTCAAATGGAGCATCATACCATCATCCGGTTGTCAATATCCATTTCTTGAATGCAACGAAACACCATGTCAGCCATTCCATCACCTTCAACATCTATAAGTTCCTGCAAGATGGGGGAAAACACCAAGCAATCATAAGCCAAAAAATTATACACGCTATATATTTAGCTAGAATTGCACTGGAACATTATAAAAATACTAATGTTAACAAATCCTTTTACACTATAATCATTTTGATAGGTTTTGAAAAGCTCTTTTAGTGAAAACATGAGTGAAATGAGCAACAAGTAACCTACCGGAGTGAAAAGAGCCTCAGGGGCCTGGAACCTTTCCGTGCCTACTTTAATGACTCTTCCATCTGGAAGCTGATTTAGAGAGTGCAAATCAATATAAGTGATATCAACATAATCAACATAATAAGCATTGATTATTTTTTAGTCCTCCAAAAACCTGCGGTAACTGCAGTTTTAATCCCTAAAGTTTAAAAAGCATGTTTTTGTCCTAAACATTTTGAAATGTGCTACAATTGGTTCCAGTAGTGCTTTTAGTCCCTATAATATGATTTTTTTTCTCATTCTAGTTCATGTAATATTCATTTTACAAACAATTAATTGAACATAATCAAATATTAAAGGACCGAATCTGAAAAATAGATCATATATTGTATCGTAGGGACAAAAATATATCGACGAGGACCGATTGTAAACTATTTCAGAAATTGGAGGATGAAAAAACTACTTTGGAAAGTTTAGAGACTAAAATTGACAATTACCTCAAGTTAGGCGACAAAACATAATTCACCATAACAACAACAGCAGCAACAATAACAATAATAATAAGCATAGTACATATTACACGTATGCATTAAGACACAACTACTAATAATTGGTTAAAGACGAGCATATGAAAAGAAACTCATTGAAGAACATATTAATAGATCAGCAGAACTTGAGCCACCTGTGCCTTTATATTCAGGCAAGTCATTTCGACCAGAATGGCTAACTAAATCATTTACACAGAACTAGTCATACAGATTTCAGGAAATTCAGGATTCCAACTTACAGTATAGTTCTTAACAAGGATAGTGGTTTCAAGCCCCAATTGATATTCCCTCTTGTAGTCATAACTGCAGTAAAATAGATGAGCTATGGAGAAAACTTTATAGAGACCACACAAAACCAATATTTGATTTGAGATTTGTTTCTAACCCTATATAGCATAGCTTCTCTTTGATTTCCCTAACAGTCTCAAAATCAGCAGTCCTATTCACTGCATATCTTGAGGAAAGAAAATTGTGCTCCAGTTAGAATTGAAGTGTAAGGGGTCACAGCTTTTCATAAATACTGATATTACATTACAACTGAAATGAAAAGAAATAGCTCTCACCCCCTCCTTGAAAGCAAATCAACGAGATAGGCAGTTATATGCCGGCCAGCTACATTCATCCGTTTTGTCAAATGAGGGAATGAATAGCCGTCAACAACTGGAACCTGGATCGAAATTCAAAACATTCATTACTAACAGTTTTTGAATGAATACTTTCGAATAATTATTTCTCATAAAACTAAACTTGTTAACCACCTTTTTCTTCATTAAACCATGGATCTACATAATGCTTGTGTACCAAGATTATAATTGGTAAGTCAGTATATCATATTCATAAATTATGCTCCAAGAAATAGAAATGATGAATCACAACATTTCACCATTTCATTTTGCTTCAAGCAAAAGCCACGCTGGACTGGAGAGTAATAATTTTCTTTTCAAAAATTGATTTAAATAAACTGTGTCGAACCATTAAGAATTAAGAATGTGTTAGAACATAGTGGCACAGGCATACATTCATGTACAGTGAAATTTTATATATTGTAAATTAGTAACAAATAAATAAGCAATCCATGAATATGAAGTTATGAATAATGCTAAACAATCTGATGACAATGTCCATGTACTGAACTGAAAGAACTAACTGCAATAACATAGAGCTGTGTGAGTAAAGTAAATATCCAAGAAAAAGTCATGTCTGAGAGTAAACAAACTACAATCTCAAGGCACATAATCTAAAGTTAAATTAGATATGATGTGAAAATTGGTTATCTCTAATGTGATCATCTCCTCTTGTTAGGTTTTCTCCCAGCACCGTCTAGACAAGCTTCCTCGCCGGTGGTGGCCTTATCTTCATTTTTTGGGGATACTCTTCTCCCTTCCTCCCTTTTCTTCCTCGTCTCCTCTCCCTATTGTGCTACTAATGGAGCTGCTAAATCACCGGTTTCCCCTCAACAACCAGTCGTCACAATCCCCCCACCTTATACGTGGCCTCGGAATCTCGCCCCCATGATTACTCCCTCACTTGCAGACACAACCCCCAAGTTCCCGCTTCAAAGCCACCATGGCAAGTCATTTCACTGTTGTCCAGTTTTAGATCCAATGTTTTTTGGGTGTTTTTATGTTTATTTGTTATGGATCATTGTTTGTGTTTTGTTGTTATTTTAAGTTTGTTTCAAGTTTGTGTTCCATGTGTTTGCTGAAAAGCCTGAGAAATACTGGGTCTATTTGTACTGTATTTTGAGTTAGGGGGTTATCGTGGCTACCACCAACTTCAGCACCCTATTAACCATACAAATGACTTTTGGACATGTGGCCGAATTGGTCATTTTAGAGACTACTGTAGTTGATTTGATCCCCAACAAACCAGAGAAATGATACGTAATTTGATGAAATTAAAGACTGGATATTTTGCTGTCCTTGACAATTGGTCATGTGTGGAAGAAATTAGTTTGGTTGTTAGGATTAAGATTTTGGATTGTCAATTCCCTATTGGCTTCTGATCTCTCTGTATTATTGTCATGTTATCGGCAAGCTAAGCTACTTGTGTTGATCTCATAATGTGGATGGGGAATGCATCAACTCGTGTTCTATTTGATTGTACTATCCTTGTTATAGCATGAAGTCTATTTTACCGTCAAAAAGAAAAACTACACTCTTGTTTTTCTAGGCCTATACCTGGTGCTTTCCCCTTTGTGATTGTGGTATGAATACTTTCTATGCATCAGATGAGCACCCAGTATGTTATAATCCATCCATAACCAACTTTGCAACAGAGTTTGTCAGCCAATATAGTATTTCTGTGTCAATATTTCCTAAGATTAACATACAATATTATTTAGAATATTTATGAAATTGTCAAATGTTTGATTTATACATACTTAACTCGATTCATCGAATCCATTATTTGTTACTTATGACTGACCTAAAGGACATAAATTTATAAAGCTTGACAACATAGTTATATAACAATAAGAGATAGAATCTAGTAGCAGCACCCTCATAGTGATCAGCATTACAATTGACTAATTAAGTAGTATAGATGTTAGTTAATTACCACATGAGTGACACCATCACCCGAGTCTATAACTAGTCCAGTCAACAAACCTGAGACAAGCAAAGAAGTGTTATGAAGACGAAAAGATTGCATATTGATAGAAGGTAGTTTACACTAAATAGCTTATGTCAAACGATATAATTCGTGGAAATCGGCGAAAAGATTGCATATTGATAAAAGGTAGTTTACACTAAATAGCTTATGTCAAAAGATATAATTCGTGGAAATCGGTGTACATGTGGACTTTGGTTCCTGCCATTTGTTACTTGATCGTTGAAGGCACTAATTAGCCCTATTTCAAAGCCTTGCAAATTAGGATGTATGATGTCGCCACATTTGATGTATGAAATAAAAGCTATCATAGATTATAGAATATCCAAGGTTTATAAATCGGTATATGTTATGATTAGAGTTAGTAGTTTCCAAGAACGAGTAATAGCAATTATGGGGTGTAAACTCTAATTAGGATGAGATAAAAAAAAACAAAACAAAACATCAACCTTCACTCATCTCTATAAGCACCTTGAGCATATAATGTTAGAACAGCTTGGATTTGGATAAACACTCCAGCAAAATTGTACTTCTCAAACATTGTCTCGACCTGGAAGGTCAAATCACATAAACAATAACATTTAAAACAATTAATATGCAAGAAATTAACAAAAGGAGAGCATAATTGCACAAACCATTTTTTCGCGATTCTTTGAGGGATTAAGAGGCGGATCGGTAAGTAGAATCTTACAGTCTTGAGGATTAATCTGTCAGTAAAATTGTGGCCCAGAGTTAGCTACTATATCAAACAATCCGAGTTGAAAGAACAGTGAGAAAGAAGCAGCAGAAGGTTACTTTTAATTCATTGTAAAATGCATGATCCCACACATGACACATGTCATCCCAGTTTTGGACAATTCCATTGGTCACGGGATAAGATATATCAAGCTGATGACGCAGGTCTGCACATCCCTCTCCAACAACAATATCCTAAACAGAGCATAACTTAAATAATCAAACAAAGTAGAAATCATAATTCAAAAATCTCAAAAATCAGGTTTCCCATACCTTCAATTCTTGCTCGGTAAGCGATTCTTCGTACCGGAGCATTGGCCTCCCCACAACACAAGGGAAAACGGAGGTAGGGAAATTCTCACCAGCAAAACCACACTTGACATACTGAAATTTAAATAGAAACACACAAAAAAATCATAAACCAGATGCGGATTGATTATTTTCAAAGATCTGTTGGATCCGTTGCAATGCGGATTGATTTTGATATGAAAAGAAGAGATCGGAGAAAGAGAGAGGAGTACTCCGGTTCCGTTGTCGCAAACGACGACGTTTTTGCTGTCCATGGTGTGGTGTGATTGATGGGGCTTCCGCCGGAGATGCCGTACTAAAGCAGCAAGAGCTAGAGAGAGCACGAGTGGGGTCGGGTAGGTGGAGGAGGGGAGTCCTTGTTAGAACGTCTAACGTCTAGTCAATGGAACTTAATTAAACGACATCACTGCTTCGTCGTTTTATTTGTTAATAGTGCAGTTATGCAAATACAAAATATAAGAAATGGAAGTTAATTAACTTCTTTTTTATTGAAGTAATTTTATTTTAATATTTACGAAATAATTTTTTTATATATATACGAAAAATTTATATTTATTAAAAAATATAATGAAAAATTATGAAATTAAAATATTACAATAAATAATATGATTATACAAAATATAATAGTAAATTTAATAAATGATGTATTTAGATACACATGTGAATTTAAATTGAATTACATAATGTTAAAATAAACTCAATATCTTAAGTAATTTTAAAAAAAAAATTATGATACGGAAAAAAAAATTAACATTTGAAAATATTTGTAATAATATGATGGTGACCCGTAAGATAAAAGTTTGTTGTGTGAATGATACGTATTATTATTCAATTTCATAAAATATATTTTTAAGTTTATTAAAGTTAAATAATAGATTAATTAGTATTTTCAATGATAATAAACAAATAGAAAAGATAAAATATGTCTTAAAATATAAGTTTAAAATGAGATATTTAATTGTAAAATAATTAATCGTAAGAGAAGAGAGAAAGAGAAAAGAATAGTGTAAGATGGGAAAAATAGTTTTTTAATTTAAATCAATGAGAATGAAGTTGATAATTGGTGCATAAAATGAAAAAAGTTGAAAAAAATTAAGTGTTATTTTGTTACTAAAATGTCTAAAGTGTAGTGTAAAATATTTTTAAAAAAAAAGTAGTTTAGATAGTTTAGACAATCTTTAGTATATGTTAGTTGTCTAAAGTGTAGTGTAAAATATTTTTAAAAAATGTACTTTAATAGTTTGAAGTTTGAACAATCTTTCCATATATATGTTAGATAATAGATTGCTAACAAATTCAATCAAATTTGGTTCCTATTACAATTTTGAATGAAAATATTTTATATAGAATCTAGTTAATAATCTTGGCATGGCTAATTTAATTAGTGTCTCTTATGAATTATTTTAATCTGTATTTTTTTTTTTTACAAAAGAGAATTGAAGAGAAAAGTCACAAAACTAAACAAATATTTCTAACCATGTGAGTTTTAGAGATTTCGTAAAAAAATAAATTGTGAAGATCACTATAAGGGATTTTCTCACCATTAATTATCACTATTTTTTTAATGAATAACCAAAAAGGTATAGATTAATATCTTTTAGTTTGTACTTCAATCTATTATAACACTATAAAAATTAAATTATTTGGAAATTCATATAATATTTCTCTAATATAAATTAATATTTAATCTAGTTATAAGAGTAAATTAGATGTTTTTTAACATTACTCTTACCGCATTATTTTGATATTTACTGTATCTCATGTATCATCACATTACAATTTGATACAATATTTATTTATTTTCTAATCACTAAAATTACACTGTTTTAACTACTTCACTCATGGAGCAGTCTAAACATAAATCCATCCCCTTCTATTTACTACATGTCCATGCATACCTTTCATATACCAAGCATTAAAAACGTAAACAATCTTAATTTTTTTTTGAACGAACTCCAACCCTTCTGATATCTTTACCCCTCAGCGCTTCCATCTATAAAACATACAGATTATCGCATTCCTCTACACTGTTGTAACGCCTCATAAAATTATTATCGATACAATGAAGTCGTCGTCGAATATTTATTTGTTTCAAAAGGAACGGAAAAACATTAAGTAAAATCCACTAAAAGAATGGTCATCGCAATCAAAAGAATGGTACGAGATTCTGTTATGCAAGGGGAAGGTATTAACACATCTCACATCAATCGTACTCAATGAGAATCGTTTAGTTCGTGTGCGTGTTCATGTGTTAGTGTGATAACTGTAATCTTCTACTTATTATGCGATAAAAGAGAAAAGAGAGGAGTCATGTTTTAATTTTTTGAAAGTGGGCTCGCCAAGATGTTAGAATCTTGTGTCTGCGTATTCCCTAAGTGCGATAGGAAAGTCAGAGCTTACGTAGTTCTTGGTTATGGTTTGTTGATTTTATTTGTGAAAATAGGAGTTTAATCGTACGTGGATGATAAGATATCACTAAGTGATCGCGTGTGAGTGATGAAAGTCGCGTATGGGCGATGTTTGAAAAATGACTTGCACGTGGGCAAGGTTTGATGAGTTGAATTAATTTTAACTGTGGAAGACAAGTACCGAAAAATATGACTAACATCCTATGATTCAAATACTAGAAACTAGATGAGCACGGAAGCTCAATGAGTCATCTTTCATCCCAAAAAGGTTTTCTTATGAAAAAGGTGAAGTGAAGCAAGGTTCACGTTTATTAGGTTTGAGTCTTTAAACAATTAGTCTAGCAACCAGCGATTTAAATACTCGGAGTTCGTTTTGTACAAATCTTTAAACAATTAGTCTAACAACCAACGGCTTAAATACTCTGAATTTATTATGAAAAATATTTTTGGAAAGTCACTCGATGTTGGATTGAGGTTTGTAACTTTGATTATGAAAGTGTTTTGATGTTTGGTTTGTGGATAGAATTTGATCGGATTATGGTGTAACACGGTGGGAGAACTAACTTGGTTGTTTTGCGTTTTATCGCAAATGTTGCGGTTAGCAAGAGTCGCCACCGACTTTTCTTTTATCCAATTAAGGAAAGGTGAAAAGAACAGGAAAGACCTTTTATCGATTCTGAGTTCGGGGGTAATTATGTAAAGGAAAGGTGTTAGCACCCTTTCCATCCGTAATCATCTACGGGCTCTGATAACCCGAAAATGTATCGACTATTTGGATCAATTTACATGAATTTTATCCGCATTTTAATTAATTAAATTACTCTTTATTCGTATTATGCCGGTATTTTCTATGTTTTCAGGTTTTTACCAATCATAAGACATGTGCTAAGAAAGTCGAGAAAAGTCAGATAAATCGTACTCAAAATCCACAAAAGAATAGCAGATATGCAAGTATATGGTGTTTAGCAAAATGGGGGTGTAAAAGAAGTAAAACTGGAAAGAAAGAAATGAAAGGCAGGCCCAACCCACTTCCAACACGTGTCTCCCACCTGGACCAAAGGGTGTAATGACCGTTACACCCCACCAAGCAAATCCTAGAGACCGCGACGGAGCAAGAGCGATACTTCCTCACCAAGGCGAAGCTTATGACGACCGTTACCAAACCCTATCAGTCTGTAGCAACCGCTACGGAGGAGAATTTGATGGCAAGAAAATCTCAACCACCCCAGCTACCCAGGTGAATCCTAACTCTATAAATAGGTCACTCAACTTCAAGGAAACCCGTACTCGAACACATATAACCCAGGATGGAAGAATCATCCAAATTTCTAGTACAAGAACACCAATGCGTTGTACGCACCATGCCAAGCACCTGCTATACCACCTGAATATCAAAAAGCACCTGCAGCCGCTCCTAATATTCCTAGGAAGTATAACCTCGAATTAATGATGGAAAATTTTATAGCTTCACAAGCTCAAACCAACAAGTATTTCCTAAACCAAAACATTCACACTAGCGAGAAAATCAAGCAGTTAGTGAAAAAAGTATATGCTTTAGCCACCATAACAAAATGTTAGAAACCCAGATTTCACAAGTGGCCCAACAACAAGCACCTACCGCTGCACCTGTTGGCATATTTCCAGGTCAACCTCAACCGAATCCGAAAGGGCATGCTCATGCTATTATATTGCAAAGTGGAATTGAATACGATGGACTAATTGATCATAAACTTAAGAATCTAGCCATGTTCCAGAGCTCTGGAAAAACAACTAAGAAGGAGGATGAACCAAAAGAGAAAGAGAAAGTAGGTGATGGAGAACCAGTAGAAAAGGAAAACCCCTATGTTCCTCCGCCGCCTTACAAACCACCAATCCTTTATCCTCAAAGACTAACTCAGTCTAGAAGCGCATGACAATTCAAGAAATTTGTTGAACTTCTGAAACAGATCAATATCACGATACCATTCACAAAAGTTATCACTTAGATTCCCTCGTATGCTAAGTTTCTCAAAGAAATTTTATCTAACAAGAAAAAGATAGAGGATAATGAGACAGTTACACTCACTGCAAAGTGTAGCGCCATTATTCAGAATAAGATGCCCCAAAAGCTGAAGGATCCCGAAAGCTTCTCTATACCATGTAATATAGGTAAGTATGTCATAGACAAATCTCTATGCGACTTAGGCGCCAATATCAGTGTTATGCCTTTGTCGATACCCAAGAAGCTCGATATGGGAGAATTAAGACCCTCCAAGATGTTTGTATAACTAGCAGATCGTTCAGTCAAATACCCAGTAAGAATTCTTGAAAACATTCTGGTGCGCATAGGTCAGTTATATATCCCTACAGACTTCATCATTATGGACATTAGAGAAGACATCGTTACCCCCATCATACTGGGAAGGCCATTTTTAGCCACTGCCGAAGCCATAATAGATGTTAAGAAAGGAAAATTAACCTTTGAAGTTGGGGAAGAGAAAGTAGAATTCATCATGACACAATTTCTACAAGCACTAGATATCGATGATATGTGCTATCTTTTGGACGTCATAGATGAATGTGTCAAATAAATGGAATCAGGAGAAAAACCTCATTCAGAGACCATGAAGATTCCGGTGCCCCTGATTTTCGAAGATGATAATTGGTGTCTTGAATATCGTGATGACAACCTAAGTGAATGTCTAACATTTACACCAAATCATATGCCCTGTCCGAAGAAACCTGATTTGGAACTCGAGGTTTTACCGAAAACCCTAAGATACGAATTCCTAGATTCTGAACTCAGAAAACCAATGATAGTTAATGTGAACTTAGGACAACTTGAGACGGACAAATTGTTGCATGTTTTAAGAAAATATCCATCTTCTTTAGGATACAACATTGCTGATTTAAAAGGAATAAGTCCTTCAAACTGCATGCATCGCATCATGCTGGAAGATGACTATAAGTCGTCTAGAGAATATCAGAGAATAATTAACCCGATCATGAGCACTATAATGAAAGACGAAGTAACCAAACTTCTAAATGCATGAATCATATATCTGATCTCTAATAGTCAATGGGTTAGTCCAGTCCACTGTACCCAAAAAGGGAGGAATCACTATCACGACAAACAAAGTTGGAGAACATATAGCAGAGAGAGTCGTGAGTGGATCCAGAATGTATATTGATATAGGTTGCTCAATTAGGCTTCGTTAGAACTTTTGAACAAGATTCGACAAAAATAATACCACCTTAACACCTAAATCTTCCAGATCATGCAGATCAGTTTGAGTAGTTATGATACTAATACCTTAAGTTTTAAGTTTTAGATTAACTCCGAGTAGTTTATACTAGCAGTCAGCACCGTCTTATCCATAAACTATGTAGGGAGTCGGTGAATATCAGTGACTTGTCCTAATCAGGAAAGCTTTAAGTATCAAGATATAACAGGGAATACGCTAATTAAGTTAGGTGATCTCACCAGGTCATTTAATCCAACAGTTGCGGAACCTACAAAAAAACTAATATAACAACCAATTATAAGTCTGTTCAGTGGTATCTGGTGTTGAACTTGGTAGGGTGGACCATGGTTCGATCCCCCAAGACTTATGATTTGGAAAAGAAAAAAGGGTTACCAACTTGAGTACCAGAACCCCGTGCACAAATGACTAGAATCACTAACCAGCTACTCTACTATGTGCGTACAAAAGATAAAGGGCTTAATATGATTGTAGTAGAACGAAAGCGGTTGATTTCGAACGGAAAAAATTAGGTTGAGCTATAATAGCATGATTCAGACTGGTTTGCATAGGAAGGAAGATTTTGACCATGTTCTATGGTTTTGTGTCATCCATGTATCATTAGTATCGGAACCCATTTCCATATTTCTAAATGTAACGCCCCTCAACCACGTACGATTTGAGACGTGTCGTGCAATTGTGTCAGAGATTTTGCGATAAATGATTTTTATTTTATTATTTGCTTGAGGACAAACAAAGGTTAAAGTGTGGGGAGTTTGATAACCCGAAAATGTATCGATTATTTGGATCAATTTACATGAATTGTATTTTCATTTTAATTAATTAAATTACTCTTTATTCGTATTATGTCGATATTTTCTATGTTTTGAGGTTTTTAATAATTATAAGGCTTGTGCAAAGAAAGTCGAGAAAAGTCGAATAAATCGTACTCAAAATCCACAAAAGAGTAGCATTTATGCAAATGTGGGGTGTATGGAAAGAAGAGGGTGTATGACAAGTAAAAATGTCTTGTAAATTAAAAAAAGAATTCAAGCAGGCCCAACCCACTTCCAACAAGCAAGCTAAGCCCACAATGCAGCAACTTGTAACGACCGTTACACGCTAACCCTAGAGTTGTAGCGACCGCGACGGAGTAGGAGGCGAGTCTACCTCACCAAGGCAAAAGTGTAACGACCGTTACGCATCACTCAGCAAGTCTGTAGCAACCGCTATGGAGGAGATATCGGAGGCGAGAAAAACGCAACCAACACAACTACCAAGCGCAACCCTACTTTTATAAATAGGTCGTTAGACTACACTTTTAGAGACACTTTTCTGTTCTGCATTCTTTACTGTTACTCTGCCAAAATTAGTTTTAATTTAGTTTTATTTTACCGGTTTCAGTTTATTTAGTCTAGTATCTGCTTTCTTTTCTCGTAGCAATTTCCACATTGGGGATTGATGCGAACCTTTGCCAATTCTAACCTTATGTTAGAATTGCGCCTTTTAATTTCCTTCATCGCATTTAATTTTTAGAGCAACGAAGGGCAGATCTCACCGACCTGTGGGAGACACCTGAAGTTTGCCAAATATCCTTCTTTTTTATTTCCAGGTTTATTTTAACTGTTTAATTTAATTGTTGGTTTATTTTAATTGTTTATTTATTTTATGCCTAAATTATGTAAAATGCCTGTTTTTCCGAACTGTCTGATATTGTTTATTACCGTTGCACTATAATTGAATCGTATAACATGTTAGACTAAGTTTAGTTATCGATATGTAAGTTCATATAGCCGACAGAGTTTAGCAACGCCATTCGATCTATTCCATTTTAAAAGATTAATTTTTTGGTTTCAATTACTAGTTCTTAATGCAAACTGTTTTGTTACGAGAGTAAAATACAGATTAGAAGTTAAGATCCATAAAACAAGTGTTTGAGATAATAATTGGACATTAGTAATTGTGCATCAACTTAAAATACAATGAAAGCGCTTTTAAGTTGATTAGGTTTTATTTATTTTCAAAAACTATTTTTAAACTCTAATTGAAACAGTGAGAGTGTGAGAAAAAGGTTTTCAAATAAATATTTTCTACTGAAACTGTTTTGATAATACGAGTTTAAGTCGATGAGTTTCTAAATCCCCGAAGTCCGACCATTACATATTGATATTCCCCATTTAAATCTAAGCTAGATTATAATCAGTTAGGTTCCCCAAACCCAATTATTTACATTATTAGCCTTAGATTTACGTAGTAACCTTAGATAACGTTAGGTCGACATTTAGTCCCTTAGGATTCGATATTCTTCAAAGCGACACGCGATAGGACAGTATACTTGTGGTCTAGATTCTTTAAGACACATAAAGTCGCGATCAAGTACTCGTACGAACGCACGATAATTATACCAAGGTTGCACGGGTAACACACCAGTATCGTTTGAACACACAAATAACCATACCAACATTAGAAAAACATGTATTATTGATGAAAGTTTATTACTGATCTATATATTTGTATAAATTATGCTAAAATAAAAATATTGTTTATATATAAAAAAATCTATTGTTGATCCAAAGGACGTTAATTTTCCATATGTTGTTCGTATACGAGAAATAAAAATTATTATTGATCTAAATATTTTTATATACAAAAATTTACTATTGATCCAAATATTTTAGTAAACGATACCGAAAAAAAATTGTATACGGGAAATTTTTTATTATTGATTTAAATATTTTTAAATACGGAAATTTATATTTATGATTCAAACATTTTTTATTCACAAAAGGTATACGAGAAGAAATCTATTATTGATATAAATATTTTTATATACGAAAATTTATTATTGATCTATATATTTTTGTAAATGATACCCGAAAATAGTATACAAGAAAATTTTTTATTATTGATCTAAATATTTTTATATAAGAAAAATATATTGTTGATCTAAATATATTTTTTAATCTTCTATTTAAAATAAATATATCATGTAAACAAATGCGGGTAACAGACCATAACCCGTGCGTACGCACGAGTTTGTTACTAGTTTTGAATTATACTATATGAAATGAAAATAATTAATATTTTTAAAATTGAATAAAAATGTAGAAAAGGGGACCAGAGCGAATAACAATCGAATGCGCATTTGATCAAAAAATAAAAATAAACATATTAAAATAATCTATGCGGAACAAAGTTTAATAAAACAGACTGAAAATGATCAACTTATAAATAAAAATACCTTGTTAATTAGGCTCTAACAAGTAAAAATATGATTGTAAATAGTGTCAAAAATTAAAACGAGCTTACCAACATAATCTACGTGTAACATGGATTTATAAAATAGTCGGATACATATCAAAACTCGAAATATTTCGCATGCTAAATTTTCGAACAGTGTCGAATCGCTTCGACCGGCCAGCCTAGTAAACTCGTTTAAATCTTGACAAAATAAGAATATTTTGCATAGATGGGTTAAAACTATTAGAAAATTCTGACAATCTTACTAAAGTTTTGATAGCACTTCAGCATGGTCTTGATAACTCTTTGTTATTTATAGACACTCATCGAATTAACGACCGAAAAACGTCTAACTTCCTTATCAAACTTACAACCTGGTGCTTATAGTTATTTTAAAACTACAGGTCTTACATTTCTTGAATTAATTTGGATCTTAGTGAAAAAGGGCCATGAAGCCAGTCACTTGTCAAGGTCAAAGTCACTTTGAGAATTTTTCTAAGTGTTGACAAAACTTCACATGCTTATATCTCTTAATTTGAGCATCTTTTGTAGATCAACCCTCATTGACAAAGTTGTTGTGTGAATCATGATCTATAATTTTCATGTTGAAAGTTTTCCCTAAATCAGCTTGGACCTTGGTGGAAATTGTCCATGAAGTTGAGTCTTTTTAGCCATAAAACACTTGAATTTTTCTAAGTGTTGAAAATCCTTCAAATTTGAATTTCGTTGATTCTCTTGATTCTCTTGATTCTTAATGGACAAGTTTGATATTTTGGGGTGTCTTGATGACTATTGATCTTTGAAGTTCAATGTTTGACCAAAAAGTAAAAGTTTGATTTTTGTATGACGATTGACTTTTTATTAGTTGATTTTAATCCTTCCATAATCAATCAATTGTATTTTTGAAATTGTATTGAGCCTAAAAATAGGTCAAGATGTTGCATTTGAGTTCTTTGAATCATGATTAAATCCATTAGGTCATGCACTGAGCCAAAATTCAATGATCTATTTGAAGGAAAATTTCGGTATAAAATGCAGCGGAAAATAATTTTCCTTTAGTGATCCTTACGAATGATCATGGTCAGTGATAAATAATTTTACCTCTTGTGGCGATTTCGAGTTTTGATGCTGTGATCACGAACGTTGAAAAGGACAACGTCTCTACTCAGTCCACACGAACAGGTTGCTTCCGATCACAGTGCTAGCTGTTCACGAACGGAAGCCTTTAGTGAGAGAGTGAGCGAATTTTTCATCAAGTGAAAAGCTTCAGCACAAGGGTTCTATTTATAAAACCACAAGTGTGAGTTGCAAGCTAAAAGCCCAATAAAGGCTATAAACTAAAAGCCCAATAAAGCATATGAATATCATACATTATGATTTATCGTATATCACTTAAGCGCGTGGTACTTTACCACATTTCGTATTCCACTTAAATACATCGTATCTTACGGTGTTCCTTATTTACTCTATCTCTCATTTATCAGTCCTTATGTGTGTGACCCTGTAGGTTTCCGTGACGTTGGCAATTATATTAAATCACATTGAACATAATAAACAGTGAGCGATATCTAGCAACACATCACAACTACCCAAGTCACAAAAATGTCATGTGATTTGACAAAACCTTTCCGTGATAATACTTGTATAATTACTCTTTTGCCCTTATGTCTATATTGAACACAAGGCATGAACCGTGTCATCCTTGTCCAGTTCAATATTGGGTCCTCAAACATTTATCCCGTTACGTAGGATGGGCAAATTCCATCTAGGTCACTCATGTCCCTCAGCATGCTTTGTGAAGTACCCATCAACTGTCTTTATGGTCATCCAGTTACGGATAACGTTTGATCAACAATAAGGCACTTGACTCTACATCTAGGGTCCATAGTAGTTTCAGGTCGAAGGGTGGTATACACCACTTATCACCACGAGAATAACTTATAACACTTTGCATAACATTCTATGTAGTATTCTCATAGCGGGTCAATCCAGTATAAATATTACTCCTAATATTTATACCTATATCAAGACTTGATAACTCCTTATTCATGATCCATGAGATGTGATCATCAGTCTATCTTCATAATAACCTCAATGCTTTAATGTTATCCCGCTTCACAATAAAGCTCAATGATGGATACTTTAAGAATAATGTCCTTGTGTTTAATGGATCTCATGATTAAGTCACACTTAACATTGCATTAAATAGACTAACTATTCTAGGGACTTTATTATTTTCAAAAAGCAAACATAATAAAGAAAAGCCTTTTATTATTAATAAATAATTCGATACAAGTACCAAAAGGTATTGGCCTTTAGGGCTTGCACCAACACTATTTTCTTCAATTAAAGCCCTAATCTGATCAAGACTTGCATTGATGAAGATTTCTTGATTCAAAACCTGCTTGGCACAGGAGAAAACACAAGTTATTTTTATACTTTGGTTAGAGATGCAATAATGCATATGAAGTGGTATCTTGGGTCAAAACTTAGGGTACAACAACACTGAACTGGGTTAACAACTTGATGTGTTATTTATCATTCTGAAGTTTTTATTTATGTATCACATAGAGCTTAATTGATATGGTATGCTACCAAATGTTGTAACATTTATCTTGACATTGTATGTTGTTAAGACAATTTTGTTTATATGTGTTGCATGTACTAGAATTTTAATTGGTATCAGAGCAGGCGCTATGGTCTATTAGGTGAGGTTCAGAAAGATACATATTTTGTAATACGTGTCTTTTGGAAAAAGCTAGAGCGATACCATTATAATAATCAATGAATTGTAGAACTATTAAGTTTATCAGGTTGGAAGAATCCTGGTGTTTAGATGACAAAAAGAAAAAGCACGAGTTAGGTCTCTATGAATGTAAAGTTGTCAATATTATAATCTCTGGAATTGATAAGTGTTTTTTAGACCAGACTGTTCATAACTTGTATTGTGGTCAAAAATACTTGGGAAATCTCTCAAGTACACTCATAAAGGCATGTCCAAGTGTGTTTGGAAGAAAAAATATTCAGATGTGAGGATGATCAAGAAGAAGATTCCCATGTCTTTACTATAGAGATTTGACATAAAATTAACAAGCCATTGAAGAAAGACGGGCAATTTATTTTTGCTCTTAACTCTATAGGAGCTTGTGTTTTGGCCTCTAATAAATGTTTTCTTGTTGCTATTGTGTTTCTTGAAGGTAACTCAATCGGTTTTTTGAGAAGAATGGAAAAGATGTTTAGTATATTTTTACTAACATCAACAAGTATGTGATGCTCAAGAAACATTAGAGTTGGAGTTAAATCTAATTAATGTCAAGCATTCAATAATTTGAGTGTGAAGACCTTGGATTTCGTGTGGAATAGATTGCATTACCTATCTCAAGGAGCAATCGTGTGGGTTTCTATTTCTGGTTTCATTGGAAGATTGTTTTCTAATGAAGACTCTTATGTCAAAGAATTATCTCATGATGTGTTGGGTGTTTTATTCAAAGATCTGTGTATCTAAAATAAAAAGCGTTATCAACCATGAAGGAATAAAAGGTGATTTATTTATGATCATATGTCTTAAGAGAATGAATGATTGTCTACCATTTGTAACTTGCAAGGTGAAGTAACTCTGTTAATCCTAAAACTTGGTATCATTGATTAAATCTGTAAGGATAGTTTAGTTATGTTAAAGGAGGATTCTTTTAGAGGGAAGGTTATTGGAAGTTTTGGGTTTTATAGCTAGGATTAGCCAAGAAAAACTCAAGTGACAAGAGGTTGTTTTATCAAAAGGTAAGTTGACTTAAGGATGTCAATCGTAATGTCTTAACATTATGCTGGACATCAACTTACTTATGCTACAAGAGTATACTAACACTGAAGATATCTCTTTCGCGGGAAGTTGATCTTAACAGTTTTGGTTACTTTGTCAAAGGTCAAGTTCAATTTTGTTTAATCAAATTATATGCCACGTATTGCAGACTATTCATTAGCGCATCACTAACGCCCCCATCAATGGGTCATCCTTAAGTATTACCATTCATTTATCTAAGCCATGGGATGGATAAAGTCTCAAAATGTCTTTAAAATACTTTCACGCGTCAAAGAAAGACTCTCCATCATCTTGTCTAAAATTATTGATTTTGCTTCTTACCTGGACCATTTTTCTTGGCGGAAATACCATGCAAGAAAGGCAACTTTGAGCTCGGCCCATGAAGTTATAGAGTTTGTTGGTAAAGATTGGAGCCAAACTCGGGCTCTATCTCTTAGAGAGAAAAGAACAGTCTTAGGCAGATACCGTTTTTGTCAATGTCATTTGCCTTCAAGGTGCCACAATTATCAACAAAAATTGAGATATGTAAATTCAGGTTTTCCGAGTGTAGCATGGAAAACTACTTTTGTTGAACCATGCCTATAAGTGAAGGCTTGAGTTCAAAATTATTAGCCACAACGGGAGGGTGAATAATGGTGCTATGTGGTTCCTTGTCAGTAGGAACCACATAGTCTTTGTGTGGCTATGTATTTACTATCTCAACCGTTTACTACAAGGCGAAGAGTCAAAGTCTTTCATGTATAAATCATGATCTCGTATATTGGTTTAACTAAAGTCCCGATCAAACGAGTCTTTTGCATACAAGATTATAATAAATAAAACCGAAAATAAAAGTACCTTAGTCTAAATGTCGTGAAATAAACTTTTAATATCATACACTCTCCAGGACAACAGTGCGAAAAACTTGATGGTGTGTGAGCTGGAAGTGAGTTAGTTAAAAGTATCAATCCCATAAAGAGATATGTGATTACCAATTTATACTCCAACAATGTTTATCTAAAGTGGTCGAAAATGATTTTTGTGATTGCATATTAACATTATAAATTAATAAATAATAAAAACATGATTGGGATTATAATTATCCACCAAGATATACCCTAAAACTATTCATGTTTGCATTGTAAAAAATTCTAAGCCTTTTTACTATAAAACTAGATAAAGATGTGCGACACTCACTTTTAATATATATATATATATATATATATATATATATATATATATATATATATATATATATATATATATATCGACCAAAAGCGTACGCCTTGTCACACGATGCCACATTCTAGATTATTTCTCAATTGAGATAAAGTCGCGTTGTCAGTGATCCCTCTAACTTATTTGTTTAGTAATTTGCGGTTGGATGTCGAGTCATTATCTTTCTATATATGATTAACAACTATTTTGACTTTGCTTTTGCAACCGACGTAAATATATATTAACACTTGGATTCTGAAATAAAGTAGCTTGTACTTCTAATTTAGTAGGGTTTATCACGAGAAGGATTCTTGTAACCCCATATCCATAAGGATTTACTCACTCGTGGTGAGATGAACCACAACAATAATTAAGTTTAAGAACACTTCATATAAGTAAGTAAACGAAAAGTAAATGAAACAATAGTAAACTAAAGATGAAGAGGAAGACAAGATTACAATATTAAAAATGCATGAATCACAATAAAATATTCAGAACTAAAACTAATAAAAATAGAAGCAACAATTGTTTAGAATAGAAAAATTAAAAGATTATGCAAAATATTGGATCCTAAGCCCTCTATTTATATTAGTCCAAGGGCTAAGTAACTAATTGTTTGCATTAATTTCGTGTTCAATGTCCACTTATCACTAATAATGAAGAAATGGAAAGTTACAAATGCCAAAAGGTCATAAAGTCGTGTAAATATATATATTACTCAATATCTTCATTTAAATAGTTTATTTGTCTTATTTTTTTTCTCATTTGTGTTTAAAAAAGTTTGTATATCATAACTCTTTTGTCAAGTATTCTGATATATTAAAAATTAAAAAATTGTTTATCGAAACTCTTTTTCTAAATTCCAAATTAAAAATGTATCTATCGAAATTCTTTTGTCTAGTATTTTGGTACATTAAAAATTAAAAATTTGTCTATAATTCTTTTGTCAAGTGTTCCGGTACAATATGTAAATTGTAATTGTGCAATTTTTCAAAAATCTTTAATGATTAGTAAAATATAGAATGTTAAATTAGTTAAAATATACATTGGTATTTTTCATAAAATATAGGGGTATGAGAATAAGAATATCGATATGGGTTAAAATTTTCAAAGTACTTTGATGAACCGGGCCTAACATAAAGTACACCTACAAAATCGATTCTGGGCCAAACCCGACCAATTAACAGAAAGCCCGTTTTCAGAATCGCTTTTAAGTTCACCTCAATCACAGCTAGGGTTTCTCCTTTGTACACTTGCTTCATCATCCGCCACTTCCATCAACAGCAGCAGCAATGGTAACAATCTTCCTCCTCTCTCCCCGCATCTCGTTTTGCTTATTCTCAAAATCGCTTATTCTCTATTCTCAAACGCGTTTCTCTTTGTTTTGCAGGCACCAAAGCGCGGTGGAAAAGCACCAGTTGCGGCTGCTAAGAAGAAGCAGCCAGAGAAAGTGGTGAACCCGCTTTTCGAGAAGAGGCCAAAGCAATTCGGGATCGGTGGTGCTTTGCCTCCGAAGAGGGATTTAACAAGGTTTGTGAAATGGCCTAAGAATGTTCAAGTCCAGAGGAAGAAGAGGATCCTTAAGCAGAGGTTGAAGGTTCCACCTGCACTTAACCAGTTCACCAAGACACTTGATAAAAACCTTGGTAAAAATAACTTTTTTTAACTCACTATGTTTATGATAAATCTTTTTGTGATTGTGAAATGGTAATTATGAGTTTAGATTTGATTTAGTTTGATGTTTTTGTGGAATGTTCATATTTGATCTTGTTAATTTTAGGGTTTTTGGTTTTGATTCTGTGTAGCACTTTTTTATTTTTTATTTTAATTTGGTTTTATGATTAATGTTTTAATGGGTTGTTGGTAGAATTTGGGTGTGAATGACATAGAAGTTTTGTTTTTGTCTTTCATTTCTACCTAGCTCGGGCTTTGGAAATTCACAATGACATATCGATACCTGTTATAATTTGAAAATGGCTTTTTTCAGAGGTGTATGTTGATTTGTTAGGGTTAAAGATTAGTATGTATTAACTGGTTGTTTGTTTTTGTATTGATTTGATTCATTTTACTTGCTAAAATTTGTTTGATGCATAGAAATGATACATTATAATCATGTTTTTTAGAAGGTAAGATTGAGAAATGTTTGTTTATATTGTTGTATGCTTGCTGGTATATGACATGCTACATGTTGTGATGTATGAACGTGTATGGTCTATGAATTACAAACGCCGTAAACACATCACTGACACTATCACACTGACCGGTAATAATTTGAAAAAAATGAACTATGACACTTACATTGACACCTTTATGCAGAGGCGGGGCTACATAATTATGATGTTCATTATCTGTTTTTAATGCTATATGTTGTGATTGATATTGTAATTGTTTCTACTCTGTGCTAATCGATTCTGTTTAACATACTATTCAGCCACAAACCTATTTAAGATGCTCCTTAAGTATAGGCCTGAGGACAAAGCTGAGAAGAAAGAGCGTCTTTTGAAAAGGGCTCAAGCTGAATCTGATGGCAAAACTGTTGAGACCAAGAAACCTATTAATGTGAAATACGGTCTAAACCATGTTACCTATCTTATTGAACAGGTATTGTGCCTTATATTTATGAATGATAATATGGATATTGTCGTTTACCTGTTAGGTGATTTTTTCACTAACATTGTCTTGTGGTTTTCTCAGAACAAGGCACAACTTGTTGTGATTGCTCATGATGTCGACCCAATTGAGCTTGTTGTATGGCTCCCTGCTTTGTGCAGGAAGATGGAAATTCCCTACTGCATTGTCAAGGGAAAAGCACGCCTTGGAACAGTAATTATTCTGTTATAAGATCAATAGTACTACAGTACTTCCACATTTGAATTTATAAATTTTGACTTAGTTAAGATCTAATTTTGCAGATTGTTCACAAGAAAACTGCTGCAGTTTTGTGCTTGACTACTGTCAAGAATGAAGACAAAATGGAATTCAGCAGAATCCTAGAAGCCATCAAGGTGCTTAAACTTCATCATTTTGAATCATCAATTTTGTATTACATTCTTGTTGCATTATATATAACTTATCTATAATGTCTTGCTTTTTTTTCCAGGCAAACTTCAATGACAAGTACGAAGAATACAGGAAGAAGTGGGGAGGCGGTATCATGGGCTCCAAATCTCAAGCAAAAACCAAGGCCAAGGAAAGACTCGTTGCCAAGGAAGCTGCTCAAAGAATGACCTAGAAGTTTTGTATGCTTTTGGTTGTCTTAGAACTTTGAGTTTGTTATTCTTCTATATTTTTGACTGAGGTTTTCTTTTCATTCTAGCAGTTGTAATCTACAATCACTGGTTTAATACCTGCACTTTTTGCTGATTTATTTCAGTAGTTGTTTTAGACTTAAAGATGGAATATGTTTTTGTGATTGATTTCCATTTGTTTCCCACATTGACTGATTTATTTATGCTTATATGTTTCTTAAATCTATCTCAATCACCCCTTGTTTACCTTGTTTAAACCTCCTTATCTTATGTTAATCCTGTTTCTGACTTTTACATAAGTTAAAAGAAGACATCTTCTGTGACTTGATCAAATGCATTTTTCCATTATATCTTTTTCAAAACATTTTTTTCATGATGTCTTGACCAGTACATTTCCATTACATTGGAGTTGTGCTTTTAACTACCCAGATTTGTGTAAAATTCTTTTGTATTTGTTTCTAGGTCTTTTTTTTAAATTTTGATTTATTTTTATCAATAACCAAGTATGAAAAGAACATCAATAACCATATTTATTAGATGATGTCTATGTTCATGTGAGCGCTGACAAGCCATCTCATATGGCGGCAATGTATGTTTTAGGTTTTTTTTTGTAAATTTTTAATTTGTTTTTATTTAAATTTAAATAATAATAATAATATAAGAATTTGTAGAAAACTAAAATTTATAATAGAGTTAAAACGATTAAATTTTTGAAACAAAATTCCACATAATTTTATGTGTTGCTATGTAGTCAATAATGTCCCGTGGTTCTGCACCTCTAATACGTTTAGGATCTAAAAATTAGAGAGTGGAAAAATATGTGAAGAAAGGTGAAAGAATAGTTTTATTTGTAGAAATTTTATATACATGTTGGCGTAATGCCTCCGAAAATATGAATGCACGTGCCAATTATGTGTTGAATTTGTCCAAATATTAAATTGGATATTGCAAAAATTAAAGTTTTATCAAATTTAGATGTTTATTTTACGTTGACTTCGTATAAATATATGTACCGGTTTATTGCTATGTTGACTTCTTATATTAACATAAGGAAAAAATGTAATGTACCCCATTACTTGTCATATTTCACAAATTAAATAATATTTCATCACATTTCTATCCCATTTACTCAATAACTCAACACGTTTGAAGGGCTAATATATCCCTTAAAAAGCACCTGCATATACTCTTTAGAATTGCCAAAGATGTTATAATTTGGGCTACGAGTACGGTGAAAATAGGTTGGATTTCTACTTAGATTATGAACAATGGTTTGTATATTAACATTCTCATTTTTATTTTTCTTTTTACACTCCACGTCATATTCTCTTTCTTCTATTTTTTTCCACTTAATAATTCAACACACATTTAACTTTTACTTGTTTAATAAAATTCAACACCATATTCAACCATCATTCATAACACACTAAAAATTTAAACATTCACATCAGGATTTTGCAATGTATTTTATGTGACTCATTTTCTCCTCATTCAACATGTTGAATGTTTTCAACACCAATTAATTCACTTCACTTTCAACACTGCATTCAACACTTTATTACAAAAATAAATTCAACACCTCTATTATACGTAGTCTTAATGCTTGACCGATTTAAGGTTCTGCTTGATTCTTTTAATGAAAAAAGTCAATTTATTTTGTTGGCGTATCAGATTTATGAATTTTGAGATTGTTAGATTGGTTTAATTGTAATAAATTGAAGTCTCAACAAAACTGAGCTATATATATATATATATATATATATATATATATATATATATATATATATATATATATATATATATATATATATAATAAAAGTTTTTTGCTCTTGATTTTATGTTAATCTTTTTAGTTAGTTTTCTTTTTAAAACCGTTAATCCATATTTTAAGTTTAAACTAATGTTTGAGAAGTGATAAATCAAATTTAGAATTTGATTTTTTTAACTCGACCGACCAATTTAGGTCATGTTCATATCAACTTCATATATTTTCAACTCTTACTTTATAAATACTTAATCGAATATTTGAACTCCAATAATAAATAAATTTCTCCTAAAGACGTAATTAATAATGTTTGGTCAGTGCTCATTTCTTTCGATACGAGTTTGAATAATTAGAATCATTTTCTCTTCAAAATTAAAGTGCAAAAGTCACTTTTATATATATTTAGTTTGTATATAAATTAAATATATTAATTCTTTAATATATTAAAAAAATTGTTTGAACAAGTGATTGTACTAGTTATTGAATGAATTTAATTTGGTCACTTGTTTATAATAGTCACTCGGAGAAGGAGAAAGCAAACATTCCAATTAACAAGTCTACGGAGGTTCTCAACGTAGGAGTTAAATTGATAAAAAATTGTTACTCTTTTTTAGTAGGTAAAATTCTTATTTTAGTCCCTTAAATATAATTTGTGTTCACATTGGTCTCTTAATTTTTTTCGTGTCAATTTGGTCCTTTAATTTTTAAAATGTTTCATTTAAGCCCTTTTGGTCTAATTTGCGACAAATTTAGCGACGAATTTCAAAATTTTTCTGTCGTTAATTAAACAAAAAAGACTAAAATGAAAGTTTTTAAAAGTTAAAGGACTAAAATGACACGAAAAAAAGTTAAGGGACCAATGTTAATCCAAAAATATAATTAAAGGATAAAAATGAGTATTTTACCTTTTTAATAACATATCAAAATTAGTATATATCTAGTTAAATATTAGTTAATTGATAAAACAAATAATCTCTATGTAATTCATCTGATTATGAATAAAATATACTCTATTTTGTGTAAATATACTCTATCTTGTAAGAGTGAGATTCGAAAATTTAGTAAAGCCATTAATCATCCATAATTATATATGGCTAAATACGAGCATTGTTTTTTGTTGTATCAAGTAATATATTAAAGAGATAATTAATGGTTCTCTAAACCTGAGTACACAAGAACCGGAGTAGACCGACAAAAAACAAAATTACAAACCAATAAAATCTCTAAAGGAATAGCAAAGGGTCTTTACTGAACTCATAGATATTACATTTGGAGTATATAATTTCGTCATAGAAGGACCACCTCCAAACCAAAATTTTAATGTTCTACACCATATTATTAAGGTTCCAAACTTCTTCCCGAAAGCATATACCATTCCTAATTAACCAAAGCACCCACGTCGTGGCTAGCCAAAAAATCCCAAAATTTCCTTCTTTAATCTTCTTTGCTCGGCAAAAAGAATACCAACTCATAAAATGCGGAAGACATTCATCCTCCTCCATATCCGATTTGTTCACCCAAAGAGCTATCTCCTTCCAAACTCTCTTAACCATTAGACAAGTAAAAAACAAATGGTCCCTATTCTCCACACGGTCACCACAAAAAGCACAAACCAAGTTCTCAATGGGGAAATGAATTCCTCTATACACCAAAAGCTCCTTAGTGGGGAGCCTATCCACAAAAATTCTCCACCCAAAAGCTTTAATCTTGAAAGGAACCGCCAACTTCCAAATAGTACCCAAAGCCGCGTCACATCTATTGGGGGGCCAAAAGGGAGACACAATGAGGCATATTGATCATAATAAGAAGACACTAAATATCACTCATCCGTATCGGGAGCCCACAACACCGTATCCCGATCACTATTGGCATCCCCAAACATATCCAAATGGGCCCGGAGGGCCATAAAATTCGAGGCAAGTGTCGGATCGGCGATATCAATTTTGACAATGCCACAATTCCCCCATTTCCACCTTCCATCTATCCAACCACCCATCCCCCCACCGACGCTCTCTTGAGATGAGAAACCTCATATAAACCCGGGAACAAATCCATCAAAATGACATCTCCTAACCAATTGACTTCCCAAAAAGGAGTGTGGAAACCATTACCTAAATTATATTTACAATTTAAAACAATCGGATAAATAGAATTAGAATTGCCTAACCTTGAAATATGCCTCCACCAAGTAGAAGAGAAGTTGCAAGAAACTCCACCACAAAACACATGAGACGAAATATCACCATAACGGGCCTTCAAAACACTATACCAGAGAGAGTCATGTTCTTGAAGAATTCTCCACCTCCATTTGTTGAGAAGAGCACAATTAAACTCCACAATATTCTTTATTCCTAGACCCCCCTTAACACAAGGTGAAGTAACATTTTTCCAACTCACCCAATGTATCTTCCTCTTATCCTCCACTCTCCCCCACAAAAAATTACTTTGAAGCCTAGTGATATCTTTCACCACCTTAGCCGACATTTTATAGAAAGACATAGTGAAAATGGCGAGAAAGCTCAATATAGATTTCAAGAGAGTGATCCTCCCCCCAATATTAAGAAAAAATTTCTTCCAACTAGCTAACTGGTTCTCCATTTTAACCAAAAGAGAATTCCAAGTGGATGCCTTCCTCGGGTTATGTTCCACCGGGATTCCGAGAAAAGAGAATCTACTACTTTCCACCTTACAAGATAAGAAAAAAGAAGCGGCTTCCAAAAAGTTCTCTCTAACATTGATGCCGATCAACTTGATTTTGTGGAAGTTTATTCTGAGTCCCGATACAAGTTCAAACGCTCTCAACACCGCCTTTATCGCCCTAACTTGCTTCCAAGAACCTTCTCCCACCAATAAAGTGTCATACACAAATTGAAGAATGCTAATCAAACAATGTCTTTTAATGGCAAATCCATCAAAGTCTTCAATTTCAATTGATTTTCTAACCAACCATGCTAAACCTTCCGCCACTATGACAAAGAGAAAAGGAGAAAGCGGATCACCTTGACGTAATCCTCTCTTAACCTTGAACTCCTTAGTAGGGCTACCGTTTACAAGCACCGACATCTTACTTTGAAAGACAAAAAGCTCCATCCATTTAATCCATTTCTCCCTGAATCCCATTTTTTTAAGCATAAACCTCAAAATTCCAAGATACTTTATCATACGCCTTCTCAAAATCCACTTTAAAAAGAAGACAACTTTTACCTTATTTCCTCGCATAATCCAGCACTTCATTAGCCACCAAAATTCCATCAAGAAGTTGTCTTCCCGGAACAAAAGCGGTTTGACACGGAGAAATGATCATTTCCAAAACCTTCTTCAGTCTACCCGCCAAAAGCTTAGTGAGCGCCTTATACAAACACCCCACCAAAAAATAGGCCTATACTCATCCAAGCTAATAGGATTAGAAGACTTGGGGACCAAAGCCAAAAAAGAGGAAGTAATCTCCTTAGAAATAACATTTCTGCCATGAAAACAATTGAAGAAACGAACAAAATCGTCTTTCAAGAAGGACCAACATTTCTTGATGAAGAGAAAAGAAAAGCCGTCCAGCCCCGGACTTTTAGATCCCCCACAACTCCAAATAGCTTCTTTTATCTCTTCCTCATTAAAATGAGATTCAAGAAACAAATACTCCTCCACATTGATACTCTTAAAAGGAATCCCCTCCAACCTAGGTCTCTTTTCTTCCAAATCTATAAATTTATTAGAGAAATGTCTTCTAACCTCCTCCTTAACCTCCTCCATCGACTCCACCATTCCTCCCGAAGGTATGAGAGGCCCTATGTGGCTTAATCTTCTTTTTTCTTTCATTACATGATGTAAAAAACCACTATTCGAATCTCCTTCTTTCAACCATTTACACCTTGATTTTTGGACCAACATATTTTTTTATTATTCTCATATTCATCCAAAACCGGATCGTTGCTTCCTTCCTACTTTTAAAAATGTCTGGATGCATGTCCTCCCCTTCCACTTCCAATCTATCATCTCCATGGTTAATACCCCTAACTCCCTCCCCAACCTCCAAATTAATTCTCCCGAACAACTCGTTATTCCACCATTTGAGTCTCTCTTTAAGAAGCTTAAATTTTTCTTTTAGAACATAATCTCCTCTTCCTTCCACATTAAAGCCTCTCCACTCCTTCTCCACAAAAGGGATGAAATTACTAAACAAAAACCATTCATTATTTGTCTTGAAAGTTTTAGGACCCCAATCAACGTTCTCTACTAACACCCACACCAGACAATGATCCGATAAATCTTGATCGCCTACCAATTGTCCAATAACACCCCATCCACTCACAACATTTGGCGACAAGAGGAACTGATGAATCCTACTCATACTATTACCATCTCCTTCATACCAAGTAAACTTCTTGCCTTTAATAGGAATATCCACCAAGGAACTCTCATTAATAAAATCAGAGAAAAGTTTCATCTCATTGTTACTCTTCATCTCCGTCCTCCCCTTCCTTTCTCTACTATCCTTAATAGCACTGAATTCCCCATCGATGATCCACTCCCCGTCATTAAAATCCTCGATCAACTCCAACGACTCGCTCCGAAACAACTTTTTTTTTTTGTTGTTAAAATCACAAGAAGAGTATATGTTCACCACATAATAAATATTCTCCTTCCACACCATCTTTATACCTAGGTATCCCTCCCCTTTGAAACTATTATGAACTTCCACCTCGCTATTCTTCCACATTGTTAATAATCCCCCCGATCTTTCCACTGAATTTGAAAATGAATACCCAATCTCAGAGTTCCAAAAAGATTTAGCGGTACTATCTTTTAAACTAGACAATTTTGTTTCTTGAATAAAAAACACAATTACATTCCCCTTTGAAATTAAAGAGCTAATTCTCCTTCTCTTTAAGGCATTTCCCCCTTCTATTATATTTAAAGAGCCTAACATCATTTGCATCGTTTAGAATACTCCTTCCCCACTTCCTTTCTATTCCTAACTTCCTTCTCCATATCTTTAATTATCTTCACAAAGTTCTTACATCCCCCCGCATTAACTACACCAAGGACAAAAATAGCTTCCCACATTTTGTCACCATTACAACTGTCAAGAAACTCCCATTTGTTCACATTGTTCTAGCTAATAAGAAAGTTTTCCTTTTGATCACCATAGCAAACTAAAACAGACCCACTAGACTGCCTTACCGGGTCCGATCTAAAATACTGGACATTAACATGGATAATGTCATACCCTCCTTTATATAACTCATCGAATTTCACTGTCCTTTCCTTATGTAGCTCGAGAGCTTTTCCCTTCCTCTTGGGTCTCCTAACTTGTCTAAAACATTTCTTAGAATGAAACGTCGACATGTCTATAACGTTTTTAAATTTCAACTTCTTGGAGGACTTTTTGTTTTTGGAAACAAAGAGGGGATAATTCGCAGCAGATAGAATTCTGCGCTCTGCACCAATATTGGACTCGACAACTTCTTGGCTACCTCACGCCTCCACAGACTTACCCTTAGCCATACTGATAGTCGTGTCAAAAGAACCGACCTTACTACTATGAATTGGGATTCCACTACTAGTATTCGGATCGAAACCAGTATCAGGGAAAACCGAAATAGAAACAGACTCGAAACATGGAAATAGTTATCAAGGAACGACTCTAATGGAACTTTACTAGAAGAAAATTCCTCAATAAAATCATTTGACTCAAAATCTAACTCCTCACTCCCTCCCAAGTTATCAGAAAGACCATCGTCATCCGAGGCTAACGAACCAACACCAGTAATTTGAGATTTCGAAATACCTCTACCATGCCTCTTAGAGTCAATTATCTCTTCCCTCATGACAATGTCGAAATGCACCACGTCAATGATATCTCTGACCGATTCAACCAAGCTGAAAGAAATTGGAACTCTCACCATAAATCTTGCCATGTGTTTACAATTATTTCTAGTAAACAACCGCTAGTCTTCCAAATTAACAATATCTTTGGTGACTCACAGGATCAAGTAGATTGATCCTAGGACATGTGTCTAAGTTTTGGTGTTTAAACTTGTATTTGAACTTATGTTTAACATCTTTTGTCTAAAATACTAAGAATCTTTGAGAATATGAATAGAAGTAAATTCTATTAAGGGAATAGAGACTTCAATTAAAAAGTGATAACAAAACTTGATCGAAACGTAAAGAATCTTGTAAAGCAATGCAAAATGGTTTGTAAACCAAATATCAAAGATTTAGTAAAGAAATGTAAAAGACTTCGAAAGATATAAACTTTGATTTGAAAAATTTAGGAATAACTGGAATTTGAATGACTTTAAAGGTAAATAACATTGATTAATTCGAAAGTAAAGATGATGTTTCTATACGTACATTGCTCTGCAAACTCGTTTCCCTGACACTTGGTATTTTGAGTATATGTGAGTTTCTGTACAAAATGTACACCCCAAATCCTAACACTAAGACTTCTATTTATACTAATTCGACCCTAACGGTCTCATTCTAAAATGATGCCACGTTCGAAGATTGCATGTCTTCTGAATTCTCTGGCTTCCATGCGTCCTCCACAAATAACGCCTTAAATTGAATTCGACTCCTCACTTGATGTAAACGTTAATCCTTCAATGTATTTCGAATTTGAACTTCAACGACCACATCCAATTTGAATCTTCCTTCTTTTCAAACAAAAATATAGCAATTGAACCTTATTTTCTTCATTCAAACAAAATCCCAAACAGAGTAAAACCCACCATTTCGAACTAGCTTGTCCATTGAAATCACCAGCCAACAAATTACCCCTCAAAAATATGTATTTCGATACATAGAGAAATACTCATTTTTGAATCATATGTGTGATTTTGATGAACTTAATATCCATGATGACTTTACTGTATATGACATCATAGCTATCAACCACTTTCTTCAAAATGTCTCTTTATCACGTCTCCTCAAACGTGCAAGTAGCAGTTATTATCAATCATTATCATTCAAAAGCTATCAGTTTCTAAGATTTGAAAAAGCCACCTCTCTTTTTGTTCACTAATACAACTACACGTGTCCTTTCATTTCTCAAAGGTCAAAAATTTTCAAAACTGCCAACACTTTATAAATATTTCAACCTTCACTTTAAACATTTTACCTTCTTCAACCTTTCATCCTTCAAACAAATTTCGGAAACCCATTTTTCTCTCTTCAAAGAAAACTCATCAGAAAAACTCTCTTCTCTTTTTAACAATGTCATATGCTTAACCATAGTCATCATCCAAGAACAAGAAATATGGGAAATCTAAGACTTCTTCTTCAAAAAAAGAACTCGTGAGTCAAGTTGTTACTTTTGGGAATCAAGAATTTATCACAACTCCCAAATTTACTCAAGAACAAAAGGCCATCTATGCTTCCCAGTTACTCATTCCTACTTCATTATCTGGAAAAAAACCTAAGTTTATGGGACCTTTGATTTCCACAGAACGGTTAGAGAGATCAATAGAATTTTTTCTTGTCTATCATGAAACAAAACCCATAGCTAACAAAATGAATCTGATAAAAAAGAAAGACAATGTTTCTGCAGTAAAAGTTACTCAAACTTCTAAGAGTAAAACGTCTGAAGAAGGTACTTCTGTACTTTCTAAAGTTAAGAGAAAGGCGTTCCAACTTGATTATATCACTGATAATTTTAAACCATTTCGATCACGCCCTTCTTTGGACAAATCATACCTAAACTGGCTTTCAAAAATCAAAAAGAAAAAATCTCAATATTGGGAAGCCTTAGGTATTCTCGACCTGATCTGAATGTCGAAACTAGGCTTTGGCTATAATCAACCTTTATTATTAGCATCTTTGTACTTCTGGGACAATACTTATAACACATTACACCTCCCTTGTGGAATGATAACTCCCACGTTTTATGATGTCGCTGCAATCACTGGACTTTCTCCTATTGGAGAAACCTTTGATCCTAGGGAAGATGCGGAAAACATTATTGATTTCGACGTTAAAAATTCTAGCTTTTCCACTTACATAAACGTTTATCACACTGACGGAGAAGTAGTATTTGACGTAGAACATATAGCCTTCTTAGCCTTATGGCTATCGAAATATGTTTTTTGCTGTAAATCTCTATAGGTAGCTAGTAGGTTTATAACTCTAGCCAATCAAATTCATCATGGTAGAAAGATATGTTTAAGTGAGTTGCTACTAGCGGGGTTATATGAGAGTTTAGGGTCTACTGTATCTAAGTTGAAAAACAACAAAGCTGGCACGAATCTGCTCCTTGTTGGCCTTTTTTGGCTTCTCCAGCTGTGGTTAAATGCCACCTTCGAGTCATCACTTCGAACCTCTGGCGCAATTGATGAAAAAGACCCTAACATTTTCAATCGAACCATTGAAGGAACCATATTATTACAACTGACTCCATATGATGATAGAGAAATTTTCAACACCTGCTTCACCAACTACATGATGATGTTCTCGAAAAGGCACAAATTCCTTCCTTCGATGGCCGCATTTGCAAATCAAACTCATGGTCCTCGTTGGTTCACCATGCCTATTGAAGAAGCTCTCGAGGAGGAAGAAGTCCAAAACATATGGCGTGCTTTCTTGTATCCTAGACTTATAATTTCTAGGATTATGCCAGTTAAAAGCCACGTATGTATGTTGGCCTATCAGCCCAACTTTGTATCATGCCAATTTGGGTTATGTCAACTTATTCTTGAGCCTCTCTTCAATCGAAAGCGAGAAGTATGCATAGCAGGAGAAAATTATGCTATCAAAGATATCACAACTCACCGGGATCTTTATGCCAACTTTGCTTACTTCACCCTTACTCCATTCCAACTTGCTTTCTATTTAACAAAAGACTTCCATGTGTGGTGAGATAACTATTATTCGAACAACATGTTCAACACCATTAAAATCAACAAACACCTATCAGAAGCATTTTCCCTTGTGCAGGAACACATCAAGAAAGGTAGGTTCACACATATCAAAGAAATCCCGGCGTTCTAGAAATACTTTGAAATTGTCTAGAATCCCATGAATCTCCATCGAACTATTTTTGAAGCAGCACAAACTTTGGAGGAAAAATTTAAAAAACAACTTTCAAAATCCAATTTCCTCCTTTTGTAAAACCTGAAGATCGGTACAGGTTGGCTTTTCGATTTCAACCACCAAGGTTTCCTAACCTACCTACTTCAGAATTGGCTTTAGCCTTTTTTCCTCCTTACTCAGACTAGTTTGTATGTGGGAATACTTTTCGCAAATATGAAAATAATGCTAAAAAGCCTTCCCAAAGGGTAACATGGGCCAAGTGTGATCTGAACAATTTCAAAGGTTTCCTTCGCTATGACTTATCAACTATCTCTCTTATGTCTCAAAAGCGCGAAGGTGTGGACCAAATGATTTCTGGACTATTTCAGTTTCTTTCTATATTTATTTTTATTTCGACTGACTAATATCTCTTCTTTCAATTGTTGAGATAAAAGCAGTTAAGAAAGAAAAACTGCTACCAAAGCAAGTTCGACCAGTACTTCGAAATAATCAACCAACTCTACTAATGATCCTTCCCCAAACAAGACGATACTTTAGAGAAAAAGAAGACGAAAAAGGTATTACCTTTTTTTTTCTCCATCAATCTCCATTTCTACTTTTGCTAAGCATTTCGTCCTGTGTCTTTAGACTAGCGGCGTACCTCCTAAATCTTCAAAGAAAAGGAAGCACACAGACCCAACCATTGATGGGGACGAATCAAACAAGAACGAGGAGGTTGCTCCCTCTGCCTCTACACCTTAAAAGAAAAAGAAGAACAAAAAATCCGCTGGTGGTTATCAACCAAAATTTTCCCCAAAAAGGGCCTCAACAAACTGGCAAGAGGACTGCCGAAGACGAAACTCCCAATGAGGAGAGCCCTAGTGATTCTTCTCCTAAAAGAGTCTGTTTCGTTGATAACTTAGAGGCAGACAACGAAGTAGAGACCATTAGTCACTACTTTGCATAAGACGTTTATGAAGAGGTAGCGCAAGATGAAGGAATGAAAGAAACAAAGAAACTTACGCCTATTGGTACCTCTCAAGTCCAAAGCCAAGATCCCTCAATCTTAACTGAAGAAAAGAAAGAGTAACTAAAGAAAACTAACCCCCTTCAATATGTGAAAATGATGTTAGCAAAGAGGGGTTCGCCTTATGGAAAAAGCGAATATGAGGCTTCGGATCAATCGAACACTGTTGCCTCTCAAGCCTCTTATGATCAACTTCTTCTACAGGTGAAAAAGACCATTCTCGAAGTTGACATATTTGCTGCTTTGAAAAAAGACCGTACAACTTACTATGCCATGAAGTAGGCGAAACGTTCTATGACTTGCAGATCTTACTTGATCAATTAGCAGCGGATACAACAGAGAAAATGATGTTGAATCTAAAATTCGATCTAAGCGTCAAGCTTCAACTGATGTTTATGACCAGGCTTCTAAATTTTCTCAAGAGGCTGAAGCATTGGAGCTTTCTCAAAAACAAACAAAGTATGATTATGATATCCTCACGAGGTCAATTCTTTTCTGGGAGTCTCAAATGGAAGGGCTCAAGAAGAAAATTGAAGATGCTCGAAACCAACAGGCCGCCCTCAAAACTGCTGACACAAAACAACTTGATACGTTTGTCTCAAAGAGTCTTGAACAAATGGAACTTGCTGAACGCATCAACGGAGAAATAGATACTCTTGAAGGTGTTAAGGTTGCTGCTCAGTGCAAAATGAACCCGCCCAAGCTAAAATTTTCCAAACTGAAGCAGAATTCTCCCTTCTAATTTGATGTGTATTCTTTATAAGACTCCTTGTATTTGATTCGAATGTTATAATGTTTGGAACAAATCCATTTTGGCAAGGTTTTATTTTTATTTCCATTTTGACTTAATACTTATTTTATTTCTGTTACTCAGATATGATTCGAACCTCTTGCAAGAATGGCTTGTGCCTTTTCAAGTACTTTCCATTTACTTTTAAGATTCTTTGATCTTCTGCTAATTATTCAATTTCATAAGCATTATTTGAAAACACTTGTAGAATTCGAAATGGTCCCTCCAAATGTGGTGACCACATTCATAATGACTTATTCTTTTTATCCATTGGTAGTATAACTTTCCAAACTAAATCATTAATTGCAAACAACTTACCTTTAACTCTTTTGTTGTATGCTCTGGCTACTCTTTCCTTTTGCCTTCTTAAAACTTCTAAAGCGTGCAGACTTATTTCGTCTAAGTCTACCAATTCGTTCATCATCATTTCCCAGTAATGTTCAGAAGAAATTTCATCTTGTCTTTGAATTCTTATTGATTGCAAATAAATTTCGAATGGCAAGACTGCGTCATCTCCAAATGTAAGTTGAGATGGGATAGTATTAGTTTCTTCTTTAGGAGATGTTCGACATGCCCACAAAGCTTGGTCTAGAGTTTTATGCCAATTCTTTGGCCTTCGCCCTACATGTTTCTTTATTAAACTTATTATTACCTTATTGGCTGCTTCGACTTGACCATTTGCTTGGGCATAGTACGATGTAGATGTTAACAACTTGAAACCCATTTCTTGAGCAAATTCTTGCATCCTTCGACCCGTAAAAACTGACCCTCATTCTGTTGTAATACTTTTTGGGATTCCAAATCTATAAATTATTTGCCTCTGTATGAACTCGATGATAGCTTCTTGATCAACATTTACCAAAGGCACTGCTTTGATCCATTTTGTGAAATAATCTATTCCCACCAAAATGTATTTTTGACCTTTGGATGAAGCCGTCCAAATTTCTCCAATTAAATCTAATGCGTAGCCCCTGAAAGGCCATGGCTTAATAATAGAATGCAATTCGCTTGTAGGAGCATGTTGGATGCCTGGATGCACCTGAGATTCTTCACAACCTTTGGCAAAATCTATGAAATCTTTGAGCATAGTGGGCCAATACATTCCATATCGAAACAATAACCATTTCATTTTATGGCCTGTTTGATGTGCCCCACATGCTCCACTATGCATTCTAGACAAAGCTAAATATGCTTCGTTATCCCCTAGACATTTAAGCAAGATCCCTTCTGGGGTTTTCTTAAACAATTAGTTTCCCATTAAGACATAGGATAATGATCTATACTTAATTTTTCTTTCTGTATCTATTGAAGGGTCTTTCAGATAGTTTATAATTGGGCTTCGTCAATCTGTGTTTGCTAACACATTGATATCCAACACTTTGAATTATTCTCTGTTGGCATATCCTAACTCTAAATTTTCTAAGTCTAACGGGGATAACCTAGTAGTCACTGTTCTTCCTTTTACTTCGATGAGATCCTGAAGCTTTTCTGTTGAAACTTTGTATCCTGAGGCTATTTGAGCCAAGTCATTTGCTTCTTGGTTTTTTTATCCCGGGAGTATGTTTAATGTCAACATATTCAAACTCCTTAAGCAATCTGTTAGAAATAACAAAGTACGTAATCAAGTTTTATTTTATACACTTGTATTCTTTAGTTATTTGCTTGATTACTAACTCAGAATCTCCTTTAATTTCGACCATGTCTACCCCTAATTCCAACAAGGCTTCAAGTCCAACTATGAGTGCTTCATATTCTGCCTCGTCATTTGAGCAATAGGGACCTTCCAACTTATACTTGAATTTTGTTAGAATTCCTTCACGAGAAATTATGAGAATCCCAACTCCACTTCCCTCTTTATGTGTTGATCCATCGAAGAGTAACTTCTAAGGATGTAACTCAACATAGTTAAGTGTTGAATCTTCAACCGTTGAGTGGTCTACTATGAAATCTGAGACCACTTGACCTTTCATAACCCTCAAAGGTAGAAAGGCTAAGGAATACTTAGTGAGCACTAAGGGCCATTTATCAATTCGACTATGCATAGTTGGTTTCAAAAGCATATGTTTAATGACATCAAAATGAGATGAAACATAAACATCAACATGTTTTATATAATATTTAAGCTTTGTACATGAGAAATACAAGCATAGACATAACTTTTCTATAGTGCTATATCTAGTTTTTGCATTATTTTGTACCCGACTAAGATGATAAATGGCTCTTTCGATGCCATTATCGTCTTCCTAGGCTAACATACTACCTATAGTTACATCAGAGGCGGATATGTATAATCTCATGGGTTTATCCCTAGAGGTTGGTGATAAGATGAGAGGGTGCACCAAGTACTGCTTGATCTTCTCGAATGCTTCTTTATGTTCCTCATTCCAGTTGAAAGTTCCTTGTTTAAGACGAAGGAGGGGAGAGAAGGCTTGAGTTCGACCACTCAAGTTTGATATAAACCTTCTAAGAAAGTTTATCTTGCCCAAGAGGGATTGCAACTCTTTCTTTGTTGTTGGCGTCCTTGCCTCCATTATAGCGTTCATTTTGTTTTGATTGATTTCTATCCCCTTCTTATGGACCACAAAGCCCAGGAAATCTCCAGCCTGCACAAAGAAGGCATACTTAAGAGGATTCATCTTCAAGCCATGTTTTCTCATTCTCTCGAATGATTGGCGAAGGTGATCCAAATGAATTTCATATGATACAGATTTTATTACTATATCATCAATGTAAACCTGCATAAATGATTCGACAAATTCATGGAAAATAGAATTCATTGCTCTTTGATATGTTTCCCAAACATTTTTTAAACCAAAAGGCATGACTACCCATTCATAGGTGCCTATTTCCCTAGGGCATCTAAACGCTGTTTTGGGCACATCATCTTCAGCAATAAAAATTTGGTTATACCCAAAATATCCATCTAGCATACTCATATTCAAAGCCTGCAGCTGAATCAATTAGCATTTCTGCCACGAGAATATGGTATTAATCTTTAGGGGTTGCAACATTTAGATCACGAAAATCTATATAAACTCTTAAAGAACCATTTTTCTTAATAACAAGAACTATATTAGCTAACTATTCTACATACCTTGTGGTCCTTATGAATTTGCAACGAAGGAGCCTTTCGATTTCTACTTTGATTTTTGAGAGGATTTTTGGGGAGAACCTTCGAGGCGTTTGCTTGATGAGCATCTTGCCATCCTTGATTGGTAGCCGTAGTTTGATCAAATTTCTCTTTAGACAAGGCATCTCATCATAATCCCAGGCGAAGCAATCTTTATTTTGTTTTAACATTTTGATCAACTTGCTCTTTAAGCCTGGGTTGAGTTTTGCACTAATGTACGTGACTCTTTTCGTGCTGTCATCTCCTATATCTATCTCTTTGAGGGGGTCCTACGCTAACATCTTCGCGCTTTTTGATATTGGATCTCTCTCGAATCTCAGAGGATCTTCATAATAAACAGCGTTTAACCTATGGTCTTTTGCTTCTAGAATCTATCCATCAAGGGGTAAAGGTTTAAAGTGTTCCCTAGGACCTGTGGTGTGTAATTCTTTTTCTGTGGCTTCTATAGCCATATTTTTAACTTCGTCTTCTAAAGCCATCTTCATCTTGTTTTCGGCCAGATAAGCCGAAATATTTTTGAAAAATGAGGACTCAGTCATAACTGGGGTCTTCATCAGACCAACCTGTTGGCCATACCCCAGGAACTCCTTGACATCCTCTTCATCTCTCATTATTTCTCTATCCCACTGAAATCCGTTTGGGTGTAGGATGAGAAAGTATAAATTATTCTTGTTTGGTTCGAACGCCTCTTGTGCTGGGTTGTATCTCCCATTACAATGTTGTCTTCTCTCCAGATAGCAACTCACTAGTGCATAGATGAGGGAACTACTCCAATGCCATGTATTCATTCACGTCCTAGCAATAAGTTGTAATTAACTTTAGATGCAATAACTATGAACATAGTTGGCCTTGTTATCAAACCAACTTTTAGGTCTACTTGTACCACCCCCAATGTGTGTCCAACTTTCCCTTTATAGTTTGATAATACCATTTTGTGTGGCTTGATGTCTGTATCGAATATCCCAATCCTTCTGAGCATGAACTGGGGCATAAGATTCACTACCGCACCTCCATTTACCAACACTTTGTTGATTCCTACTTGCTCAACTTTGGCCCTTATGAATAGAGGTTTGAGATGACACTTCATCCCCTGATTAGGCCTCTCAAAGAATGTATTTCTCTTTGACCGCGCCATTGTTCATTACGTAGTAGCACACAGGTATGTGCTTCGCCATTTCCACTTCTTCAGTTTCTTCAGATTCTTCTATTTCAGTTTCCTGATTTTACTCATAGGGGAGAACAAACATCACATTATAATTCACATTGAAAGATAATTCTCCGTCTAACTCAAAGTCATCAGTTAGCATCTCCCCATCATTCGTTGTGTTTGACTGAAACTTCTCCACAATCACTTTCGTTTTTGGAGAAAACAATCTTCTTGTTACTGGTGGCTTGCCCACAGTCTGCATAGTTGATGTTGTACGGTTTCTACTAGTTTCACCTATTTCTTTCGAGGATGATTACCTTTCTGCCTTCTTATTTGTTGGTGCCTTCTCCATTGAGATCTGGACATTGGATTCTTGCCCTTGTAGTTTTCCAGCCTAATGTCTTCCCTTTTTGCAACTTGGAACTACTTCCTGTATTCCATGGAACTTCTGCCTCCCTGTTCATAACTCTTCCATTTCCCTTTTTCTTTGTCAGCCTTTGCTTGATGTAACACCCCAATTCTACCCCTCGTAATTAATAATAAAATCAGAGTTTCAAAATTTCATCCAAACATAAATTGAGGTATCACATATTCGTGTTTCATCACTTTGCATAATAATGCACTTCACAAAAATCAAAAGGCGGATATACCGATTCATATCATAAATCATCATATATAGACATATGAATATTCACAGCACAACGGATGTGTTCACAAAATGTACATATCATCATGTTATCATCAATACATAAAGTTATAACATCATAAGATAATATACATAAACTATCCTATCCAAAATAATAACTTCGCCCAAAACCCGAGTGTTACTACTATCAGAGCAGAGCGACTCAAAATAAAGAGACTCGAGCTAATCCTCATCATCCTCGCGGATCACCTGCACGTTACCAATATAAAGGCAACGACGAAACAACTAGAGGGTGAGATACTCCAAAACATATAATTAAAGGCATGATAAAATATATAAATAGTTTTGGAATCATAAATGATATAGGATAATAAGAATATGTCAACAAATATCCAAATCTCACATACTTTAAATCATCATTTTAGTGTATAAATCAACACTTTAATATCTTCACATAATCACCATAATCATACCAAAACAAGACATAAATTTCATTGCCATAAACTCATATCTTCGCTATACCGTCATGTTATATTCATCGCATAATTTTCATGGAATCATCACATCATATTCACTTTATGTTCAACACAAAATTCATCACAAAACCAAGTATCATGTATCGTTGCAATTCATCATAAGCCATCAAATAAAACTCAACGCCAAAAGACTCAAAATTAAACATAACCGACTTCATGAGACACGACTATGTTATGCATGTGGTACCCGTCGCTTTGTCCATAATTAGGGACATTCGGCATAAAAGCCCATTGTCGCTTTGGCATAAAAGCCCTCGTCGCTTGGCATAAAAGCCCTCGTCGCCAATGCAATGTATGTGACTCGACAACACGACATCACAAACACGACACAACAAAAACATCATCATCGCACATCAAAATTGGCATAAAGCCCACGTCGCCATATTTATCCACATCAAGATAAACATATCATCACATCATATATCATCAAGCATTCATTATGAATAAACGTCGCAAACATCATATTTAATCACACAACATCATCATCAAATAATTCACTAAATTCCAAACACAGAAAAATAGTCAAACATCAATAATCGTTGCAAAAGTCATTCATAATAATCGGCATCAATCACAATCGCCAACGTCACAATCGGATTGTCCATACGCGACTTAAACCGACTAAAACGCAACTTGTTTCAAATTAACCGTAAATTGACCTATTTTGGGTCGGTCCGTTTAAAACTCGTAATCTAAAAAAACTAACCTCACCACGATGTTCTACACGTCAAAATTAGCTAGCACGTCAATTTTTGTTCAATTCGGAGCAACTTGCTCCGTCGCAGAAATAGCCGAAATTGGGAAATCGAAACATAATCGGGTTCCAAATTAAATCGGCTAACTTAATATAATTAATTAATATATTAAATTATGAAAATAAAATTGAAAATCGAAACTATTTTGGAAAAAAAAACCAGAATTGTTAAACTGTCAAAACAGGGAAAATTAGGGAACCGGAAAAATTGAACTCCCTCCATATACATGAAGGGACAGACGTCCCCATGAGATGAAAAGGAAAGGGGCTGACCGTCTCACTTTGAAAAGTTCTACATGGCATGTTTTTAATTTCCATTTCCAATTTTTAAAACAAACGACATACTGTGATCAAAATTTCCAAATTAACTGCATATTATGTTTTTCTAGCATACTGACAGTGTATTCTATTCCAAATCAATATAATTCAATTTCTTTCTTTTCTAAATTTTCATTTCATTTCCAATTTGCCATACATTTCCAAAGACTAAAAAAAAATCTGCATAATTCTTTTTCTTACATACTGCATAATTATACTTTTACTTAACATACTGCATAATTATACTTTGAATTAATATAACTTCTATTTTCTTTTTAATTCCAATTTAACTAACCTAATACTAATTCAACAACAACAACACCTAATTAACTCTTCTAAATTCTATCACAAATCCTCAACAAAACTCAAAAACCCTAACATCAATTTTCCCCAAATCCAAAATATACCAAATTAAACCCTAACTATAAGCATTGGAAAATCAAACCCCTTACCTTGGATGTTTGAAATGATTCTTGATGTTCCAACCAACCCAAAACCCAAGCTTTGTTCTTGCTCCTCTTCTTCTCTTCCAAGACCTCTATCTCTCTCTAACTCTCTCAAAGTGTGTTTTAGTGTTATGACATAAAACAAAGGAAATGATGGGTTTGGTTTGTTTAGTAGCAAGACACAAGTCAAATAACCAACTAGCCCTTCTTGTAAAATATACCACTCAATAATACTAAATAATATTATTACCCCAAATAATTAAAATAACTCCGAAAAATTAAATATCGATCCGAATAATATTTTATCGAACCGAATCGGAATAAAAACCGGACCGAACAAAATAATTACCGGTCACTCAAAATAAATATCGGACCGAATAAAATAATTACCGGTCCGAATAAAACGTCACCGAATATATTAACAGATATAACGGTTAATATAAATATTCTCGTCGCAAAAATAAACGTCAAACGGTAACTTGAAAATATTAATATAATATATTATTAAATAAAACGGGGCGTTACATTTGAAGCCATCTGTCTGTAGGAATCTCAGCAGGTAACTTCAATGTGACTCTTCGCTTTGCCCTGGGGTAAGGACTATCAGGCCTCCTTGGTGTGCTTCTTGCGCAAAAATTGGGAGCCACAAGGTTTCCAGTCTGGTGGTTCCCGCAAGACACGAAAGGAATTCTTCCGAACGCTTTAGACATCCTTCGATCATAAGTAGCAGCACACCTTAGACACAACAAACACTCAGTTCCACTCTTGTGGCATCGAACTAGAAAACTAGCAGGCTTTCTCCAGCCCTTGGATAGACTTTGAATAATTGATTATCTTGCCTCCAATTTACTCCCGTTCGAGCATGCTGGATCCTTTCGAACTCTGCAGCAATCCTTTGGTTGCAAATGATGCTACATCTTGGACACAACAACATCTCTCCATTCCTTCTATGGCAGTAAAAAAGATAATCATGCATGCTGATTTCTCTCTTTGGATAACCATCTCTCATCTGCTCCCTTTCCATTTCGAGAAATTTCTCAACTTCTTCCATCTCTGGATAAGGTTGCTTGAGATCAACCATGTGGACCCCTACACTTTGACCCTCAGTGATCTGCACTTTTTCGAACTTGACCCTGAGGCCCTTAGTAGCCTCTGCCATTATTGCATCAGAAATGATTGGGCCTTTAGTAGCCCTTTCCCCAGTCGAAACTTCAGGCACAGTTTTGGTCAGGTTGGTCGAAGGGTCTTGTTGGTGGGACCATCAACAGTCTTCATGTTGCCACAAACCACGACAAAATCTTCTTCCTCTTGGGACTAATTGCCTTGGTCAGCATTAATTCCTCCAACTTCCACCATGTTGATTTCGACCGACTCAACATAATTAGTCTCCCTTATATGTAGAGGATCAATGCCAATCTTCATGGAATTCTTTGATTTGTCTGCAAACTTAAGCCTGCCCTCCTTGATAGCATTTTGAATTAAATCCCTGAAAAGAAAGCATTGTGAGGTTTTATGGCCCAAGAAAGTATGATATTTTCAAAAATCTCTCTTCTTCCGCTACCCTAGCGGAGGAATTTTAATATTGGGAGACACTATCATTTGTCCATCTTTTACAAGTAAATCAGAAATTTCATCACATTTAGTTATGTCGAATGTGTATATTTTCTTAGGAAATCTATCATTTTTTTCATTCTCAATAGGATTCTTGCCATTCAATGGGACAAGGACCTTGCAAGAATAAGGGGGTACTTGTTTTAATTCTGCCAGATCCACTCCGAGTTGATCGAAATCATAAGGATCATGGAAATGTTCTGGCTCTTCTCCAGCCTCTATATAAGCTACCCTTTATTTTTATAGTTTTTACTAGCCCTAGCCTTTTCAGCCTTCAGGCGTTCTACTTGTCGAACTCTATCTGCTAGTTGAGCCATGTTTTTTTAAATATTGGATATCTAACTTTTTTCAAATAGAATAATATAGACCACCAGCAGCCATTTCAACTAACTCGTGTTCAGGGACTATAATAAAACACCTAGATTTCAAGAGACGGAACCTATTCAGATAGTCATCTATTGGCTCTGTGAATTTTCTTTTAATACTGGCCAATTCTTTGAGGCGTATTTTGGATTTCCCCATATATAATTGTTCATGGAATAATCTTTCCAAGTAAGGCAAAGTATCTATAGATCCTAGAGGGAGGGTGGTGAACCAAGTGAAAGCATTCTTAGTCAAGGAACTTGGGAAATATTTTATCCTAAGATTTTCACTATTTTCCAAATCTCCTGCTTCAGTTAAATACCCGACTATGTGTTCTACAGTTGATTCACTAGTATCTCCAAAAAAATTTGTGAATTTGGGGACCTTACAACTCCTTGGTAATTCAGTTTGTAGAATGTATTATGTGATAGGGGACGTGTAGTTTGGCCTCCTAAATCCTGAATTCAAACCATTTTGGGTCATTATCCTTTCTATCGTGGCGGTTAAGTTGTTTTCTGCCATAATGTTATCATTTCTGACCCTATGGATTACTTCGTCAGCATTTTAGTCCCTATTTACCATCATCACTCTCCTAGGTTGTTCTTCTCGAACTTCTTGAACTTCCTGTTGCTCTACCCTTGCCCCTATATTTCTCCCTTCAACATTTTGTCTAGGGGGTCGAATTTGTTCAATAGTAGGTTCTTAATCTTGAATTACTATTTGATTTTGCCTGCTATCATACCCCAATTTTTGACCTAAGATACCATCTCATATCATTCATATATGCATCATTGCATCACTGACAATTTCAGAACAAGATAACTTGTGTGTGCTCCTTGAGCTAAATTAGAGTTTTGAATCAAAATCTTTCATCTGTTCAAGATATGATCAATTAGGGTTTGAGTCTTCACTCACCTTAATTGATCTATATTCATCAATCATCAACATTTGATCTTCAAATTCCCATCATTTCCTCAAGATCTATCTTGAATCGACCAAATTAGGGTTTTGATCGAGGATGGTGTATCATTGACTTTTTGCTCAATTAATGACCTAATTGCTTGGAGAATGACCTCAAAATCACCAATGCAATATCTTGACCTAATTTCTTGATTCAAAACATTTTCAAAGCCATGGTTTATCACCAGAGAAATTCTGAATCATTTGACAAAAAGTCAACTGTTCATATCAGTCAAACTTTGACTTTTGGTCAACTTTTGAAATTCAAATTTTTTCCATCATCAAATCATTTCAAATTATCCATCATGATCATCAAAAATAAAAAATGTGTGAAAAAGTCAACAAAAAGTCAAAACTTGAAATTTTCTAACACTTAAAATTTCAAGTGTTTTTATCACTTTTTTCATCATTTTCATGGCCATTTTTCACCTAGATCCATTTTGATTCAAGAAAAACTTTCAACATGAAAGTTGTAGATCTTGTTACAAGATTTCCAAAATTTACAAGAACTTGCAAAAACATTTTGTGTAGATAGGGTTTTGAAATTGAAACTTAGAGGTCCATAACCATAATTTACAAGTCAATTTTCAAGTTTTCAAGTCATTTTTTGCCAACTTTATCTTCTAGAAGCCTTGTCACCATAAGAGATAAGTTTTCACTCAAAAATATCCAAAGGCAATGATTGAGAGGAATATAAGATCACTTGAGTGAGTTAACCATGGTTTGAATTTTTAACCATGTGCATTAAATGGAAAGATTCCATTCTTACCACTTAAGGCAACTTGCATAAATCATCAATCCTATCCTTGCCTTTCTTGCCAAACATCCTGACCTATAAATAGAGGCCTTTCCTTATTTGGAAATCACACCAAAGCAACCATAAACTTGTTTTCTCATTCTTTCTTAAATTGCAAGTTTTCTTATTTTCAAAGAGGTTAGAATTCCAACTTCCAATTCTTGCAAGTTCTAACCAAAGGTGTCATTCGAACCTCTTCTAAACATCATTTAGAATTTGTTTGAAACTTCAATCCATCATAAAATAAGCCAAAAGACAGTTTCCTCACAAAACCTCCATAGGTGCATAACTTGAGCCTTAACCATCAATCTCTCAATCCACTCGTGCATCTTCCAATTTTTCACTTCAAACACCATCCATAAATCACATATTAGCTATCCAAACACTCATCCCTGACCTATAAGCTCAGAAACCCCAAAATCAAATTTCACTTCAAGCCATGGCAGTTAGACTCATGCAGAGTAACTCAGAGGTTCTCAATCCAGTCTAAACATCCAAACACGTTCCATAGGGTTCATTGAAGCTATACAAATCATCAAACAACTTCTGGAAACACTCTAGGCAAGATTTCGATTTCTGCTCATAAGAGGTAAGTTGCTCAACTTCGAATTCTATGATTTATGCATTCTAGTTCAAAAATTGCCATGCTATCATGTTTCTGCATATATGAGGATCATAAACCCTCAATCATAGAATCGTGAGGTTGAAGATGACGTATGCGCGCGTTTTCTGATTTTTTAAAAATTCAAAAACTTTGTTTGTAATATATTTAATGGTTGTTGTTTTATTCACGGATGAAATAGCCACCCCAGTGGCAGCCAGCGCGCTCTTAGTCCTTTGCCTTGCCCAAGGTGCGGGGTTGAACCCACCGGACCTTTTATTTTTCGATTTTCATTCTTTTCTTCACTTTTCAACAAATTTTCAAACTAACTTCACCAACTTATTTTCAAATATAATTCAATCAAGGCCTTGTTTTAACAAGCCACACATATGGCCCAGTGGTATTTATTTTCACCTTTCAAGTTCAGGTCCTGAGTTCAAACCCCTTTAGGACCAAAATAAATTTTTACTACTTGTTTTCTTCACTTTTTTTTTTATCAAACTTCAATATTTTCAAAAACCAATCAAAACATCTCATTTTGAGATGATTGTTTGCACACTTGTCATTTAATACACCTATTTTATGATTATGTCAAAAAAATCCAAAAAATATTTTCTTTTGATATATTTTTCATTAGGTTTAAAATATATGTTTTTAAGTATTTTTTAAATACTTTTCAAAAAAAATTTCTTCTTGATTTTCAAACCTAATCTTTTTCAAAACTTCTTGTGAATAACTTTCACATTTCAAACCTTTTCAAAATATTTCAAAAACATTTCAATTAACTTACACACCTCTTTTCCATGATCGATTCGATTAATCTTTGAAAATACAAACCGAACTAGGTTTTTTTCCTCGAAAATCTTTCGAATTCAAAATCAAATTTATCATTGGCCTCCCTTACGGTGTAAGTCCCAACCCTCCTATGTACATATTTAGTTTCCTTGTACATATCCACCCTTTGTGTACATATTCAATTCCATGTACATATTCAATCTTTTTTCAAATATTCAAGTATAACTAGTATCGTTCGCTATTTTTTATCCGCTTGTTTATACACCAATTCCACTGGTATTAAGAGGTACATTTGCTCTTAAACCAGTGGGCCTCCCTTAAGGTGTAAGTCCCACAACCTTGTATATATCCAATTATACTAGCTTATCTTCTTGTTTTAAACACTTGTTTATATATTGCTTTCACACTCCTTTATATATATATATAGTTGTTCATATACTTGTTCATGTTTATTTATGTCATTACAACTAGTATAAAAACTAGATTCCACATATCCTCCTCTTGGGCTTCGTACAAAAGAACTCGCTTGTTGAGTTAGCCTCCTCTTGGGCTTCGTAAAAAAGAACTCCCTCGTTGAGTTAGCCTCCTCTTGGGATTCATACAAAAGAACTCCCTCATTGCGTTTAGCCTTCTCTTGGGTCTCATACAAGAAAGAGACTTGGAAATATCTAACAACCTCCTACTGGGCTTCCAATACAAAGAATCACCTTCGTTAGGATAGAACCCTAAGAGTATGGTTTCCTGGTGAAATCACTCTTAAAGCCAAGAAATCATACGCTATAGCCTTCTCTTGGGCTTCCAATACAAGGACCCTTGACGCCCCTCAGAAATCCTCCTCTTGGGCTCAAAATACAAGGACCCTTGATGTCCCTCGAACAACCTCCTCTTGGGCTTACAATACAAGGACCAACGGGATTCTTAAAAGCATCCCCCTAATCAATAATAAAACATTTCTCCTTAGAGATAAGACATGAATCATCTCTATGGAAGAAGTATCTCATCTATAGCATCATATACAATGAAAAACACCCAATTCTTACAATGAAAGACTCAACATTTTTCAAACATCTTTCTTAACTTGTAAGTGGTAAAGCTTGTACACTCAAGCAAAACACCCAATGCTTACAATGAAAGATTTTATCAATAAAACTTTCAAAAATGTATATGATGAAATAGATTAGATACATTTTTCATTAAGATGACACTTGTCGTTTCCTCTTAATATTTTCTTTGCTTCCACTAGCACGTAAGTGGGAACTACGATTTCTATGACTTTCTTAACCTCCTTTTGAGAATATGTAGGCACAAGGTCTCACCCTTGGCGAGCATACTTCTTTCTCCCTCAAACCAAACAAACCATAGTTTCCCTTAGATCTGAGCTACAGATGCTCTTATTCCCACTAGGGGATATGTATGGATAGGATCCCAATGATCCTTGCGAGCATAATGATAATAAACAAACTTAGGTTCCTTCCTAACCTACCTTTCTTAAATCCCAAAGGAGAAACTTTCCCAAAATAGCATAGCAAATAAAACACAAAAAAATGCATAAAACGTTCCTATAGAAAAATATAGATATATAGGGTGCTAATAACTTTCCTTTATATAACCATCCATCTTACTCTGGTCTCTCCCCAATGAGTTGCATTTAGTTCACGCTAGTCACATTGCATATCTTATTTAGGGTATTTCAACTTTCCCCTTTTCCTTTCCTTTCTTGTTTGGAAACAATAAATCTTGGTGCTCACGAAATCTTTTAAACAAAAAATCAAAAGAGTAAATCGTTTTGAGCCGAAGATTCGAATTCCGATTCGATTCCCTCGTTCGTCACTTTTTACCGCGAACAGAAAAATGGCGACTCTGTTGGGGAACGCCAAGCTTTTATTTGTTTCTAAAAAAGAAAAAAGGACTAAGCTTCATTTATGCATATGTTTGTTTTTCTTTATTGTGTGTTTTGTTCCGTTACTCGCGATTTCATCTGATGGAAAAAAATCCTAACCCGGATTTAAGAAACATTTTAAGAATTAGGTGGGGGTATAGTCCTATTAACTTACGAGGAGTCTCAGTCCTTAATAAGTTAATTTGAGATCCGTCGCTCAATGGAGGTTTTCTTGGAGGTAATTGTGTTTAGCAAGTTATTTGCGAAGACATTTTTGCTTTTTAAGCGAATCAGCGAAGCTGAGTTGGTTGTAGAACCCATAACCCATCCTGGCCATTTAGGATGTAGTGCAGAAACTATTTAGGTATAGACTTGGATTAGTTGTCATGCGAGACTACGATTAGGCGAGTTTCTCTTGAAAAATAATATTGGACTACGAGTTAGTTGTGTAAATCGATAATATTTCAAAGAGAAGCATAGATCCTGTATTATCAGTAGAACATGTTTTGCAGGTGATTAAGCCCATAGAACTTACCCACATTTGGTTCTTATCATTTGCCTCATGCTCGTGACTTCAAACGCTTGAATGTGTGTATAACCACTAACCATGTTTGTATCTTTGTGGCATTCATGCATTCATTCATTCAAAAACCTCAATTTCTCATTTTCTTTCCATTAAAATTTCCAAAGAATTTAGAAAAAAATTCTTTGCAAACATTTTAGGTTAGAGAGATGGATGTAAGAAGAAGAAATACCAAGAGATACAGTTTTATATTTCCTGATGTGAAAAATTTAAAAGAGTTAGCATCCTTGGTACAAGATCCCTCGGATTTCAGAAAACGATATGGAACTCTTTTAACTATCTTGAACATTAACGTTGATGAAGGACTTCTTAAAATCTTGGTTCAATTTTACGATCCTGTCTATCGTTGCTTCACTTTCCCCGATTACCAGTTGATGCCTACTTTGGAAGAGTACACAAATTTTTTAGGTATCCTAGTGTCTGACAAAGTGCCTTTCAATGGTTTGGAAGCCATTCCAAAGCCACAAGTCATTGCAGCGATGACTCACTTAAGGAAATCTAAGATAGACAAAAACTTGACTACAAAAGGAAATCTCTTAGGACTAACTTCAAAGTTTCTAATGGAGAAAGCTTTTAGTTTTTCCGAAGCTGGTAGCATGGTAGCTTTTGAAGCTATTTTAGATTAGCTCTTTCATGGGTTGGTTTTGTTTCCTAACGTCAAAGACTTTGTTGATATCAACGCCATAAGGATCTTTTTGATTGGAAATCATGTTCCCACTTTCTTTGATAATACATATTTCTCAATTCATCATAGGAATCATCAAGGAGATGGAATTATTGTGTGTTGTTTAAATGGATTGTTTCACACTTGCCTAAGTCTCCGATCTTCAAAGAAAACAAAACTAGTTGGCATTGGCCTCAAAGACTCATGTCTCTTACTAATGATGATATTCATTGGTATACTTTGGCCTACAATGAGATGGAAATCATTGAAAGTTGTGGAGATTTTGCCAACGTACCTCTCATTGGTGCAAAAGGAGGAATTAACTACAACCCATTCTTAGCAAGACGTCAACTTGGGTATGCAAACTCGAGTAAACCCCTTGGTTTTGTAGTAGAGGGTTAATTTTATCATGAAGGGGAAGATCCCCAAGGTTTGAAAGCCAGAATGATAAGATCTTGGCACCATATTTGAAGGAAAGAAAAAGGTGATGTAAGGAATTGTGTAGCCATGGAAATCTATACTTGTTGGGTGTAACACGGTGGGAGAACTGACTTGCTTGTGTTGCGTTTTATCACAAATATGCGGATAGCAAGAGTTGCCACCGACTTTTCTTTTATCCAATAAAGGAAAGGTGAAAAGAACAAAAAGACCTTTGTTAGTTTTTGAGTAAGGGAGGTAATTATGAAAAGGGAAGGTATTAGCACCCTTTCCATCCGTAGTTATCTATGGAACCTTAATTGCTTAGCTCACTTTTGAAAATTTGCTTTCTGTGTTTGTGTGATTTGAAAAGTATTTTGCTTTGACTTCGTAATGATTCTCGTTGGAATGTATACGAAGTGTCTGGAAATATTTTTTGTGAAAATGTTTAACTTGGTAATAATTCTCGCTGGAATGTATACAAAGTGTTTGTTTGGAAAATAGTTTTTGAAAATAGTGTGAGGTGTGAAAAGTAATTGTTGATTTGAGCAAGCAATAGAGTCTTATTTACCTACTCAGATTGGTCGTTTCTTGTTATTTTTTCTTCTCCTTTAGGATAGAGCTATCCATACCATTAGTTGGTAGGTAACCCTATCCGTTGAATGTGAAGGGACAATCGAAGGGTCATTGTTATACCCCAAAATTTTCCCTCCTATTTTTCAAGACAATCCACATCTACATACTCAAGAATTTCTCAAGGGTTGACCAGATGAACCCTCTCCTAAGCAATCAACCCACAACTAGGGTTTTGATTCTCTCAAGTCAAAGATGAGTTCTAATGCTTCAAGTGGTCATCAAATATCCTCATATTTCTCAAGGTATCACCATGTCAAATTTCAAGCCTCACAACTCAAGTTTGCTCAGTCAATTGCTTAGATGGTTGAAAGTTAGTTGTGTTGGACAAAAAGTCAATTGTGGTCAACATACAGTCAAACTTCATCATTTTTGGTCAACATCAATATTTTGAAGTCACATTCATCATTTGATCAAGGGTTGGTCATGATTCATTAACAAAACTCAAGATTTGGTCAAAAATCAAAGTTTCCAAATTAGGGTTTCTAAACGAAAAGTCAACAGAACTTTGACCAGGCATAACTTTCACATACTTTATCAGAAATGTTTCTACCAAAGCTCATTTTAAAGAGAATTAAATTCTATACAACTTCATGTCTAACAAGCTTTGGCCAAAAATGCTTCATGGAAACTTCCATGAAGATGAAAACAAAAAGAGTGTTTAGAGGACATCTTGAGCTTTCTAAAAAGTCCAAGAACACTTCAAAATGTTGAAAATTGAGCAAGATATAAGTTGTGCAAGTTTGGTATTTTTGAAGAAGTGCATGAAGAGAAATACTTGGCAACATCAATTTTTTTCCAAATGGGCCTAAGTTTTTGTGATCCAAACTTGTTCTTGAGATTATCCATGACCTCCAAGACCAATTGCACGCCTCCTTTATTTTATTTTTATTTATTTTGGGTTTTATTCATTTAAATCCAATTTTAATTAAAATAAAATACTAAAAATCAAATCAATTGATGCAAGGCTGGATATTTGTCATTCTTGAGGTCCAAGCAAGTCAAAATAGCTCTCAATTTCGAAATATATTGGATTTGCAAGGAATTGAATGAGATTGAATCCAAAAAAGGAAATATTTGGTTTAATTCCAAATCAAATATTTTCTCATTGAAAGCATATATTTTCTTCACATCTCTTGGCCTATTTTCCATCCTCTATATATACACAAGATTTGGTAGCCAAGAACCCTAACCTAACATAAACAATCTTGAATTGCAAGGCATTGGCAGACCGGGTTTTGCTTCGATTCAAGCCATTCTAAGCATTCAAACAGCTTCTTGGTGATCCTCTGATTCGTTTTCCAGCCATTTACAATCCATCAAAAACATCCAGAAACATAAAATCACAGTTTCATGTTTCACTCATATTTTCAAATTTCGATTTCAATGACTCATGCATATTTAATATAATTTGATTACATATTTGTTCATGATGTTGTTTCGAAGCTATCTGGATTGTTTGATTGAGTTTTAAGTGCAAGAAAGCCATGATTCCATTGTTAGGGTTTACGAGCTTCAATTGGGGTTTCCTGATTTAAGTAAAATTGGACGAAACCACTAGCACTATCATGCTCAGGGGATCAAATCGAATTGATCCATGGTATCCTAACAAATTTATTGTGCATATTTTTGATTTTTGAAAAGTTGCAGGGTTGTAGTGACACACAAAAGCGTCGGTATAGGCTTACCCACAGAAAAGTTGTGGGTAATGTCTGTGGGAAATTCAAAAACAAAGGAGATGAAGCATGTACGCGTTTTTCTGTTTAATTAATTTTCTAAAAATATTTTCAATTATATTTTATTTGTTTCATTGTCTGACAACTAATCCACACAACTCAGTTGGCAAGGGAGGCGCGCACCTTTGGGGCAGGGGTTTGATCCCTGGCTACCCCAATTCTTTTTTACCTTTTGCAAAACTAACATATTTATCTTATTTTTAATTTCTTTTTCAATTTTCATTCTTAATTTAATTTCTTTCAAACAACATTTTTCTAAAATACATAAAAATCACAAAAATATTTCTTTTTTTTTAGATTTAGGTCATAAAAACCTTAATTTATTTTTTGACACAAAAAATCATTTTTCCTCTTTATTTTAATTAATCGTTAATTAACCATTAAATTAACTTTAATTTCTTTTTCACACTAAAATAAATTCCAAAAAATATAAAAAAAATCTCTTTTACAATTAGGGTTTAGATGTTATTTCCTATTCTTAAGACATTTTTTCTCTGATTTATTTACTTTATTTCGCATTTAAATTCTAGAAATCGATCTGTAGGTCGCAAGGTTATATTGTAATAGCGTAGATTTACTTTTCTCGCAATTTATTTTCTGCACCTATATTATGTAACTGCCCCAAATCCATGTAATAGCGTAGGACGTTTACTTTCTGCACCTTTACTGTCTGCACCCTATAACTATATATATTTACCTGCTAGTAACTAGGGTTTGTATGGCAAGACTAAAAGCAATCTTAGACAACCCTAATTTCCAAGATTAAATATCTGAACTTAACACACTCTATCACACTTACACCCCCTTAGGGTATCCTCTCTTGTTGCCTTTCAAATACAATGGCCATGTCCCTCGAACGTAGGGGTACCATTAGCAAAGTCCCTCGATTCAAAATCATCACAAAGATCATAGTCCATCAATGACCCTCGATGTTGCCTACGAATATATGATCTCGTTCCTCGATTGTTTCCTACGAATAAGTGATGATCGTCCCTTCGAATTGTTAAGGTATCCTTACATGTTGTCTTCAATGACCATACGATGACCCTATGATTGTTCCTTCACATCCAACAGATAGAGTTACCTACCAACTAATGGTATGGATAGCGCTATCCTAAAGGAGAAGGAAAATAACAAGAAACAACCATTTTGGGTAGGTAAATAAGACTCTATTGCTTGCTCCAATTAATCAAAAATACTCTTCACACCTCACACTTTTTTCAAAAATACTTTCAAAAACACTTTGTATACATTCCGGCGAGAATCATTACAAAGTTAAACATTTTACAAACAAACATTTCTAAACACTTTGTATACATTCCAACGAGAATCATTACGAAGTCAAAGCGAATTGAGTTTCAAAATACTTTTCAAACTACACAAACACAAAAAGCAATTTTTCAAAAGTGAGCTAAGTAATTAAGAGCCCGTAGATAACTACGGATAGAAAGGGTGCTAATACCTTCCCTTTTCATAATTACCTCCCTTACTCATAATCTAACGAAGGTCTTTTCTTGTTCTTTTTACCTTCCCTTTATTGGATAAAAGAAAAATCGGTGGTGACTCTTGCTATCCACAACATTTGCGATAAAACGCAAAACAGACAAGTCAGTTCTCCCACTATGTTACAGTCATCGTATGGTCATTGAACGCAACATGTAAGGATACCTGTAGCAATTTAAAGGGAAGATCATCACTTGTTCGTAGGAAACAACCGAGGGACAAGATCATATTTTCGTAGGCAACATCGAGGGTCATCGAGGGACTATGATCTTTGTGATGATTTAACTGAGGGACTTTGCTAATGGTACCCCCTACGTTCGAGGGACATGACCATTGTATTCGAAAGGCAACAAGAGAGGATACCCTGGTGTGAGTGGGTGCAAGGAGTGTGATCAATTCAGATATTTATCTTTGAATTAGGGTTATTCTAAGATTGTTTTTAATCTTGCCATACAAACCCTAGTTAGCATACATCTAAGCAGTTTAATATTCACAGGAAAATAAAGCGCAGAAAGTAAATGTCTTACGCTATTACATGGAATTGGGGAAGTTACATAATATGAGGTTTTGATTAATTTAACCTAATTACTATGTGAAAAATCGGGTGAATTGGAAAACCCTAAGTCTAATTGATTTTAATTAATAAAAGAAATTTAATTCAAATTAAATAATATTTAACCTAAATTAAACTAATCAAATTAATTAAAATAGAAAAAAGTTAATTGTGAAATTAATCCTAATTTTAACTAATTATTTAACCTAATTATGCTAATGGTTAATTAAAGATTAATTAGTTAGTTAATTAAGAAAATAATAAGAAAGATGGTTAGGAAATTGAAAAAAAAAAGGAGAAAAAATCATAAAAGATTGGAAAAAAGGTCCCTGGGAGGCTCGAACCCAGGACCTTATGGTTACCAGGGAGAACGCGTTGCCATCTGAGCTATAATGTTCATCTGTTATTGAATCAGGTTCGTTGGATTATATATGATACGCGTGTTTCATTTTGAATTTTCAAAACAAGTGCGTGCGGGCCCTAGTTTATTATGATAACCAATCAAAAGTAGGGATCATGCCACGCATGTAGTCAGCCGGTCAACCGACAGAGTCCTTCGTTGGAGCTAGGGCTCTGGTCATCTTCCTCGGCTAGCTCCAAACCTAAAATCCTGTAAAATGCATCAATTAATGAAAAATAAAAGTCCAGATCGATTGTCTTGGACCCTGCGATCACGATGATGGGGTTAGTTTGTCCTAAGACTTCCTGTATCGTGGAATCCGAAGCTTCATCAAGCTTATGCCTTAATAACGGTGTTTCTCGATTTGCACTTTAAACCTTGCAAATGATGGATCAAACCTGTTCTAATGAACCTCAGAAACACATTAGTATGGTTAGTTCTCATTAAAACATGATAAAATGCAAAGTATGAAATTCAAATATATGATGCAATTGGAGTTTATGAAGCATGTGATTCAAAGCGTTTTAGCCATGGATATTGATCCATTCTTACCCCCACTATACCTCAAGAACACGAATCAAGGCTTGGAAGTGCGGAATAGTAAATAGAAAATAAGGAAATGTTAGTGAAAAATATTTGGGAAGTTAGTAAAAAAAAGGTTTTGATTAAGTTAACCTAATTACTATGTGAAAAATCGGGTGAATTGAAAAATGCTAAGTCTAATTGATTTTAATTAATAAAAGAAATTTAATTTAAATTAAATAATATTTAACCTAAATTAAACTAATCAAATTAATTAAAATAGAAAAAAAGTTAATTGTGAAATTAATCCTAATTTTAACTAATTATTTAACCTAATTATGCTAATGGTTAATTAAAGATTAATTAGTTAATTAATTAAGAAAATAATAAGAAAGATGGTTAAGAAGTTGAAAAAAAAAGAGAAAAAATCATAAAAGATTAGAAAAAAGGTCCCTGGGAGGCTCGAACCCAGAATCTTATAGTTACCAGGGAGAGCGCGCTGCCACCTGAGCTATAATGTTCATCTGTTATTGAATCAGGTTCGTTGGATTATATATGATACGTGTGTTTCATTTTGAATTTTTAAAACAAGTGTGTGTGGGCCCCAGTTTGTTATGATAACCAATCAAAAGTAGGGATCATGCCACACATGTAGTCAGCCGGTCAACCGACAGAGTCCTTTGTCGGAGCTAGGGCTCCGGTCATCTTCCTCGGCTAGCTCCAAACTTAAAATCCTGTAAAATGCATCAATTAATGAAAAATAAAAGTCCAGATCGATTGTGTTGGACCCTGCGATCACGATGGTGGGGTTAGTTTGTCCTAAGACTTCTTGTATCACGGAATCTGAAGCTTCATCAAGCTTATGCCTTAATAATGGTGTTTCTCAATTTGCACTTTAAACCTTGCAAACGATGGATCAAACCTGTTCTAATGAACCTCAGAAACACATTAGTATGGTTAGTGCTCATTAAAACATGATAAAATGCAAAATACGAAATTCAAAGATATGATGCAATTGGAGTTCATGAAGCATGTGATTCAAAGCGTTTTGGCCATGGATATTGATCCACTCTTACCCCACTATACCTCAGGAACACGAATCAAGGCTTGGAAGTGCTTGAGGACGGCTGGAAATTGGAATTCGAAAGTGCAAGTTTTGCTTGAAATTTTCGAGCAAGAACCCTAGTCTCTTGGCTGCAAGAATTCGTGTGTTGATGGTTTGGATATTTTGTGTATATATAGGACATGAGATTAGGTCAAATATTGAGAGGAAAGTATATCATCTTCAATGCAAAATATTTGATTGAAGTTTCTTATCAAAATCTTCCAAATTTGTCTCAATCTTGTACTAAAATCATGCATACGTTTTTTACAGCTTGTATAGCCTTCCTTGGACCTCAAGGAACTTGGAAAATAAGCCCAACACGCCATTACTTCATTCATTGCATTTTATTTTATTTAAATTAAATTTAAACGATCTAATTCAAAATAAATTAAATAAATGAGAGGAGGGCGTGTAATTGAGCTTGTAGGTCATGGGCCATCTTAAGAATAAGTTTGAATCATAAAAACCATGGCCCATTTGAAAAAAGTTTGAATTTGCTTAGTATTTCCCTTCACGCACTTCTTCAAATTTCCCAAACTCGCACAAGTTGTATTTTGCTCAATTTTCAACATTTTGAACTGTTCATTGTAAAGATGACTTTTGTTGACTTTTAGAAGGACCTATAATGTCTTGATCCATAACTCTCAAATGAAGCATTTTTGGCCAAACCTTGTGAGACACAAAGTTATAGAGAATTGAATTCTCTTCAAAGTGATCTTTGATGGAAAAATTTCTGATAAAGTATGTGAAAGTTATGCTTGGTCAAAGTTCTGGTAACTTTTTATCAAGAAACCATAATTTAGAAACTTTGACTTTTGATCAAATCTTGAGTTTTCTTGATGAATCATGACCAAACCATGATCAAATGATGAATGTAACTTCAAAATCTTGATGTTGACCAAAAATAATGAAGTTTGACTATGTGTTGACCATAATTGACTTTTTGTTCAATACAACTGAATTTCAACCATCTGAGCAATTGGCTGAGCAAACTTGAGTTGTGAGGCTTGAAACTTAACATGGTGATCCCTTGAGACATATGAAGAGGTATGATTATCACTTTAGGTAATGGAAATCATCCTTGACTTGAGAGAATCAAAACCCTAGTTGTGGGTTGATTTCTTAGGAGAGGATTCATCTGGTCAACCCTTGAGAAATTCTTGAGTATGGAGATGTGGATTGTCTTGAGAAATAGGAGGGCAAATTTTGGGGTATAACAGTTTCCCCTATGCAATCTTCTTGTACCTGAAGGGTTAGATTGGTATGCTTTCCTTTCGTGACCTGAAGGTAGAAGATGATTGAACACTCGAGTACACCTGAAAATTTGAACTCGCTGGTGTATGGAATGAGATCGTCAATTGATGATGTACTGGAATGGGCTTATAGATGTCATTTGGAGAAGCTAATGTTAGGGAGCGAGTCGTACGTTAAACTCCATGCTCGTCTTTGAATGAGGTTACTGGTATGTATTTATTTTTAACCAGATATGCAGCATTCTGTAGGTGGAGAGATGACCATGTGTAGTTGGAGATGGGCTTAAAGATGCCATCTGGAGTAGTTGATGATAAGAAAGAGTCAGAATAAACCTTCGTCTTGGCTTTATCTGAAATGAGTATTCTCTAGGATGTAGATAGTTTTTTCGTCTTGTTTCGGGAATTAATATGTATCCTGTTATCTGTTGGTAAGCTCGTCTGGTCATTCAGGTAGTTTTCCCGTCTTGTTTCGGGCATTAATTTTTGACCTTCTGTCTAGGAGTTTGCGGATAATTTTCACCTATTTGAGAAATTAAACTAAGAGAACGAGATTAGTTCTATGCACATTATGATGCATGTAAGTATGTAATGATGCTCATGAATGATATATGCACATGTTATGATTTTTTTTTATGAATGATGTATGAATGTAGATGTTATGGTATTTCAAAACATATCAATCTTGAAGAAAATGGGAATGTTCTGCCGAGGATCTCTGATTTCTTCTTGGGGATCTAGTTGTTGGAGACCTTGACTGGGGAATAAGAGAGATGTAAATTCCTCCGATGTACTATCTGACCAAGTTTCAGGTCTGGATATTGATGCTGTTGGGGAATGATAATCCTTGAGAGATACTCAGCCAGGGATGAATATTTCGTGTACGAATCTTGCTGGGGAATGATATGATCTTGTATAACCTATTACTGCTCAAAGATTGACATGACAATTTGGTTGATGATTGGTTACTGCTGGGGGCCAATGTAACAAGGTTGACATTCACTGCGCGGGGACTGACTTGAAAATGTAGACGATCACTGCTTGGGGACTAATGTGATGAGTTGATATGATCACTGCTCGGGGAGTAATGTGATGATGTTTGTAGATGATCACTGCTCGGGGATTAATGTGATGATTTGATACGATCACTGCTCGGGGACTAACGTGATGAGTTGATATGATCACTGCTCGGGGACTAATGTGATGAGTTGATACGATCACTGCTCGAGGACTAACGTGATGATTTGAGACGATCGTTGCTCGGAGACTAACATGATAATTTGATATGATCACAGCTCAGGGACTAACATGATGAGTTGATAGGATCACTGCTCGGGGACTAACGTGATGAGTTAAGATGATCACTGTCGGAGAATAATGTGATGAGTTGATATAATCACTACTCGGGGACTAACATGATGAGTTGATAGGATCACTGCTCGGGGACTAACGTGATGAGTTGAGATGATCACTGCTCGGGGAGTAATGTGATGAGTTGATACGATCACTGCTCGGGGACTAACATGATGAACATAAACATTGGACATTGTTGAAAGGAGATAATAAAGTAGCAGTCTTATTGGGAAATCTGTCTATATCGGGGGGCGATGTCTTTGTGGGGATTGTAGAGATTATTCTGTGAGGATAATTCTGTGAAACTGATTCTGCGGGGATGTGTTGGTGACTTGGGATGTTATCCCAATTCCTAGAGTCTGTAGTAATTGTTGTTTCTGTTCGCTTTTTGTGTATTTGTGAACGGATATTTATCGTCAAATGCATATAATCATTCAAAGCAATCATTGGACTTATGCAAACAAAAACAGATAAAAGTAAAAAGTTTGAAACTGGAAAAAGGGGAATTGTATTAATTTTTAAAAGGGGCCTATAGACAGGAAGTTCGTATACAGAGAGACAAATACCCTAGTAAGAGGAAATTGTCGGAAACATTTGGAAAATAGTAAAAGCTATGTGGAAACAATCTCGTCGAGTTTCAACTCTGCTATTGCTCATATATTTTCGACTATCTCATCTCCTTGTTGCTAGAAGAAGGTGACTAAATTGCTCTACACCATTTGAAGCTGATAGTAGTATAGTTTGTAAGTAGATGACCTTGACGAGACATAGTCGTACGCTTTAATTACTAACTTTTGCCTAGACCGCCCTTTCAGATTTTCAGTCTACCGGGATACCCTTTTTTGCCCAAGCTGCCTTTGTAGGTTTTCGACATGCCGGGTGTACATTTTTTATATATGTCCCTAACTTTCGCCCGAAACCTTTTGGTTCGCCGGGACGCCCTTATTTTTGCATAGGCCAGTCAACCTAGTGGGTCACGTTTATGCGTAGTATTTTTTGACTATGTCTGCGTTATAGGGTGTGGGAAGTCTTCTCCATCCATAGTGCTCAGTATCATGGTGTTATACCCCAAAACTTTCCCTCCTATTTCTCAAGACAATCCACATCTCCATATTCAAGAATTTCTCAAGGGTTAACCAAATGAACCCTCTCCTACGCAATCAACCCACAACTAGGGTTTTGCTTCTCTCAAGACAAAATCAAGTTCTAATACCTCAAGTGGTCATCATACCTCCTCATTTGTCTCAAAGGATCTCCATGTCAAGTTTTAAGTCTTGCAGCTCAAATTTGCTCAGTCAATTTCTTAGATGGTTGAAAATCAGTTGTATTGGACAAAAAGTCAATTATGGTCAACATACAATCAAACTTCATCATTTTTGGTCAACATCCATATTTTGAAGTCACATTTATCATATGATCAAGGGTTGATCATGATTCATTAAGAAAAGTCAAGATTTGATCAAAAGTCAAAGTTTCTAAATTAGGGTTTTGGGACAAAAAGTCAACAGAACTTTGACCAGGCATAACTTTCACATACTTTATCAGAAATTTTTCCACCAAAGCTCATTTTTAAGGGAATTCAATTCTCTAAAACTTCATGAATCACAAGCTTTGGCCAAAAATGCATCATTTGAGAGTTATGGATCAAAACATTAGAGGTCCTTCTAAAGGTCAACCAAAAGTCATCTTTTTGCAAAGAAGTGTACATGAACATTGAAACTTCAATGAAGATTAAACCAAAAGGAGTGTTTAGAAGACATTTTAAGCTTTCTAAAAGTCCAAGAACATCTAAAAATGTTGAAAATTGAGCAAGATACAAGTTGTGCAATTTTGACATTTTTGAAGAGGTGCATGAAGAGAAATACTTAGAAAATTCAAATTTCTTCCAAATGGGCCTAAGATTTTATGATCCAAACTTAATGTTGACATTATACGTGGCCTGAAAAACTCAAGTGCACGCCCATATTTTGTTTATTTGATTTATTTTTTAATGTAATGATTAAAATTCAATTTTAATTAAATAAAATAAGATGAGTTGAGCTTGATTTCTACTTGCCTTGAGGTCCAAGATAGCCCATGCAAGCTGGAAATTTCGTGCACCATGCATTAAGGCAAGATTGAGCCACTTTTGAAAAGTTTTGATAAAATTTTCAATGGAATATTTTTTTCATTCAAGATAATATATTTCCTCTCAATTCTTGACCTATTTTTCATCCTCTATATATACATGATACATTCAGGCATCAAGAAAAATGAATCCTTGCCTCCAAGAACAAACCCTAAAACTCACAAAAATTTCAAGAAACTTGCAAACTCGTATTCTATTTTCCAGCCACTTTCAATCACTTTCAAGTACTCCATCATGCTCCTGAGGTAATACTGAGTAAGTATACATCATTACCATGGCCATAACACGTTGAATCATGCCATACATGAAGCTCCAATTTCATATTTTTCTCATAATCTATTTTCAATTTTTATCTTGTTTTAATAAAATCTAACCATACTAATGTGTTCATGAGGTTGATTAGAACATGATTGAACCATCATTCGCAAACTTTAACGTGTAAATCATGATTCACCATTACTAGGACATCCAAGTTGTTGAGTTTCAAACTGATAGTTACAAGAACTTCCAGGTAAACTAATTGCACCATTGAGTTCGCAAGGTCCCAAATATACGACTTGGGCCCTTTGTTTTCATGTTTTGATCTTATTTCGTAGGTTTGATCCTTGGGGTGATCGAAGAACATGACCGAAGTGTTGACTCCGGTGTCTCTGTGTTTGTTGACCACGGCGAGGGGTGGCGTGGCGCTATGGCGCAATCTAATTGGCTTGCATAGAGTAACTAGGGCTCACCCATGCTTGGTTTAAAAAATCAAAAATCAAAAACTTGATTTCATACATATATTTATGGTTTTAATATTATAACTGGATGTATCACCGCCCCAATGGTCTATCATGCGCGCGCTAGTCTCTTACTCTCTCTAAGGTCGCGGGTTCGAACCCCACCTTTAGCAAATTTTCACAAACACTTGATTTTTGTATGATATCACATAAAATCAATTGGAGCCATCTCTCTAACACCACGTGCAGTGTGGTCTAGCGATAAAATTTTGAACCCATGACCTCAAGGTCACGAGTTCAAACCTTGCAGGGGCCAAATCATTTTTTTACTACTTGTTTCCATTCATATTTTTCAATTCCTTTTATTTTTCTAGTTTATTTTAATTTCTTTCAAAAATTAACTTAAACTATTTTCAAGAAAACCACAAAAATAATTTAATTTCAGATTTAGGTTAGTTAATCATTTAATTAATTTTTGACATAAAAATAATTTATTTTTCTCATAATCTAAATTACTTTTCATAATTAATTAATAATTAACCTAGAATTAGGATTTTCACATTAAAATCAATTTCAAAAATACCAAAAATATTTTTTTCTTTGCAATTAGGGTTTAGATATTTTTCTTTAACCATTAGACATTTCTCTTCTATTTTGTTTCTATTATTTTTGCATTTAAATTCTAGAAAAGATGTATAGGTCGCAAAGTTTATCATGTAATAGCATAGGATTTACATTTTTGTCGTTACGTTCCGCACACCTATTATGTAACTGCCCCAAAGCCATGTAATAGCGTAGGATTTACATTTCCGCACTTTTACTTTCTGCACTTTAATTTCTGTACATATTTAACTGCTAGCTAATAGGTTTGCATGCTAAGACTAAAATCAACCCTAGATCACTTATAATATCAAGATAACATATCTGAATACAATACACTCTTTTCACACATGCACCCCCTTAGGGTATACTCTCTTGTTGCCTTACGAATAAATAATGTTCATGTCCCTCGAACATAGGGGTACCATTAGCAAAGTTGCCTATGAATAACATCATCATAGTCCCTTCGATACAAAGATCATAGTCCCTCGATGATCCACGATGTTTCCTACGAATATATGATCTCGTCCCTCGATTGTTGCCTACGAAAAGTGATGATCGTCCCTACGAATTGCTAAGGTATCCCTACATGTTGCCTTCTATGACCAAACGATGACCCTTCAATTGTCCCTTCACATCCAAGTGAATAAAGTTACCTACCAACTAATGGTATGGATAGCCTTATTCTAAAGGAGAAGGAAGATAACATAGAAACGACTATTCTGAGTAGGTAATTGACTCCTAGTTGCTTTCTCAATCAAAATACTTGCACACCTCACACTATTTTCAAAAACTTTTCAAAAACACTTTGTATACTTTCCAGCGAGAATCATTACAAAGTTAAACATTTTCCAAACAAACATTTCCGAACACTTCGTATACATTCCAACGAGAATCATTACGAAGTCAAAGTGAAATGTCTTTTCAAAATACTTTTCAAAACACACACAGACACAGAAAGCAATTTTTCAAAAGTGAGTTAAGCAACTAAGAGCCCGTGGATAACTACGGATGGAAAGGGTGCTAATACCTTCCCTTTTCATAACTGCCTCCCGTACTCTGAATCTAACGAATGTCTTTTCCTGTTCTTTTCACCATCCCTTTATTGGATAAAAGAAAAGTCGGTGGCGACTCTTGCTATCCGGAACATTTGCGATAAAACGCAAAACAAACAAGTCAGTTCTCCCACCATGTTATAAAACTGGCGACTCTGCTGGGGATACTACCTAAAGAGAGGCTACCTTAGGGCTATAAGATCACTTTTATTGCTTTCTGTTTGACTTGTCTGGTTTATTTTTTAAGGTTTGCTTGGGAATTATATCTGTGGAGGGATCCTACACCCAGATCCAGGTTTCCTTAGGTAAGTAACAATAAATCATCGTGACTGTTAGGCGTAAACCAAAATGGTCAAAATGATGGCTACGATTAGTGTGACACTTTGGATGTCCCAATGTTCCTCATGTTCAGTTAAGGAAATATTTGGCATCTACGTGGTGTCATCAAGCACTAACTCAACTTTAGAACCCTAATTGACCCATCTTGGCCATTAGAAGGTAGTGAGATAGCCGACTTCGGTGCAAATTGAGGTTGGTTGATACTCGATGCTACGCTCACTAAGATTCGACTTTCGGGATGTTTTGGTCGACCACTTGGTATCTGTATTGAAATAAAGCCTGCGAGAAAGATCGATGATATGAGATTCCTAGAACCCGATTGCTATTATATGACAGGTTGAACCCACTCAAACTCCGGTAGGGTAGACACCTATACCTCATGCAAGACTTAAACCCAGGGCTATTGTGTGAATTGCTTGTATATGATATTTAAACATTAAACATTACATCATATCATCATATCATTTCTAACCATTTCAAGGACCTAGGGATTTATCTTTTCTCTTTGTTGTAGGGTTATGATTTCTAGGAAGACTATCTGAATCAACTTTGTGGGTATACCTTCTCAACTCAAGGAGTTCGTCTCAAAAGTTCTCGATCACTCTCAGTTCATCAAAAGGCATGGTTATCTACTCGACTTGGTTACCTCCGGTTTTGAATAAGATATGATGAGCGTCCTATTCCAATCCTTTGATCCAAAGCATTATTGCTTTACTTTCCCAGACTATCAATTGGTACCTATAATGGGCGAGTTCTCTAAGCTACTTGGTATACCCATTCTTGATCAAATACCATTCACCGGTTCAAAAAAATTTCTGAAGTATAAAGACATCGCATCAGCGTTACATCTAAGGTGATCAAACATTAAAGACAATTGGGAAACAAGAAGCGGAGTTAAGGGTTTTCTTGCTAAGTTCCTGATAAAGAAAGCTCGAGAATTCCTAAAATCCATGAGTTTCCATGATTTTGAAGACGTTTTGGCTTTGCTAATTTATGTTTTGGTACTATTTCCTAATCCAGATCAATTCATAGACGTAAACGCCATCAAGATTTTCCTCACTCATAATCCTGTGCGTACTTTGCTTGGAGATATTTTGCATTCTCTCCACACTCGTACTATAAAAAGACAAGGGACTCTCATGTGTTGCATACCGTTATTATCCAGGTGGTTTATTTCGCACCTTCCTTAGTCAGTAATAAAGAACGAGCAAAGGATGAAGTGGTCTCAAAGGTTGATGTCACTCTTTCATTCAGATATCCATTGGTGTCTTTACTTTTAAAAGGATTTCACCTTCATTGAGCGTTGTGGAGAATTCCCTAATGTACCACTCCTTGGAATAAGGGGAGGTATAACTTACAACCCTTATCTAGCGCTACAACAGTTTGGTTATGCTCGAAGAGCTGGTCCTCAAGATATGCTTCTCCAAGACATCGTATTTAACTACGATAACGATCTCCATGGTTATCGCCGAAGATTTATGCACGCTTGGGGCATGGTAAATAAAATTGATACCAAAACCTTGGGGCATAAAAATTCCATTCCTTGGGAACCTTACCTCAAACGGGTGCGAGCTCGAGCTCAAAATCTCATGATGCCATATATTGTTATCCTGCCAGTGATCATGGAACCTGTTGTTGTGGGTGACAAACCCTATACCATTCTTCATCCAGACATGCATACTAATTTTGAAGAATTAAAGAGATCCTGGATTCAACTCAAAGAAGAAAGGGATACATTCGAACCCCAGTGCTACACAAGCGAGAAAAGAGTATTGGAGTGGACAAAGCTGCTTCACAAGGAGAGAGGCATCAACACCTACTTCAACACAAAAAGGAAGCGTCCATGGGAGACCTAAGCTTTGGGAATTTCATTTTACTGTCTAAACTTTCATTTGTACTTGTTAATTTAACTAATAAAAAAATTTGTTTCTTGCTTGTTTACCAAATTTAAATTCCTAAAGGTCCTTGAAAACATTGCAATTTCATAACATTGTATATCATAGCATAAAATTTCATAACAGGTACACTGAAGACCAATTTTCTCATTCTCTCGCTGTTTATTTCAGCAGAAATGGCTCTCGAATAAACTGTCAAAGATCTCTAGGCTCAAAATGCTCAGTTCCAAGAGATGTTCACCAATCTGGCCCAAGGTCAGAAAGATATGAAGAAGCTCATCACCAGAAAGAAGAAGACCGTTGGCCTCATCAACATGGGGAAAAGGTTCAGAGGTCTAGTCAAGGTAGTCAGACAACTTGAATTCTCAGACAAGAGCGGCGAAACTGAAGGTAGCGTCAAAAACAATGAAGGAAACCATCATGAGTCTGAAAACAAAGAGGAATACTATATGAGCGAGCAATATCCTAACGACGAAAAGTACAAGCAACTTGAAGACCGCCTGAATGTTGTGGAGAATTTGAAAAAATGTTAGGGTTGAACTTTGATGGTCTGAGTCTGGTTCCTGGAGTGGTAATTCCCCGCAAGTTCAAGGTCCCTACCTTTGCTTAATATGATGGAATTTCTTGCCCGAAGCTGCATCTGAAGTCCTATATTCAGAAGATCCATCCTCATAATGAAGACAGGAAGCTATGAATACATTTCTTTCAAGAGAGTATGTCCGGAACACAGTTGGAGTGGTATTATCAACTAAAGAGTACCCACGTTCATACCTAAAATGATTTGGAAGATGCTTTCTATAAACAGTATCAATACAATGTTGAATTGGCATTAACCCGTATGGAATTGCAAAGCATGTCTATGGGCCATGACGAGAAGTTCAAAGAGTATGCCCAGAAATGGAGAGATCTAGAAGGCAGAGTTCAACCACCCTTGTCTAATAGGGAATCGGTTGATATATTCATGGGAATGCTGACAGGCCCATTCTTCAATCATTTGATTGGAAACTCTTCAGTCGGATTCACCGAGTTGATATTGACAGGCGAACAAATTGAAGTTGGAATCAAGAGCGGAAAGATTTAAGCCAAAACATCCTCAAATGCTGCGAAGAGATCTTTTGGGGGGAAGAAAGAAGTCAATGTTGTGTATGGTCAGAAGAGTCGTGACAAAGATGACCGCAATCAATCTGTGGGGGCAGTCTTGATCTCTAATCCCACACCAGTGCAACCTCAACAAGACAACGCGTGTGGGTAGAATGCGCCAAGAAGATAATTTACGAAGATCAACATGCCGCTATCTCAAGCACTACAACACATGTTGAAAGCAGAGCTGATTACTGTGAGGGATCCTCCTCAACATATCAACACTTCCTTTACAAATTACATTCCCAATGCAATGTGTGCATACCACTCCAACAGCCCAGGGCACGACACCAACAACTGTTGGGCCCTGAAGAACAAGATTCAAGACATAATTGACGCTCGAGAAGTTGAATTCGACCTTCCTATCGAAACTCTGAATGTGATCAATGCACCAATTCCCCGACCATGGTAAAAGTGCCAACGCCATTGACAATGACTCCTATGTCTTTAATGTGAATGAGCTGACCATTCCCCTGATGACTGTCAAAAAATATTTGTTGCAAGCCAGTTTATTTCCAAGATGTCATGACGACTGCTGTTGGTGTGCATCTGAATCAGATGGATGTGCTTGGTTGAAGAGACGTGTTCAACACGTGATGGACTACCGATAAGTGTTATTCCTAAAACCTCCGTCTGTAGAGAGTCTGTGCGAAGATGTTGCTAAAAGTCTAAAGATCGAAGACGTAAGCAAAGTCGTACCAGAAGTCTGGGATACCTTGGGGCAACCAAGTGGAAAGTATGATTTCATGGTGAAGTATACCACTCCTGATAGCTACAAGATTGAAATTGAATACTTCAAGGCAACCGGATGGGGAAATGATTATCCCAAAGAATATGCTTATGTGAACACAATAAGGATCACTTCTGCCGATCCTGCACCTAGATTGGCACCTCTCGTTATTACCTCGCCCAGATCAATTCAATAATCCTCTGACAAAGTTATACCTTGGAATTATGGGGTTGAAGTCTACTATCATGGTGTCAAGCAAGAACCATTAACCATTGAAGACAATACAGTTAAAACTACAAATCCTGACATTGACAATATCACCAGATCAAGCAAAGTAACTCAAACCGGAAGAGTGTTTTCTCTAGATATCTCTCCTCCAAAAGACACTATTGCACCAGTTCACATTCCTGCTACTTAACCAACTCTCGAGACTTGAGGGAAAGAGAAAATGACTCAACCTGCTCAGACAGAAGTACCAAAGGAAGTTGCTGAAGGTACCTCCAGACAAGAAATGGAGGAAATTTTAAAGATCATTAAGAAGAGAGACTATAATATAGTGGAACAATTGGGACAAACTCCATCCAAGATTTCCATGCTAGCTCTATTGTTGTGCTCTGAGGCTCATGCTAAAGCCTTGGTGAAATTTCTAAAGAATGCTCACATACTGCAAGACACTTTTGCTGACCAATTCAAAAGTTGTATTGCTAGCCTGACCGCCGATAATGGTTTAGGCTTTTCTGATGCTGATCTGACTCCTGCCGGAAGAAAACATAACAAAACCTTGCACATCTCTATTGAATGCAAGGGCATCACTTTGTCTCACGTATTGGTGGATATTGGCTCTACTTTGAATATCCTGCCGAAGAGTGCTCTCGACCGACGTAATGCTGAAAAAGTGGTCATGAAACTCAGTGACATAATTGTAAGAGCTTTTGATGGTTCGAAAAAAAAGGTACTTTGAGAGCTCAACTTGTCGATCAAAGTAGGTTCCCAGACTTTTGACTCTACTTTCTTTGTAATGGACATCCGTCCAGCTTATTCTTGCCTACTTGGATGCCCTTGGATACATAGGATAAGCTCCGTTACCTCTACTCTACAACAGAAGTTGAAGTACCCAGTGAAGGGGGAAATTGTTATAATATGCGGAGAAGAAGAATACATGGTAATCCATCTATAGTCATTCTGATACATTGAAATGGAAGGTGAATTTGTTGAAACTCCCTGTAAAGATTTCAAAGTAATTCCATGAGTCATGCCTATCGACTCTCCTTCACTTCCAAAAGTCAGAAAATGATACGCCACGAACGTGTCAGCGAATCTCCATTCCGCATCAATAAAGACGGAGTTCATGCTATAGAAGAAGACGATAACGGTGACTTCAACATCAATAATTGGATCTTCCCGACTCCTGGCGATGGGCTCAACAATTGGAATACTGAAGATGTTATACCAATCTCCTTTAGACAGGATTAATTGCTTTTTCTGTTATGATTTTATGCTTTTTACGCTTTGAACAATAAAACTCTAAGCCTAGCGCCTTGCCCGGGGAACCACGGCTTGTTTGTGAGGGTTATTATTTGTCATTCACATATTTTCATTCAATAAATCATTGGACTTTTGCATTCAAATATTCTGCTCTCTGTCTTTCTTTTTACTTTATCACCCTTTCATAAGCTATGTGTTCTTACACACATCCACGTAATACAATGCATATCCATATTCGCTTCGAAAGTCGTTGATAACGACTCTGCTATTGCTAAATATTACTTCAATAATCTGATCTACCAAGCCGAAGATGAAGGTGAGGAAGATTGGGAAGTGCCAGGAGAACTTGCCAGACTACTACAACAAGAAGAAAGGGCTATACAACCACATGAAGAACCGGTCGAGGTTGTGAATTTAGGTATCGATGAAGACAGAAAAGAGATCAAGATAGGAACGGGTCTTGAGAACGGTGTTAAAGAAAGATTGGTCCAGATGCTGCGGGATTATATCAAGATTTTTTCTTGGTACTACTAAGACATGATAGGTCTAGACATTGACATTACGATACACTGACTACCAACGAAAGAAGGTTTTCTCCCTGTAAAGCAGAAGGTTCGTGGTATACGTCCTAAGATGTCTCAGAAAATTAAAGCCGAAGTCATGAAGCAGTTCAATGTTGGTTTCTTAGTTGTTACTTCTTATCCACAATGGGTTGCAAACGTGGTTCCCGTACCTAAGAAGGATGGAAAAGTGTGCATGTGTGTAGACTACCGAGACTTGAATAAAGCGAGCCCGAAAGACGATTTTCTGCTCCCACATATTGATGTCCTGGTTGACAATAGTTCTCAGCATAAAGTTTTCTTTTTCATGATTGGTTTCTTCAGTTACAATCAGATCAAGATGGCCCCTAAAGATATGGAAAAGACTACTTTTGTTACACAGTGGGACACTTTCTGTTACAAGGTCATGCCGTTTGGGTTGAAGAATGTTGGCGCCACATACCAGCGTGCTATGGTGGCTCTATTCCATGATATGATCCATCACGAGATAGAGGTCTACGTCGACGACATGATAGCTCGATCACAAGCCGAAGAAGAACATCTTGATCATTTATGTAAGTTGTTTGATAGACTGAAGAGATACAGACTTAGACTTAATCCAAGCAAATACACCTTCGGAGTCAGATCTAGAAAACTCTTGGGTTTTGTTGTTAGTGGCAAAGGTATTAAAGTTGACCCTGACAAGGTCAAAGCTATTCAAGAAATGTCAGCTCCTCGTATTGAGAAGGAAGTCAGAGGTTTCTTAGGATGACTTAAATACATTGCCAGATTCATTGCACATCTAACTGCTACTTGTGATCCAATCTTCAAGTTACTGAAGAAAGATCAGGTAGTAAAAGGGAACGACGATTGTCAGACATATTTTGACAAAATCAAGGAGTACCTACAGAAACCTCCTATCCTGATGCCACCAGTTAAAGGAAGACCTCTCATCATGTACTTAACAGTATTAGAGAATTCAATGGGGTGTGTGTTGGGCCAACGCGACGAGTCTGGTCGAAAAGAGTATGCAATATACTACCTTAGCAAAAAGTTTACCGACTGTGAAACAAGATACTCACAGCAGCTCGAGAAAACTTGCAGCGCTTTGGCTTGGGCTGCTCGCCGACTAAGACAATATATGTTGACTCACACTACCTTGTTGATCTCTAATATGGATCCCATAAAATACATATTTGAGAAACCTTCTCTCTCCGAAAGAATAGCAAGATGGCAAATGATCTTGACCGAATACGACATCTAGTATACTACTTAGAAAGCAATCAAAAGAAGTGTAGTGGCCGATCATTTGGCTCATCAAGCCATAGATGACTACCAGTCTATGCATTTCGAGTTTCTAGATGAGGATATTATGTTAGTCACTGATTTCGAAAAGCCTGGACCGGATGAAGACCTGAGTCAGGATCCTGATGGACTATGGTCTTCGATGGAGCTTTAAACGCACTTGGCAATGGTATTGGATCCATAATTACATCTCTTAAAGGTGACCATACGCCTTTCACCACCAGACTATGTTTTGACTGCACCAACAATATGGTCGAATACAAAGCGTGCATCATGGGTATTAAAGCGGCTATTGACTTAAGGATCAAATTCTTGCAAGTATGTGGAGACTCAGCTTTGGTGATTAGTCAGATCAAAGGAGAATGGGATAAGAAACATCCAAACCTCATTCTGTATCGAGAACATGTGTTGAATCTGATCCCCTACTTTGAAGAAATCACTTTCAAGCACATCCCACGTGAAGAGAATCAACTGGCAGATGTGTTAGCTACCATGTCATCCATGTTTAAAGTTAGATGGGACAACGAAGCTCCTCAGATTACTATTGAAAGACTAGACGAACTGGCATACTGTTGTGAACTTGATACCGAAGGAGCATAGGAGAAACCTTGGTTCTACGAAGTGAAAAAGTATATTGAGGCTCAAGAATATCCTGAAGGGGCATCTGTCAACGATAAGAAGTTCTTAAGAAGATTTGTTGCCAAGTTCTTTCTCAGTAACGGTGTCTTATACAAACACAATCGTGACTTGGCCTTACTTCGATGTGTAGATCAGATAACAGCTGAACGAATTATCGAAGAGTTACATGAAGGTGCATTTGGTACCCACTCCAATGGACATACAATGGCTAAGAAGATTCTGAGAGAAGGTTACTATTGGTCCACTATGGAAGCTGATTATTATCACTATGCTTGATCTTGTCACAAATGCCAGATATACGCAGATAAAGTGCACGTACCTCCAGTTCCATTGAATGTTCTGATTGCCCCATGGCCTTTTGCAATGTGGGTCATTGACATGATTGGAGAAATCAAACCTACCGCTTCTAATAGACATCGTTTCATCCTCGTCGCTATTGATTACTTTACTAAATGGATAGAAGCAGCCTCGTTTGCATCTGTTACCCAGAACGTCGTGGCTCGATTCATCAAACATAATCTCATTTGCCGATATGGCGTCCCCAAAAGGATTATCACAAACAACGGTACCAATCACAACAACAAGATGATCACCGAACTCTACACATAGTTCAAGATTACGCATCATAATTCTTCTCCATACCGACCAAAGATGAATGACACAGTGGAAACCGCCAATAAGAATCTTCAGAAAATCATACAGAAGATGACAATGACATATAAGGATTGGCACGAGATGTTGCCATTTTCTCTCCACGGTTATCGCACTTCACTACGAACATTTATTGGGGCAACCCCTTTCTCTCTCGTATATGGTATGGAAGCGGCTCTACCTATCGAGACTTAGATACCCTCACTCAAAGTACTCAAGGACGTAGAGTTAGACGAATACAAATGGGTCCAAACTCGACTTGACTAGATAAACGTGATCGATGAGAAACGAATCGCAGCAATCTGCCATGGGCAGATATATCAGAAATAAATAATCAAAGCCTTCAACAAGAAAGTCAAGCACCAAATGTACCAAAGTGGCGATCTAGTAGTCAAACACATCATTCTACCACAATGTGGTCCCATGGGAAAATGGACTCTCACCTATGAAGGGCCATTTGTAGTCAAGACAGTATTTTCCGGCGGAACCATGATACTAAGCACTATGGACGGAGATGACTTCCCGCACCCTGTGAATACAAACATAGTCAAAAAATACGATGCATAAACGAGACCCGCTAGGTCGACTGGCCTAGGCAAAAATAAGGGCGTCCTGGCAAACCAAAAAGGCTCGGGCAAAAATTAAGGACATATATACAAAAAATGTACACCCGGCAAGTTGAAAACCTACAAAGGCGGCTTAGGCAAAAAAGGGTATCTCGGTAGACTGAAAACCCAAAAGGGCGGTCTAGGCAAAAGTTAAAGATTCTAGCGTACGACTATGTCTCGTCCAGATCATCTACTATCAACTTCAAACGGCACAGATCAGTTCAATCACTTTCTTCTTCTGGCAGCAAGGAGATGAGATAGTCGAAAATATATGAGCAATAACATGGTCGAAACTCGACGAGATTGTTTCCACATAGCTTTTTCTATTTTCCAAAATGTTTCTGAAAATTTCCTCTCATTAGGCTATTTGTCTCTTTGTACACAAACTGCCTATCTATAGGCCCACTTTTCAAAATTAATACAATTTCTCTTTTCCAGTTCAAATTTTTACTTTTATCTATTTTGTTTGCATAAAGTCCAATGATTGCTTTGAATTATTATATGCATCTGACAATAAATATATGTTCACAAACTTACAAAAAGCGAACAGAAACAGTAATTACTACAGACTCTAGGAGTTTAGATGACAACTAAAGTCACCAACATATCCCCACAGAGTTATTTGCACAAAGGAATATTCCCACAAGAATAATCTCTACAATTCCCACTGGGCTATCACTCCCTTGACAGAAACAGATCTCTCCAGTAGATTACTACTCTATCATCTTCTTTCAGCAGTGTTCAACACTTCTATTCATCACATTAGTCTCCGAGCAGTGATCCTATCAACATCATCACATTAGTCCCCGAGCAGTGATTCTATCAACATCATCACATTAGTCCCCGAGCAGCGATCATCAACATCATCACATTAGTCCCCAAGCAGTGATCCTATTAACATCATCACGCCAGTCCCCGAGTAGTGGCCCTATTATCACGTTAGTCCCCGAGCAGTGATCATTTACATTGTCACGTCAGTCCCCGAGAAGTGATCTTGTCAACTTTATCTACACTCTCAATTCATCACGTTAGTCCCTGAGCAGTGATCCTATCAACGTCATCATGTTAATCCCCAACCAGTGATCCTATCAACATTATCACGTTAGTCCCTGAGCAGCGATCAACTATATTGTTATGTCAGCTCCCGCACAGTGAACGTCAACTTTGTTACATTGGTTCCTGAGCAATAACAAATCATCAATCAACTTATCATGTCAGTCTCCAAGCAGTAATAGATTATTCAAGATTACATCATTCCCCAGCGAGGTTTATACACGGGATATTCATCCATAGCTGAGTACCTTTCAAGATTATCATCCTCCAACAACATCAATATCCAGACTTGAAACTTGGTCAAATAGTGAAACAGAGGAATTCACGTTCCTATTATTCCTCAGCTCGGATCGCCAACCACTATATCCCTAAGCAGAAATCAAAGATCCTCAACAAAATGTTTCTATCCTCTTCAAGATAGATACCATAACATCTGCATTCATACATTATTCATAATAAGTCATAACATGTGCATTATCACGTACTCGCGTGCATCATAATCTGCATAGAACTAATCATATCCTTTCAAGTTGAATTTTTCCCCGCAGGTAAAAGTTACTTTCCAGACAGAAGGTCAAAGATTAATACCCGAAACAAGACGGGAAAACTATCGGAACGACCAGAAAAGTTATCACCAAACAACAAGACCCAAATTAATGCCCGAAACAAGACGGGAAAGCTATCTACAGCCTGACGAATACTCATTTCAGATATAGCTAAGACGAAGGTTTATTCTAACCCCCTAATCACTCCAGATGGCATCTTTAAGCCCATCCCCGACTACGCCAATACATATTAGTAATCTCATTCCAAGACAAGCGCGGAGTCTAACGTACGACTCACTTTCCAGCATCAACTTCTCCAAATGGCATCTACAAGCCCATTCCAGTGCATCATCAACTGACGATCTCATTCCATATACCAGTGAGTGCAAATTTTCAGGTGTATTAGAGTGTTCAATCATCTTCTACCTTCAGGTCACGAAAGACAAGCATACCAATCTAACCCTTTAGGTACAAGAAGATTGAATAGGGGCAACTGTTATAACCCAAAATTTTCCCTCCTATTTCTCAAGACAATTTACATCTCCACATTCAAGAATTTCTCAAGGGTTGACCAGATGAACCCTCTCCTAAGAAATCAACCCACAACTAGGGTTTTGCTTCTCTCAAGACAAAATCAAGTTCTAATACCTCAAGTGGTCATCATACGTACTCATATGTCTCAAAGGATCACCATGTCAAGTGTCAAGCCTTGCAGCTCAATTTTGCTCAGTCAATTGCTCAGATGGTTGGAAATTAGTTGTATTGGACAAAAAGTCAATTGTGGTCAACATACAGTCAAACTTCATCATTTTTTGTCAACATCTTGATCAAAAGTCAAAGTTTCTAAATTAGGGTTTTTGGACAAAAAGTCAACAGAACTTTGACCAGGCATAACTTTCATATACTTTATCAAAAAAAAATTCCACCAAAGCTCATTTTGAAGGGAATTCAATTCTCTACAACTTCATGTCTCAAAAGCTTTGGCCAGAAATGCATCATTTGATAGTTATGGATCAAAATATTATAGGTCCTTCTAAAAGTCAACCAAAAGTCATCTTTTTGCGAAGAAGTGTACATGAACATGGAAACTTCAATGAAGATTAAACCAAAAGGAGTGTTTAGAGTACATCTTGAGCTTTCTAAAAAGTCCAAGAACATCTAAAAATGTTGAAAATTGAGCAAGATACAAGTTGTGCAAGTTTGACATTTTTGAAGAGGTGCATGAAGAGAAATACTTGGCAAATTCAAATTTCTTCCAAATGGGCCTAGGATTTTATGATCCAAACTTAATCTTGACATTATCCATGGCCTAAAAACTCAAGTTCACACCCATCTTTTGTTTATTTGATTTATTTTTGAATTTAATGAATAAAATTCAATTTTAATTAAATAAAATACAAAGGTAAGAGTTAAGACGAGTTGGGCTTGATTTCTACTTGCCTTGAGGTCCAAGATAGCTCATGCTAGCTGGAAATTTCGGGCATCATGCATTAAGACAAGATTGAGCCACTTTTGGAAAGTTTTGATAAAATTTTCAATGGAATATGTTTGCAGTCAAGACAATATTTTTCCTCTCAATTCTTGACCTATTTTTCATCCTCTATATATACATGATACATTCAGACATCAAGAAAAACGAATCCTTGCCTCCAAGAACAAACCCTAAAACTCACAAAAATTTCAAGAAACTTGCAAACTCGTAATCTATTTTCCAGCCACTTTCAATCACTTTCAAGCACTCCATCGTGCTCTTAAGGTAATACTGAGTAAGTATACATCATTATCCATGGCCATAACACATTAAATCATGTCATACATGAAGCTACGATTTCATATTTTTCTCATAATTGATTTTCAATTTTTATCTTGTTTTAATAAAATCTAACCATACTAATGTGTTCATGAGGTTGATTAAAACAGGACTAAACCATTGTTCGCAAGGTTTAACGTGTAAATCACGATTCACCATTATTAGGGCATCCAAGCTGTTGAGTTTCAAACTGATAGTTACAAGAACTTCCAGGCAAACTAATTGCACCATTGAGTTCGCAAGGTCCCAAATATACGACTTGGGCCCTTTGTTTTCATGTTTTGGTCTTATTTCGCTGGTTTGATCCTTGGGGTGATCGGAGAAGACGATTGGAGTGTTGAGTCTGGCGTCTCTATGTTTGTTGACCACGACGGGGGGTGGCGTGGTGCTATGGCGCGATCTGATTGGCTTGCATAGAGTAACTAGGGCTCATGCGTGCTTGGTTTGAAAAATCAAAAATTAGAAACTTGATTTCATACATATATTTATGGTTGTAATATTATAACTGGATGTATCACCGCCCCAGCGGTCTACCATGCGCGCGCTAGTCCCTTACTCTCTCTAAGGTCGCGGGTTCGAACCCCACCTTTTGCAATTTTTCACAAACATTTGATTTTTGCAGGATATCACATAAAATCAATTGGAGCCATCTCTCTAACACCACGTACAGTGTGGTTTAGTGGTAAAATTTTGAACCCATGACCTCCAGGTCACGATTTCAAACCTTGCAAGGGCCAAATCATTTTTTTACTACTTGTATCCTTTCATATTTTTCAATTCCTTTTATTTTTCTAGTTTATTTTAATTTCTTTCAAAAATTAACTTAAACTATTTTCGAAAAAACCACAAAAATAATTTAATTTCAGATTTAAGTTAGTTAATCATTTAATTAATTTTTGACATAAAAATAATTTATTTTACTCATAATCTAAATTATTTTTCATAATTAACTAATAATAAACCTAGAATTAGGATTTTTACATTAAAATCAATTTAAAAATACCAAAAATATTTTTTTCTTTGCAATTAGGGTTTAGATATTTTTCTATAACCACTAGACATTTCTCTTCTATTTTGTTTCTATTGTTTTTGCATTTAAATTCTAGAAAAGATGTATAGGTCGCAAAGTTTATCATATAATAGCGTAGGATTTACATTTCTGCCTTTACTTTTCGCGCACCTATTATGTAACTGCCCCAAAGCCATGTAATAGCGTAGGATTTACATTTCTGCACTTTTACTTTCTGCACTTTAATTTTTATACATATTTAATTGCTAGGTAATAGGTTTGCATGCTAAGACTAAAATCAACCCTAGATCACTTCTAATCTCAAGATAACATATCTGAATACAACATACTTTGTTCACACATGCACCCCCTTAGGGTATACTCTCTTGTTGCCTTACGAATAAACAATGGTCATGTTCCTCGAACGTAGGGATACTATTAGCAAAGTTGCCTACGAATAACATCATCATAGTCACTTCGATACAAAGATCGTAATCCCTCGATGACCCACGATGTTGCCTACGAATATATGATCTCGTCCCTCGATTGTTGCCTGCGAAAAGTGATAATCGTCCCTACAAATTGCTAAGGTATCCCTACATGTTGCCTTCTATGACCAAATGATGACCATTCGACTGTCCCTTCATATCCAAATGAATAAAGTTACCTACCAACTAATGTTATGGATAGCCTTATTCTAAAGGAGAAGGGAAATAACATGGAAACGACCATTCTGAGTAGGTAATAGACTCCTAGTTGCTTGCTCAATCAAAATACTTTCACACCTCACACTATTTTCAAAAACTTTTCAAAAACACTTTGTATACATTCCAGCAAGAATCATCACAAAGTTAAACATTTTCCAAACAAACATTTTCGAACACTTCGTATACATTCCAACGAGAATCATTACGAAGTCAAAGTGAAATGCCTTTTAAAATACTTTTCAAAAAACACACAGACACAGAAAGCAATTTTTCAAAAGTGAGCTAAGCAATTAAGATCCCATAGATAACTACAGATGGAAAGGATGTTAATGCCTTCCCTTTTCATAACTGTCTCCCGTACTCAGAATCTAACGAAGGTCTTTTCCTGTTCTTTTCACCTTGCCTTTATTGGATAAAATAAAATTCGATGGTGACTCTTGCTATCCGCAACATTTACAATAAAACGCAAAACAAACAAGTCATTTCTCCCACTGTGTTACAGAACTGGCGACTTTGTTAGGGATACTACCTAAAGAGAGGCTACCTTAGGGCTATAAGATCACTTTTATTGCTTTCTGTTTGACTTGTCTGCTTTATTTTTAAGGGTTGCTTGGGTATTATATATGTGTGTCATACCCCAAAATTTGCCCTCCTACTTCTCAAGACATTTCACATACCCATACTCAAGGATTTCACAAGGGTCGACCATACAAACCCTCTCCTAAACAATCAACCCAAACTAGGGTTTGGCCATTCTCAAGTCAAAGTGAGCCTCCAACATTTCCAATGGTCATCATGCCTCATCACATGCTTCAAAGAATCTCCATGTCAAGTTTCAAGCCTTACAAGCCAAGTTTCCTCAGACAATTGCTCAGATGGTTGAAAATCAATTGTATTGGACAAAAAGTCAACTGTGGTCAACATACAGTCAAACTTCATAATTTTTGGTCAACATCAATATTTTGAAGTGATATTCATCATTTGGTCAAGGGTTGATCATGATTCATCAAGAAAAGTCAAGAATTGATCAAAAGTCAAAGTTTCTAACTTGGGCTTTCTTAGACAAAAGTCAACAGAACTTTGACCAGGCATAACTTTCACATACTTTATCAGAAATTTTTCCACCACAGCTCATTTTGAAGAGAATTCAATTCTCTACAACTTCATGCCTCACAAGCTTGGGCAGAAAATGCTTCATTTGGAAGATATGGATCAAAACATTACAGGTCATTTTAAAAGTCAACAAAAAGTCAACTTTTTGTAAAGAAGTGTTCATGAGCATGGAAACTCCAATGAAGATGAAACCAAAAGGGTTGTTTATAAGACATCTTGAGCTTTCTAAAAAGTCCAAGAACACCAAAAAAAATTAAAAATTGAGCAAGATACACCTTGTCCAAGTTGAGCATTTTTGAGGAGGTGCACAAAGAGAAATACTTGACAAATGCAAATATTTTCCAAATGGGCTTATCATTTATGGTCCAAACTGGATCTCAACATTATCCATGGTCTCTATACACCTTGCCACGCATCCCTTCTAATTTATTTAATTTATTTTGGATTTAAAGCATTAAATTCAATTTTAAATTAAATAAAATACAAAAGCAAGGTATAAGACAAGTTGGGCTTGATTTCTACCTATCTTGAGGACCAAGGAAGCCCAAATAACATGCCAAATTCGTGCAAGATATTACAAGGAAGGAAAAATGCAATTTCGGAAAGATTTGATAAATATTTACAAGGGAATATTTTTGCATTCAAAGCAATATATTTTCTCATTATTTCTGATCAAATTTCATGCTCTATAAATACATGATGCATTCACAAGCACAAGGGACAAAACCCTAGCCTCATGAGCCAACCCTAAAGTTCACAAATTTTTCATAAACTTGCAAAATTTGAAATCCTATCTCCAACCAGTTTTAAGCCAAGGCAACCATCCATTCTTTCTCCTGAACATCCCAGGAGTTAATCCAAGGCTTTACACGACCCTAAAGCACCCAGAATTCGTCTCCCTAAGTGGACTGGTTTGGTAAAGGTTCTTGCAACTCAAGTTATATTCATGTAAAATAAACGTGTTTATGCATTCATACGTGTTCATGATGTTATTTAGAGTCAATTTGATGCTTTGCTTTTGAGTTTTGACGCATGAATATGTATTTGCCATTGTTAGGGCAAAACTGCTGAGAGCTTCGAAGCTCGGAATATAGGGATTTTTAGGGCAAGCCAATACCACCATTGAACTCGCAGGGGTCGATTTAGGAGGGTAGCCTTGATATTATGCTTGAATTCTCTCTATTTTGCAGGTTTAAGAAATCATCCAACTGGAGAAGATGATCGGTGGTCCGATCTGGGGTTTCTGACTTGAACCAGCAGAGAAAACCTTGCATATGTATTAATCCATGTAAATTGATTCATGGATGTATCACCGCCCCAGCGGTTAACCTTGCACGCATTAAGTCACTTGTTTCTAAGGGCACGGGTTCGAACCCTGCCTTTTGCCATAATTTCCATTTTGTTTTGCTGAGTTTCAGGTTTCGGAAGCATGCTCTCCAGAAGTCATGCCCAAAAGCTCCAATTCGGCCCTTATTAACATGCACGCCCCAAGCTCCACTGGCGTCCTCCATGAAAGCCCGGGGCATACTTGGCGTCTCCGCGAAAAGCCCCGAAATTCAATTTTGGGCACCTCAGTAAGAGCCCCAGTGCTTACTTCTGGGCATGGTCAGCAAGAGGTCTCCTAGAAGCTCCAGCTTCTGGGAGAATTTCATCTAGAAGCACTCTGACCCTTTTTCTTATTGTTCCATTTTTCTTCAATTAATTTAATTTCTTTTCAAATATTTTTTCTAACACATTAAGAAATACCAAAAAATATTTTCTTTTTTGCATTTAGGTCAGAAAAATACTAATTTAATTTTTGGCATAAAAAATTATATTTTTGCATTCATATTTTAATTAATTGTTAATTAACCATAAAATTGACTTTTAATTATTTTTTCCTTACTATAATCAATCCAGAAAATTCTCAAAAAAATCATCTTTCTCATCTAATTAGGTTAGCTGACCTTAAAAACTTTTTCCTAACTCAAAAATCTTTTTCTCTAACATATTTTCTATTATCTTCAGTTTGATTATTTTTTTGATTATTATGTATCTGCTTCCAGGTCGTAATAGTTAGGACAATTTTCTCGCATTTCTTTTTTCCATATTATGTAACTGCTCATGGGATGTAATAGTTTAATCAGGATTTACTTTCCGCACTCCTATATTATGTAACTGCCCCAAATCCATGTAATAGCGTAGGATTTACTTTCCGCACTTTACTTTCCGCAATTTACCTTCCGCGCCCATATGAATTGCTAGTAACTAGGCGTGTATGGCAAGATAAAAATGAATGTAGGTCACTTCTAATTGCAAGATAGCTTACCTGAATACAACACACTCTTTTCACACATGCACCCCCTAGAGTATTCTCTCTCGTTGCCTTTCGAATAAATGGTCAAGTCCCTCGAACATAGAGGTATCCTAGCATCGTTGCCTAAAAACATATCATCATAGTCCCTTCGATACAAAGATCATAGTCCCTCGATGTTGCCTACAAATACATGATCTGGTCCCTCGATTGTTGCCTACAAAAAGTGATGATCGTCCCTACGAATATGCTAGGATACTCCTACAAGTTGCCTTCTATGACCATCCGATGTCCCTTTCGAATGTCCCTTTACATTCAACGAATAGGGTTACCTACCAACTAATGGTATGGATGACGTTATTCTAAAGGAAAGTAAAATAACACGGAAATGACTGTTCTGAGTAGGTAAAAGACTTTTAGTTGCTTGCTCTATCAAAATAATTTTCACACCTCACACTTTTACAAAGTTAAAACACTTTTCAAAACGAAACATTTCCAAACACTTCGTATACATTCCAGCATGAATCATTACGAAGTCAAAGCGAAATGCCTTTTCAAAACATTTTCAAACACACACACAGAAAGCAATTTTTAAAGTGAGCTAAAGCAACTAAGAGCACGTAGATAACTGCAGATGGAAAGGGTGCTAATACCTTCCCTTTTCATAACCTTCTCCCTTACTCAGAATCTAACGAAGGTCTTTTCCTGTTCTTTTCATCTTCCCTTAATTGGATAAAAGAAAAGTCGGTGGCGACTCTTGCTATCCGCAACATTTGCGATCAAAAGCAAAACAATCCAAAGTCAGTTCTCCCACCGTATTACAGAACCGACGACTCTGCCGGGGAGACACCTTAAAGAGAGAATACCTTATGGATTTTAGATCACTTTACTACTTTCTGTTTAACTTGTATGCTTTACTTTTAAGGGTTGCTTGGGTATTATACTTGTGGGGGATCCTACACCGGGATCCAGGTTTCCTTAGGTAAGTAGCAATAAATCGTCGCGACCGTAAAGCGTATACCGAAATGGTCAACATGATGGCTACGTTAGTGCGATACTTTGGATGTCCCGATGCTCCTCATGCTCAAGTTGAGGAAAGTATTTGGCGTCTGCGTGGTGTCATCGGCACTAACTCAACTTCTAGAACCCTAATTGACCCATCTTGGCCATTAGAAGGTAGTGAGATGACCGGCTTTGGTGTAGACTAAGATTGGTTGATACTCGATGCTACGCTCATTAAGATCCAACTTTCGGGATGTTTCGGTCGACCACTTGGTAGTCGTATTGGAATAAAGCCTACGAAAAAGATCAATGATATGAGATTCCTAGAACCAGGTTACTATTATAGGACAGGATGAACCCACTCAAACTTTGGTAGGGTAGACACCTATACCTCATGCAAGCCTTAAACCTAGGGCTATTGTGTGACTTGCTTGTGCTTGCTATCTGTTTAAACATGACATCATGACATCATAACATTGCATATCATTTCTAACCATTTCAAGGACCTAAGGATTTATCTTTGCTCTGTTTTGTAGGACTATGGCTTCCAGAAAGACTATCCGAATCAACTTCATGGGTGTACCTTCTCAACTCAAAGAATTGGTTTCAGAAGTTCCCGATCATGCTCAGTTCATCAAAAGACATGGTTATCTGCTTGATTTGGTTATCTCCGGTTTTGAAGAAGATATGATGCACGTCTTATTCCAGTTCTTCGATCCGAAACACCATTGCTTTACATTCCCATATTATCAGTTGATTCCTACTTTAGAAGAGTTCTCAAATCTACTTGGAATACCTATCCTTGATCAGATACCATTCACCGGTTCAAAAAAGTCTCCTAAGTACGAAGACATCGCATCAGCGTTACATCTAAAACGTTCAGACATTGAAGACAATTGGGAAACAAGAAGCGTAGTTAAGGGTTTACTTGCTAAGTTTCTGATAAAGAAAGCTCGAGAATTCCTCAAAGCTATGAGTTTCCATGAATTCGAAGACATTGTGGCCTTGCTAATCTATGGTTTGGTTCTATTCCCTAATCCAGATCAGTTCATAGACGTGAACGCCATCAAGATATTCCTCACTCGTAATCATGTACCTACTTTACTTGGAGACATCCTACATTCTCTCCACACTCGTACCATCAAGCGACAAGGAACTCTCATGTGTTGCATACCTTTACTTTGCAGGTGGTTTATTTCGCACCTTCCTCAATCAGTAATGAAGAACGAGCAAAGATTGAAGTGGTCTCAAAGGCTGATGTCATTCTCTCATTCAGATATCCGTTGGTGTCCTTTTTCTCAAAAGGACTTCACATTCATTGAGCGTTGTGGAGAATTCCCTAACGTACCACTCCTTGGCATAAGGGGAGGTATCACTTACAACCCTTCTCTAGCTCTACATCAGTTTGGTTATGCTCGAAAAGATGGTCCTCATGATATGCTTCTTCAAGATATTGTGTTCGACTACAAAAGCGATCTCCAGAACTACCGTCAAAGATTTATGCACGCTTAGGGCATGGTAAAGAAGACTGATACCAAGACTTTGGGGCACAGAAACTCCATTCATTGGGAACCTTACCTCATATGGGTGCAAGCTCGACCTCAAAACCTCATGATACCATTTACACCCGTGTTACCAATGACTATGGAACCTGTTTCTATAGGTGACGAACCCTATACCATTCTCCATCCCGACATGCCTACTGATTTTGAAGACTTGAAAAGATTCTGGATTCAACTAAAAGAAGAAAGGGACACATTTGAAGCTCAATGCTATGCAAGTGAGAAGAAGGTACTAGAGTTGACCGTTGACCAAGCTACTTCACGAGGAGCGAAACATCAACGCCTACTTCAACACCAAGAGGAAGCGCCCATGGGAGACTTAGAACTCTAGGAATTTGTTCTTTTATTATTTTTGAACTATCTTTTGTACTTAAAAAGAAAAAAAGAGAAACTAATAAAAAGTTTGTTCACACTTGTTTAACAAATTTAAATTCCTAAGGTCCTTGAAAACATTGCATTGCATAAACATCGCATATCATGGCATAACATTTCATAACAGGTACATTGAAGATCGGTTTTCTCATTCTCTCGCTATTTATTTCAGCAGAAATGGCTCTTGAATAGGTCACAAAGATCTCCGTGCCTCGAATGCTCGGCCCAGAAATGTTCACCGCTTGGTCCAAGGCCGAAGGATCTGAGGAAGCTCATCACCGAGAAGAAAAGTCACCTGTCCTCAACATGGGAAGACGCCATAAGGGTGGACCTAGGATGGTCACCGTTGAACTCTCGTAAGAGCGTTGAAACCGATGAAAGTGTCAAGAACAACGAAGAAAGCCAAAGATGAATCAAAAGAGAAGAAGACTATGAGAATGAACAATATTCTCTCGAAGTTGACAAATACAAACAACTTGAAGACCGTCTGAATGCTGTGGAAAATTTGAAGATGTCCGGGCTGAATTTTGATGATCTAAGTCTAGTTCCTGGTGTGGATTCCCCGCAAGTTCAAGGTTCCTACTTTTGCCAAATATGATGGCACCTCTTGTCCGAAGATGCATTTGAAGTCCTATGTTCAGAAGATCCATCCTCACACTGATGACAGGAAGCTGTGGATCCATTACTTCCAAGAAAGTTTATCCGGAGCTTAGTTGGAGTGGTATTATCAGTTAGAGAGTACCCACATCCACACCTGGAATGACTTAACAGATGCTTTCTACAAGCAGTACCAGTACAATGCTGAATTGGCACCCACTCGCATGTAACTATAGAACATGTTTATGGGTCGTGATGAAAAATTCAAAGAATATGCTCAGAAATGGAGAGATCTAACATGCATAGTTCAACCACCCTTGTCCAATAGGGAGTTGGTTAATATGTTTATGGGAACACTGACAGGCCTATTCTTCAATCATCTGATTGAAACTCTTCAGCCGGATTCACCGAATGATAATCGACAAGAGAACGATAAAGCCGAATCAAGAGTGGAAAGATTCAGGTAGAGTCATCATCAAATGCTGCGAAGAGATCTTTTGGTAAGAAAAAAGCCAATGTTGTGTATGGTCAGAAAAGTCGTGTCAAAGCTGATCGTACTCAATCTGTGGGGGAAGTTGTGATCTCCAATCCTACACCAGCGCAACCTCAACGAGACAACGCGCGTAACCAAAATGCGCCACGAAGACAGTTTAAGAAGATCAACATGCCATTGTTGCAAGCATTGCAACACATGTTGAAAGCAGAGCTGATTACCTTGAGGAGTCCTCCTCAACACATCAACACATCAACACTTCCTCTCCAAAATACAATCCTAATTCCAAGTGTGCATACCACTCCAACAGCCCGGTGGCACGCTAATCGACGATCGCTGGCTCAAGAACAAGATTCAAGACATGATCAAGCTAAAGAAATCGAAGCTCGATCCTCCCACGAAACACCGAACGTGATCAACGCGCCAATGCCTAACCACGGCAAAAGCTCCAATGCTATTAACAAGAACTCTTATGTTTATGACGTGAACAACTTGACTATTCCTATGATGACTGTTAAGAAGAATCTGCTATGTTTGTCTTTCCAGATGCCCAGAGAATTGTCATGGTGCCCATCTCATTTGACGATGCTTGGTCGGAAGGCGATTCAAAGCGATGGATAATCGAAGTTATTTTTCAAACCTTCACCTGTGGAGAATCTGTGTGAAGACATGTCTAAGAATCTGAAGATCGAAGACGAACCCGTACCAGAAGTCTGGGATACCTTGGGACATACAAGTGGAAAGTTTGATTTCATGGTGAAGTATACCGTTCTTGAAAGCTACAAGATTCTTATCGAAGATGTCAAGGCAACCGGATGGGGAGACGATTTCCCAGAAGACTATGCTGATGTAAACACAATAAGGATCTCCTCTGTCGATCATATGCCTAGGGTGGCACCTCTCATCATTACTTCTCCCAGACCAGTTCCATACTCCTTTGACAAAGTTATACCGTGGAACTATGGGTGAGATTAACTATCATGGTGTAATGAGGCCGTTAACCATTGAAGATATTCCGCTAAAGTTTTTGATCAATGACAACATCACGGATCGAAGCAAAGTAACCCGGGCTTAGGAAGAGTGTTTTCTCAGTCTCTCCTCCAAAAGACATTGCGACTCTCGGCTCATTCCAGTGTCAAACCGGTTCGAGCTAGAGGAAAGAACCCGATGCTCGTCGCTCGAAGCGAAGTACCAAGGAGATTCTTGAATATACCTCAAGCAAGAAATGGAGGAAACTACGAAGATCGTCAAGAAGAGTGACTGTATTGTGGAACAGTTGGGACAAACTCGTCCAAGATCTCCATGCTTGCTACTATTGTGCTAAAGGCTCGTGCTAAAGCGTTAGTGAAGTTTACGAAAAATGCTCATCTGCCAAAGACACTACTCTTGTCGGTTTGAAGTTTGTATTACTTCCTTTAGCGCCAACAGCAGTTTAGGCTTCTTTGATCTGATTTGACTCTGTCGGAGGATACACAACAAAACCTTGCATCTCTGTTGAATCACGGGCGTTACTTGTCTCACGTTTTGGTGGATCTTGGTTACTCGAATATCCTACCAAAAAGTGCTTTTGATGAAACAGCGTTGAAGGTTGTCTTGAAGCCCGACAACATAATTGTAAAGAGCTTTTGATGGTTCTAAGCGAGCAGTGCTGGAGATCTCATTCTACCCGGTTAAAGTCGGTTCCTAGACTTTCGACTCCACTTTCTTTGTCGTGGACATCCATCCACTTACTCTTACTACTTGGGCGCCCTTGGATACATAGTGACGTTATTACCTCTACCTTGCATGCCAGTTTGAAGTGCCCGGTGAGGGAAGATTGTTCTGATGTCACGGTCGGGAGAAATATGGTGAGCCATATGCGGTCATTCGATACCTCGAAATGGAAGGTGAATTCTTGAAACTTCTGTCGAGCTTTGAAATAGTCCATAGAGTCATGCACAGTGACTCTCACATGTCACCCCAGAGTTGCTAAAGTTCCACCAAGAATAGCCTCCTTGAAGGATGTAAGCACGCAATTGAAAAGGTCATACTATTTGAATTGACTCCTGATCTTCAATCAGGCAAGGCCGGTTTAGGCTACCACAAAAGTCGAAAGTGATCGCCATGAGCGTTGACCAACTTCCTTCGCATCGGCGAGAATGGAGTCCATGCTATAAAGATGGCGACAACAACATAAATATTGGATCTTTGACTCAGACTGACGGACTCAGCAATTGGAATACCGAAGACGACATACCAATCTCCTTTAGACAGGAGTAATTGCCTTTGTTTTCTGTTATGCTTTTTTGTTCTTTATTTACGTTCAGACAATAAAACTTTAAAGCCTAATCCCTTGACCGGGGCATCACGGCTCGTTTGTGAGGGTTATTATTTGTCATTTGCATATTTTCATTCAATAAAATCATTGGACTTTTGCATTTAAGTGTTGTTTTCGTTCTTTTCTTTTACTTTACTACCCCTTTAGAAATTATGTGTTCTTACACACACCACGTGATACTGCTGCGGTTACTCGAATCTCGTTGATACTTGACTTTGCTATTGCTAAATATGACTTGATAATCCGATCTAAGCGAAAGGCGAAGGTGAGAAAGATTGTGAAGTGCCGAGGAACTTGCGGATTACTCACGGGGGAAGAACATGTTATCTGACCACCACGAAGAGCCGATCGAGGTTGTGAATCTAGGTGTGTGAAGACAAAAAGAAATCAAGATAGGAGCAGGTCTTGAGAGTAGTGTCAAAGAGGATTGGTTCGGATGCTACGAGACTATATCGGAGTTTTGCTTGGTCGTACAAAGGCAGGCGAGATCTAGACATTGACATTTGGTGCCGCGATTCTGACGAAAAGAAGGTTTTCTCTGTGAAACGAAGTTCATCGTATCGTCCTAAGATGTAGGAAAATCAAAGCCGAAGTTATAAAGCAGTTCAATGTCGGTTTCTAGCCGTCACTTCTTATCCGATGGGTTAGAATGTGTACATGTACCTAGAAGGATGGTAAAATCACGAATATTGTGTGGATTCTGAGAGATTTAAGCAGGCGAGTAAAGGCGATTTCCCCTTGCCTCATATTGATGTTCTAGTCGACAACACCCCCACACGCTCAACATAAGGTTTTCTCCTTCATGGATGGTTTCTCAGGTTACAATCGGATCAAAATGGCTCCAGAAACATGGAAGACTACTTTAGTTACGGTGGGGCACATTATGCTACAAGGTCATCTTAGTTCGAGCGGAAGAACCTTTGGTGCCACATACCAACATGCCATGGTAGCTTTATTTCATGACATGATTCATAACGAGATATAGGTCTACGTCGACGACATGATAGCTCGATCACAAACTGAAGAAGAACATTTTGATCATTTGTGGAAACTGTTTGATAGACTGAGGAAGTACAAACTAAGACTTAATCCTAACAAATGCACCTTTGGAGTCAGATCCGGTAAGCTCCTAGGGTTCGTAGTCAGTGGTAAAGGTATTAAAGTTGACCCCGCCAAGGTTAAAGCTATCCAAGAAATTCCAACGCCCCACACCGAGAAAGAAGTCAGAGGTTTCTTGGGACGATTGAACAACATTGCCAGGCTCATTTCACATCTCACTGTTACTTGTGAGCCAATATTCAAATTACTAAAGAAAGATCAAGTAGTGGAATGGAACGACGATTGCTAGACCGCTTTTGACAAAATTAAGGGTACTCTGAAATCCTCTATCGATGCCTGGCACGCGAAAGACCTCTTATCATGTACTTGTGATTATTAGAACTGATGGGGTGTGTGTTGGGCAACATGTAGTCGGTCAAAAGTATGCAATATACTACCTTAGCATAAAGTTTACCGGTGTGAAACAAGATACTCACCCTCGAAAACTTGCAGTAGCTTTGGCTTGAGGCGCTCGTAGCTAAGGCATTATGTTGACTCCTTGCTACCTTGTTGATCTTCAAGATGGATCCGATAAAATACATATTAGAAACCAGCTCTCTCGGGAAGAATAGCAAGATGGCAAATGATCTTGTTGAGAATATGACATCGATATACTACTCGGAAAACAATCAAAGGAAGTGTAGTAGATCATTTGGCTCATCAAGCCGTAGATGACTATCGATCTATCGATTCGAGTTTCAGACGAAGATGTTTTGCTAGTTATTGATTGTAACAACCCGGGACGAGACGAAGGACCTGAACCGGGATCCGATGGACCATGGTTTTGATGGAGCCTCAAAGCCTTGCTTGGCAATGGCATTGGCGCCATCATTACATCTCTTCTGGTGGACACTCTCTTTCACTTTGCCCGGTTATGTTTCAGGTTGTACAAACAACATGGCGAATCTGGCGTGCATCATGGGTATTAATTTTGCTATTGACTTAAGAATCAAATTCTTGCAAGTGTATGGAGACTCAGCTTTAGTGATCAGTCAGATAAAAGGCGAATGGGGTACGAAACATCCGAATCTCATTCCATATCGAGAGCATGTGTTGAGCTTGATCCCTTACTTCGAAGAGATCACCTTCGATCATATTCCACGAGAAGAAAATCAGTTGGCAGACGTGTTAGCTACTATGTCATCTATGTTCAAGGTCAGATAGGACAACGAAGCCCCTCAAATCATCATTGAAAAATTTAACGAACCAGCATACTATTGTGAACTAGATACATAAGAGAAACCTTGGTACTACGAAGTGAAGAGGTATCTTGAGACTCAGGAATATCCCGCAGGGGCATCTGTCAATGACTAGAAGTTCTTAAGAAGATTCGCATCCAAATTCTTTCTCAGCAGCGACATCTTATACAAGCGCAATCACGACTTGTGCTTACTCCGCTGTGTAGATTAGAAAACTACAGAACGGATCATGGAAGAACTACACGAAGGCGCATTTGGTACCCACTCCAATGGACCTACCATGGCTAAGAAGATTTTAAGAACAGGTTACTATTGGCCCACCATGGAAGCTGATTGTCATCGTTACGCTCGGTCTTGTCACAAATGCCAGATATATGCAGATAAAGTGCACGTACCTCCAGTATCGCTGAATGTTTTGACCGCTCATTGGCCTTTCGCAATATGGGGCATTGACATGATCGGAGAAATCAAACCAACCGCTTCCAGTGGACACCGTTTCATCCTTGTGGCAATTGACTATTTCACCAAGTGGGTAGAAGCAGCCTCGTTCGCATCTGTTACCAAGAATGTTGTGGCTCGATTCATCAAGCATAATCTTATTTGTCGGTATGGCACTCCCAAAAGGATTATCACAGATTGTAAGTGTTTTTATGTTGGCTTTAATTTTTGATAAAACCAATTTTTGTCAATGTCTTAACTGATGTCATGACATTCTGGGTTGAAGATAAATTGCAGAATTTCTGTGCTTTCGGTATGGTGGGATAACATAATAATCATGCTATGATTTGTTATGCTGGAAATCTGCAAGCAGAATGAATAATGTCATGACCAATGTTATGACATTACATGCGAGAATATATTATCACGATTTGCTTTTCACGAGAGTTTCGAGTTACATTGTTTGTTACGATGTGGATTAATATGCTTGAATCATGTGCTCACGTGGACTTGAGGTTAACTTTGTTTAACCCTATTTTGTTATGTTGTAAAGACCAAGTCCTTAGGTTAACTTTGGTTAACCCTAGCTATTTTTATGGAAGCCCAAGTTGAAGATTTTACTGCTTCTATAATATGGAACAAACCACTTATGTTGTTAGTTAGCCTTTTTACGAGTAGAAGAAGAAGTAGATTGTAATTTGTGTTTTAGTAATTCTTGTGAGCCAAGCAATTATCTTTTGATAAGTGTCTTGGAGTAGGATTTGGTTGTAAGGGTAGTTTATCACTCAAAGATTTGAAGCACGAGTGTTGTGTCTCTTGATTAAAGCTTTGAAGCAAAATCAAGTATGTTTATTGAAGAATGTCTTCACTATTCTATTAATCATTAGGTTAGTATCCTGCTTTGTGATTGAGGGAGTGAGTCGAACTCGGTCTAAGTAGGACTTAGATTGAAGTTGCATTGGTGGTCTTAGTGAAGGAGATAGCGGTTGGTTTATTCCTGAATTAATACTACTTATAGTGGATTTCCTCCCTGACTTGGTAGCCCCCAGATGTAGGTGTAATTATACACTAAACTGGGTTAACAATTAATTGTGTTCTTTACTGCATTTTAAATTACTATGTGGATTGTTAACAGTTTGTCAGATACAGTGTCATAACATTCACTTTGACATTAAGTATTTGCTGCCAAAATTTCACAGATAACGGTACCAATCTCAATAACAAAATGATCACCGAACTCTGCACGTAGTTCAAGATCAAGCATCACAACTCTTCTCCATATCGGCCTAAGATGAATGGCGCAGTGGAAGCCGCAAACAAGAATATCAAGAAGATCATACAGAAGATGATAGTGACTTATAAGGATTGGCATGAGACGCTGCCATTTGCTCTCCATAATTCACCTTATGCAAATACGGACATCTACGAGGCAAGCCCCTTCTCTCTATATCACGGTATGGGCGGTCCTACAATCGAGTTCGAGATACCCTCAACGAGTCCTCCAGGACATAGAGCTAAGCGAGATTGGATCAGACTGCCTCGATCGGATCAACATTGACAAAAAGGACTCGCATCCATCTGTGGGTTACAGCCGAATGATCGGGCGTTCAGCAAGAAGGTCAAACACTGAGTCTACCAAGTCGGTGATCTAGTAGTCAAGCGCATCATTCTTCCACAAATTGATCCTAGGGGAAAATGGATTCCCACCTATGAGGGACCATTTGTAGTCAAAACAGTATTTTCCGGCGGAGCTATGATACTTAGCACCATGGATGGAAAGACTTCCACACCACTGAGAACGCAGACATAGTCAAAAAATACTATGCATGAATGAGACCCGCTAGGTCGATTGACCTAGGCAAAAGTAAGGGCATCCTGGCGAACCAAAAGAGGTTCGGGAAAAAGTTAAGGATATATACAAAATATGTACACCCGGCAAGTCGAAAACCTACAGCGACTTGGGCAAAAAGGGTATCGGTGGTGAAAACCTTAGAAAGGCGGTCTAGGCAAAAGGTAGGGATTTAAGCGTACGACTATGTCTCGTCCAGATCATCCACCTACAGACTACTACTATCGGCATCCAAGATTCAAATAGCAAAAATCAATTCACTCAATTTCTACTAACAGCAAGGAGATGAGATAGTCGAAATATATGAGCAATAGCATAGTTGAAACTCGACGAGATTATTTCCGCATAGCTTTTACTTTTATTCGTCTCTTGTATACAAATTGCTTGGCCATACACCACTCTTTCAAAATTAATGCAAATTCTTTCTTTTTACTTTACAGTGTTAATCTCTATTGTTTTTTGCATAAAATCCAATGATTGCCTTGAATGATTATATGCATTTGACAATAAACGTCTGTTCACAAAATATACGAAAAAGCGAACGAACAAAAAGTAATTACTACAAACTCGAGGAATTGAGATGACGACTAAAAGTCACCAATGCATCCCCCGCAGGTTACTTTCACAAGAGTACAATCCCCACAGAGCCATCACTCTCCCTATCAAAGGCAAACCTTCTCGCCAGTATTAATCTCCACTAGTGTTACGATACTTGGCTTCATCGCATTAGTCCCGAGTGATCTTAATCGCTTCACCGTTACATCGGTCTCGACGTAGCAGTTTATCTAAGTAAACACAAAGATATTTACCCCCAGCAGAATATCTTTCGACGATTATCATCCCCTGACAGCAGCAATATCCAGACTCGAAACTTGGTCAGATAGTGCATCGGAGGAAACCTACATATCTCTTTCCTCAATCAGAGGATCCAACGAACTTCAGATTCATCACCTCAAAAGATTTTTCAGCTTTACGCCCCCTTCAGCGTTGCCCCATTACATCGGTCTCGAAGCGTTATTCAGATACTCCCAGCAAGATCTGCGCATAAGATCCCCAGCGGAGTACCTCCAAGTTGTTATTCTTTCCAACAACATTAATATGTAGGCTCGAAACTTTGTCAGATAGTGCATCGAAAAAAAGCATCTCTTTCCCCTCCAAGTCAGGGTTTTCAACAACCATCCCAATGGTAATCGGTAGGGGCGATCCTCATCTTTTTCAAGATGGATATGTTTTGAAATACCACAACATCTACATTCATACATTATTCATAAAAATCATAACATGTGCACATATCATTCACGAACATTGTCATATGCTTGCATGCATCATAATCTGCATAGAACTAACTGTATCCTGTCGAGATTTATTTCCCTAACAGGTAAAAGCACTTTTCTAAACGGAAGGTCAAAGGTTAATACCCGAAACAAGACGGGGAACCCAATCTGAAAGACCACACAATTTGTCTTCCGACAAAAGGTCAAAGATTAATACCCGAAACAAGGCAATACGAAAGACCACAATTTGTCTTCCGACAAAAGGTCAAAGATTAATACCCGAAATAAGACGGGAAACCCAATCTGAAAGACCACACAATTTATCTTCCGACAAAAGGTCAAAGATTAATACCCGAAGCAAGACGGGAAACCCAATCTGAAAGACCAAACAAATTGTCTTCTGGCAACAGGCATTGGATCAAAGCAAGACGGGAAAGCTATTCGCATTCTACCGATTATTCACCTCAAGAATAGCAAAGACGAAGGTTTATTCTGACTCTCTCTATCAACAACAACTACAGATTCTAGCGTACGACTCAGTTGTCCCGGATGGCATCTTTAAGCCCATCTCCGACTACTTGTCAACATCTCTCCACCTTCAGAATGCTGCATATTTGGTTAAAAAACAATATACACCAATAACTTCATTCGAAAACGAGCGTGAAGTCTAACGTGCGACTCAACATCAACCGCTCCCAGATGGCATCTTAAGCCCATCTCCGTGCTTTCTTCTATCTTCAAAAATACCTACAGAGTCTAACGCACGGCTCATTCCCCAACATCAGTCTCTCTTGATGGCATCTTAAGCCCATCTCCGATGTTTCTCCTATTCAAATGACGTACGCGAGTCTAGCATACGAATTGCTCTCATTTCGACTGCTCAAATATGTTCAATCATCTACCTTAAGCATTCAAGTACTCGAGATTGAGTGGGGTGGCCCCCACTTCTCGCCTCATACTGGTTCAGGGAGGTCCTCAATCAAGTGAGCCTCCAACATTTCCAGTGGTCATCATGCCTCATCACATGCTTCAAAGAATCTCCATGTGAAGTTTCAAGCCTTACAAGTCAAGTTTCCTCAGACAATTGCTCAGATAGTTGAAAATCAGTTGTATTGGACAAAAGTCAATTGTGGTCAACATACAGTCAAACTTCATAATTTTTGGTCAACATCAATATTTTGAAGTGATATTCATCATTTGGTCAAGGGTTGATCATGATTCATCAAGAAAAGTCAGAATTGATCAAAAGTCAAAGTTTCTAAATTGGGCTTTCTTAGACAAAAGTCAACGGAACTTTGACCAGGCATAACTTTCACATACTTTATCAGAAATTTTTCCACCACAACTCATTTTGAAGAGAATTCAATTCTCTACAACTTCATGTCTCACAAGCTTGGGCAGAAAATGCTTCATTTGGAAGTTATGGATTAAAACATTACAAGTCATTTTAAAAGTAAACAAAAAGTCAACTTTTTGTTAAGAAGTGTTCATGAGCATGGAAACTCCAATGAAGATGAAACCAAAAGGGTTGTTTAGAAGACATCTTGAGCTTTCTAAAAAGTCCAAGAACACCCAAACATGTTAAAAATTGAGCAAGATACACTTTGTCCAAGTTGAGCATTTTTTAGGAGGTGCACAAAGAGAAATACTTGACAAATGCAAATATTTTCCAAACGGGCTTATAATTTTATGGTCCAAACTGGATCTTAACATTATCCATGGTCTCTATACACCTTGCCACGCCTCCCTTCTAATTTATTTAATTTATTTTGGATTTAAAGCATTAAATTCAATTTTAAATTAAATAAAATACAAAAGCAAGGTATAAGACAAGTTGGGCTTGATTTCTACCTATCTTAAGGACCAAGGAAGCCCAAATAACATGCCAAATTCGTGCAAGATGCTACAAGGAAGGAAAAATGCAATTTTGGAAATATTTGATAAATATTTACAAGGGAATATTTTTGCATTCAAAGCAATATATTTTCTCATTATTTCTGATCAAATTTCATGCTCTATAAATACATGATGCATTCACAAGCACAAGGGACAAAACCCTAGCCTCATGAGCCAACCCTAAAGTTCACAAATTTTTCATAAACTTGCAAAATTCGAAATCATATCTCCAGCCAGTTTTAAGCCAAGGCAGTCATCCATTCTTTCTCCTGAACATCGCAGGAGTTAATCGAGCTTTACCGACCACAAGCACCAATTCGTCTCCCTAAGTGCACCAGTTTGGTAAAGGTTCTTAAAACTCAAGTTATTGATTCATGTAAAATAAACTGTGTTTATGCATTCATACGTGTTCATGATGTTATTTAGTGTCCATTTGATGCTTTGCTTTTGAGTTTTGACACAGGAATATGTATCTGCCATTGTTAGGGCAAAACTACTGAGAGCTTTGAAGCTCAGAATATAGGGATTTTTAGGGCAAGCCAATACCACCATTGAACTCGCAGGGGTCGATTTAGGGGGGGTAGCCTTGATATTACGCTTGAATTCTCTCTATTTTGCAGGTTTAAGAAATCATCCAACCAGAGAAGATGACCGAAGGTCCGATCTAGGGTTTCTGACTTGAACCAGCAGAGAAAACCTTGCATATGTATTAATCCATGTAAATTGATTCATGGATGTATCACTGCCCCAGCGGTTAACCTTGGACGCATTAAGTCACTTGTTTCTAAGGGCACGGGTTCGAACCCTGCCTTTTGTCATAATTTCTATTTTGTTTTGCTGAGTTTCAGGTTCCAGAAGCATGCTCTCCAGAAGTCATGCCCAGACGCTCCAGTTTCTGGCCCTTATTATCACGCGCTACGCCCCAAAAGCTCCAGCTTCTAGGCGCATCCTCCACAGAAAGCCCTAGAAGGGCATACTTTTGGGCGTCTCCAGGCCAGAAAAGCCCCAGAAATTCCAATTTTTGGGCACCTCCAGCGCAAGAGCCCCCAGAAGTGCTTACTTCTGGGCATGGTCAGCAAGAGGTTTCCTAGAAGCTCCAGCTTCTGGGAGAATTTCATCTAGAAGCACTCTGACCCTTTTTCTTATTTTTCCATTTTTATTCAATTAATTTAATTTATTTTCAAATATTTTTTCTAACACATTAAAAAACACCAAAAAATATTTTCTTTTTTGCATTTAGGTCAGAAAAATACTAATTTAATTTTTGGCATATAATATTATATTTTTGCATGCATATTTTAATTAATTGTTAATTAACCATAAAATTGACTTTTAATTATTTTTTTCCTTACTAAAATCAATCCAGAAAATTCTCAAAAAAATCATTTTTCTCATCTAATTAGGTTAGCTGACCTTAAAAACTTTTTCCTAACTCAAAAATCTTTTTCTCTAACATATTTTCTATTATCTTCAATTTGATTATTTTTCCGATTATTATGTATCTGCTTCCAGGTTGTAATAGTTAGGATAATTTTCTCGCATTTCTTTTTTCCATATCATGTAATTGCTCATGGGATGTAATAGTTTAATTAGGATTTACTTTCCGTACTCCTATATTATGTAACTGCCCCAAAGCCATGTAATAGCGTAGGACTTACCTTCCGCACTTTACTTTCCGCAATTTACTTTCCGCAATTTACTTTCCGCACCCATATGAATTGCTAGTAACTAGGCGTGTATGGCAAGATAAAAACGAATGTAGATCACTTCTAATTGCAAGATAGCTTACCTGAATACAACACACTCTTTTCACACATGCACCCCCCTAGAGTATTCTCTCTTGTTGCCTTTCGAATAAATGGTCAAGTCCCTCGAACGTAGAGGTATCCTAGCATTGTTGCCTACAAACATATCATCATAGTCCCTTCAATACAAAGATCATAGTCCCTCGATGTTGCCTATGAATACATGATCTCGTCCCTCGATTGTTGCCTACGAAAAGTGATTATTGTCCCTACGAATGTGCTAGGATACTCCTACAAGTTGCCTTCTATGACCATCCGATGTCCCTTTACATCCAACGAATAGGGTTATCTACCAACTAATGGTATGGATGGCGCTATTCTAAAGGAAAATAAAATAACACGGAAATGACCGTTTTGAGTAGGTAATAGACTTTTAGTTGCTTGCTCTATCAAAATACTTTTCACACCTCACACTTTTACAAAGTTAAAACACTTTTCAAAACGAAACATTTCCAAACACTTCGTATACATTCCAGCGTGAATCATTACGAAGTCAAAGCGAAATGCCTTTTCAAAACATTTTCAAACACACACACAGAAAGCAATTTTTAAAGTGAGCTAAAGCAACTAAGAGCCCGTAGATAACTGCGGATGGAAAGGGTGCTAATACCTTCCCTTTTCATAACCTCCTCCCTTACTTAGAATCAAACGAAGGTCTTTTCCTGTTCTTTGCACCTTCCCTTAATTGGATAAAAGAAAAGTCGGTGGTGACTCTTGCTATCCACAACATTTGCGATCAAAAGCAAAACAATCCAAACTCAGTTCTCCCACTGTATTACAATGTGGCGGGATCCTACACCCGGATCCAGATTTCCTTAGGTAAGTAGCAATAAATCACCGCGATTGTTAGGCGTATACCAAAACGGTCAAAATAATGGCTACGATTAGTGCGACACTTTGGATGTCCCGATGTTCCTCATGTTCAGTTGAGGAAATATTTGGCATCTGCGTGGTGTCATCAAGCACTAACTCAACTTTAGAACCCTAATTGACCCATCTTGGCCATTAGAAGGTAATGAGATAGCCGACTTCGGTGCAGACTGAGGTCTGTTGATACTCGATGCTACGCTCATTAAGATTCGACTTTCGGGATGTTTCGGTCGACCACTTGGTAGTCGTATTGAAATAAAGCCTGCGAGAAAGATCGATGATATGAGATTCCTAGAACCCGGTTACTATTATAGGACAGGTTGAACCCACTCAAACTCTGGTAGGGTAGACACCTATACCTCATGCAAGCCTTAAACCTAGGACTATTGTGTGAATTGCTTGTATGTGTTATTTAAACATTAAACATGACATCATGACATCATATCATTTCTAACCATTTCAAGGACCTAGGGATTTATCTTTGCTCTTTGTTGTGGGGTTATGGCTTATAGGAGACTATCCGAATCAACTTTGTGGTTATACCTTCTCAACTCAAGGAGTTCGTCTCAAAAGTTCCCGATCACTCTCAGCTCTTCAAAAGGCATGGTTATCTATTCGACTTGGTTACCTCCGGTTTTGAAGAAGATATGATGAACGTCATATTCCAATTCTTTGATCCAAAGCATCATTGCTTTACTTTCCCAAACTATCAGTTGGTACCTACATTGGAGGAGTTCTCTAAGCTACTTGGTATACCCATTCTTGATCAAATACCATTCACCGGTTCAGAAAAATTTCTGAAGTACGAAGACATCGCATCAGCGTTACAACTAAGGCGGTCAGACATTGAAGACAATTGGGAAACAATAAGCGGAGTTAAGGGTTTGCTTGCTAAGTTCCTAATAAAGAAAGCTCGAGAATTCCTAAAAGCCATGAGTTTCCATGCTTTTGAAGACGTTTTGGCTTTGCTAATATATAGTTTGGTACTATTTCCTAATCCAAATCAATTCATAGACCTAAACGCCATCAAGATTTTCCTCAATCATAATCCTGTGCCTACTTTGCTTGGAGATATTCAGAATTATCTCCATACTCGTACTATGAAAATACAAGGGGCTCTCATGTGTTGCATACCATTATTACCCAAGTGGTTTATTTCGCACCTTCCTCGGTCAGTTATAAAGAACGGGCAAAGGATGAAGTGGTCTAAAAGGTTGATGTCACTCTCTCATTTAGATATTTGTTGGTGTCTTTACTTTCAAAAGGATTTCACCTTCATTGAGCATTGTGGTGAATTCCCTAATGTACCACTCCTTGGCATAAGGGGAGGTATCACTTACAACCCTTCTCTAGCGCTACGATAGTTTGGTTATGCTCAAAGAGATGGTCCTCATGATATACTTCTCCAAGACATCGTATTTGACTATGATAGCGATCTCCATGGTTATCGTAGAAGATTTATCTTGCGCTTAGGGCATGGTAAAGAAAATTGATACCAAAACCTTGGGGCATAAAAATTCCATTCCTTGGAAACTTACCTCAAATGGGTGCGAGCTCGAGCTCAAAATCTCATGATGCCATATATTGCTATCCTGCCAGTGATCATCGAACCTGTTGTTGTGGGTGACGAACCATATACCATTCTTCATCCAGACATGCCTACTATTTTGAAAAATTAAAGAGATCCTAGATTCAACTCAAAGAAGAAAGGGATACATTCGAAGCCTAGTGCTATGCAAGCGAGAAAAGTATTGGGTATGGTGCTTCACAAGGGCGAGGCATCAACACCTACTTCAACACAAAAAGGAAGCATCCATGGGAGACCTAAGCTCTAGGAATTTCATTTTACTGTCTAAACTTTCATTTGTACTTGTCAAGTCAACTAATAAAAAGTCTGTTTCTTGCTTGTTTACCAAATTTAAATTCCTAAAGGTCCTTCAAAACATTGCATTGCATATCATAGCATAACATTTCATAATAGGTACTTGAAGATCGGTTTCTCATTCTCTCCTTTATTTATTTCAGAGAAATGGCTATCGAACAAGCGTCAAAGATCTCAGGCTCGAGCAGCTCGGTTCAGGAGATGTTCATCAATCGGCCCAAGGTTAGAAAGATCGAAGAAGCTCATCACCATAAAGAAGAAGACAGTTGGCCTCATCAACATGGGGAAAAGGTTTAGAGGTCCAGTCAAGGTAGTCAGACAACTTGAATTCTCAAACAAGAGCGGCGAAACTAAAGGTAGCGTCAAAAACAATGAAGGAGGCCATCATGAGTCTGAAAGCAAAGAGGAAGACTATATGAGTGAGCAATATCCTAACGATGAAAAGTACAAGCAACTTGAAGACCTCCTGAATGTTGTGGAGAATCTGAAAATGTTAGGGTTGAACTTTGATGATTTGAGTCTGGTTCTCGGAGTGGTAATTCCCCTCAAGTTCAAGGTCTATACCTTTGCTAAATATGATGGCATTTCTTGCCCGAAGCTGCATCTAAAGTCCTATATTTAGAAGATCCATCCTCATACTGAAGACAAGAAGCTATGGATATATTTCTTTCAAGAGAGACTGTCCGGAACACGGTTGGAGTGGTATTATCGACTAGAGTACCACATTCATACACGGAATGATTTGCGGATGCTTTCTACAAGATATCAATACAATGTTGAATTGGCACCAACCCGTATGCAATTGCAGAGCATGTCAGTGGGTCGTGACGAGAAGTTCAAAGAGTATGCCCAAAAATGGAGAGATGTAGCAGGCAGAGTTCAACCACCCTTGTCTAATAGGGAATTGGTTGATATGTTCATGGGAAAGTAGAGTTAAAAAAGATTTGTTGCAAGCTGATTTATTTACAGGATGTCCTGACGACTGCCGTTGGTGTGCATCTGAATCAGATGGATGTGCTTGGTTGAAGAGACGTGTTCAACACGTGATGGACAATCGAGAAGTGTTATTCCTAAAACCTCCGTCTGTAGAGAGTCTATGCAAAGATGTTGCTAAAAGTCTAAAGATCGAAGACGTAAGCGAAGCCGTACCAGAAGTTTGGGATACCTTGGGGAAACCAAGTGGAAAATATGATTTCATGGTGAAGTATACCACTCTTGATAGCTACAAGATCGCAATTGAAGATATCAAGGCAAGCTGGATGGGAGATGATTATCCGAAGAATATCTTTGATGTGAACATAATAAGGATCACTTCTGCTGATTCTGCACCTAGAGTGGCACCTCTCATTATTACCTCGCCCAGATCAATTCCGTATTCCTCTAGCAAAGCTATACCTTTGAATTATGGGGCCGAAGTCTACTATCATGGCGTCAAGCAAGAACCATTAACCATTAAAGACAATACCGTTGAAGCTATAAATCCTGACATTGACAATATCACCGGATCAAACAAAGTAACTCGAACCGGAAGAGTGTTTTCTCCAGATATCTCTCCTCCAAAGACACTCTTGAACCGATTAACATTCACCTCTTGAACCAACTCCGAGATTAAGGGAAAGAAAGTGACTCAACACAGCAGGCGAAATACCAAAGGAAGTTGCTGAAGGTACCTCCAGACAAGAAATGGAGGAAACTCTAAAGATCATTAAGAAGAGCAACTACAATGTAGTGGAACAATTGGGACAAACTCCATCCAAGATTTCCATGCTAGCTCTGTTATTATGCTCTAAGGCTCATGCTAAAGCCTTGGTGAAATTCGAAGAATGCTCACATCTGGGAAGACATACATTGACTAATTCAAAAGTTGTATAGCTAGCTTGACCGTGGTGGTTTAGGCTTTTCGATCTTGATCGACTCTGAAAACATAACAAAACCTTGCACACTCTATTGAATGCAAGGAATCACTTTGTCTTACGTATTGGTCGATAATGGATCTGCTTTGAATGTCCTGCGGAATAGAGCTCTCGACCGACTTAATGCTGAAGAAGTGGTCGTGAAACCTAGTGACATAATCGTAAGAGCTTTTGATTGTTCGATCGAAAAAACAGTACTTGGAGAGCTCAACTTACCGATCAAAGTAGGTTCCCATACTTTTGACTTTACTTTATTTGTAATGGACATTCGTCTAGCTTATTCTTGCCTACTTGGATGCCCTTGGATACATAGGGAAGGTGTCGTTACCTTTACTCTACATCAGAAGTTGAAGTACCCGGTGAAGGGAAAAATTATTACATTATGCGGAGAAGAAGAATACATGGTAAGCCATCTGCAGTCATTCCGATACGTCGAAATAGAAGGTGAATTTGTCGAAACTCCCTGTCAAGCTTTCTAAGTAATTCCACGAGTCATGTCGGTCGACTCTCTTGTCACTCCTAAAGTTACTAGATGTTGACGCTAATCGAAATTTTTTCACTAATTCAATTACAAACAAAACAATGAAGTCACCATCTAACTTTATTTATTTCTAAAGAGGAAATGGGAAATATATATATATAACTTATGAAACAAAAATGTGAAATAAAATGGCCGTAAGGACCAAGAGATGCAGGTTTCGGAGTCGGTTATGCAAGGGGAAGGTATTAGCACCCCTCACATCCATCGTACTCGATGGGAACCGTTTAGTTCTAAGTGTGTTTGTGTGTTTAAAAATTAATTTGCAATCTTCTTATTATTATGCGAAAAAAGAGAGATGAAAAGAGAAACATGTTTTAATTTTTTGAAAGTGTGCTCGCCAAGATGTTAGAATCTCGTGCCTACGTATTCCCCAAGTGCGATGGAAAAGTCAGAGCTTACGTAGTTCTCGGTTGCGAGAATATGTGTTGGTTGGTTGATTTTATTTATGAAAAATAAGAGCTTAATCGTACGTGGACAATAAGACATCACTAGTATAATTTGCATGTGAGCGAAAAAATATCGCATGTGAGCGATGTAAGTTTGAAAAAAGGACTTGCACGTGGGCAAGGTTTGATGAGTTTTAATTGATTTTAAGTGGGTGAAAAGTACCGAACAATAGGACTAACGTCTTACGATTCAAATACTAGAAACCAGAGGAGCTAATGCTCAGATGAGTCGTCTATCACCCAAAAGATTTTCTCATGAAAAAGTGAAGTGAAACAAAGTTCACGTTTGTTAGGAGTCTTTAAACAATTGGTCTAGTGTCCAAAGATTTAAAGACTTAGAGTTCATTTGACACAAGTTTTCAAACAATTGGCCTAACGTCCAACGATTCAAAGACTTGGGTTTTATTGTGAAAATGAATTTTTTTAATGACACTCGACGTTGGATCGAGGTTTAGAAATTTATTATGAAAGTGGTGAATGAAAATGAGAAAAGATTTGGGCTATGATTAACCAAGAAAACTTGATTAATCTCGAGAGAATAGACAAATGTCTACTCCATACTTTGAGGCCCTTACGATGAGAACTTGGTATATGGACCAAGGCGCGAGAATGAAAATGAGGCGAATAGTTGCGAACATTCATGGGAGTATAAATAAAGAGCCCATACAAGGTGACTTGCACAAATGATAAGGCAATTTACATTGTGTAGGTGCATCTTGAAATAAATTTAATCGATTAACTAAACAAAGTTTAATCAAGTAATTAGTTTAATAAAATTAATTAGATGGACTAGTCAATTTTAAATAATCCAATGAAATAATTAAATAATGTTTAATTAATCAATTAAAGTCTCATTGTAAGCCAAAACAAGCGTGGTGTGTGCACCATCGTGGACGTTACAACTTCTAATGCGGTTTTGTGAAAAAGAAGGATGATTTGGTTATGTTGGGTTTGCTCTGTGTTGTTCTGTTTTGAGGTGAGTGAAAGGGTTGCAGATTTTACTGCTTATTTTTGTGTTCTAAGAAGAGTTTGGAGAAAGTTTTTTTTTTGTAGGGTAATTGTTGATTTTCAGATGAAGGGTGAAGGTGTTGTTTTATAGACGAAAACTTGGGCACAAAGCTTTGAGGTACAAATTGTACAAGAATTAGCTGGAACATTGTTGGTGGAATGGTAGTGGAATGAGAGTGGGAGAAGGATTGAATTTGAAAATTGTACTGACTTTTGTTTCATTCATTTTGCAGATTGTAGTATTTGAAATTGTAGGAGGTAGTGGAATAATGGTATAGTGTGAACAAGTAGCAACAATAATATTATTATTATTTTTCTTCTCTTTGGATTTGTACATAAACAAATATAATTATAATTTAAATGTTAAAAGAAAAAAGAAAAATATGATTTGTTTCTATACATGAAAAAACTATAAATCTAAAAATATAAATAAATAAGTAAATAAATAAAATTAATTACTAATCAAATGATAAATTTTAATCGATAATCAAATCTTAAAAATTCAATTATTAATAAAAGATCAAATTTAACTAGTAATAGAATTGTAATTAAATATGATAAAATTGCAAAAAGAATAAAAATAGCGATTATTAAACTCGGATATTAATAGTGTAAAATGATGTAGTAATGATAAATTGATAAATAAAAGTTAAGTAAAAAGTTTGTAAATACAAAATAAAATTTTGTTATTAAACTATTGATGTATTACTCGAAAGAATGTATTGTTAATCTATTCTACTTTTTATTTCCTTATTAGACAAAATAAATCTTTTCAATAATTAAAAATCTAAATTACGAGAAAAAGATTACTTAACTAAAATAAAAATAAAAAGACAAATAATTGAAGATTAAATTAAATAATGAAAAGAAAGTATCCTATGTGTGTGTATATATATGTGTTATGATAATACTGACCTTAATTAAAACAATCTTAATTATTAATTAAATATAAATTTCAATCAATAATTAAATTTAACACTTAATAAAATATTATATTTAAATAACAATTTTTTTTTTAAAAAAATAAAATAAAAAAAAGAGAATTTAGAAGGTAAAAAAAAAAAAAGAAACAAATGTGCAAAATTTAAAATGATGCAAATATGACTAAGACTACTTTGATGCAAAATATATTCAAATACAAATTAACAATGCAAAGTCAAAATGCTAACTAAAATTCAAAGACATTATAAAAATGCAAATGCTAGTAAAATGCAAGAGATAACATAATTATTAACTAAAGATGTGAAGCCAAATATAAAAATTGATTACTAATGCGGGATGCGAATAAGACAATGTAAAGTGATGCAAATAAAAAATTCATGGCGAAATTTAGGGTGTGACAGTTGCCCCTATTTAATTATCTTTTAGCCTAATAACGTGGATCAATGGTTGAAAGTAATTAAATACAAACATGACACAATTTGCCTAAATCTAACAAAATGATATGATATGGGATGAATGTATGAATTCTACTACTGGGGAGATGAAAACTGAAAGTAAACTATGTGGGGATTAAATAAGGTAAATTGCGAAAGAACTATCATCAATGTGTGGGTTAGTGAAAAATGATATGACATCCTCGATCAATGGATCGAGTTAAAAAAAAAAAAAAGAAATAAAGACCAACATTAATCAATGGATTAATGAAGGTGAACAACAAAGAACTAACATTAATACATGGACTAGTGAAAGTAAATAATAAGAACTAACATCAATGCGTGGTTAATGAAAGTAAACAGCAAGACCTAACATCAACATGTGGGTTAATGAAAGTAAACAACAAGAACTAACATCAATGCGTGAGTTAATGAAAGTAAGCACAAAGACTTTGCAATAAGTAGATTGACAAAAATAAAGACCGACACCAATGTGTGGATTAATGAAAATCGACACATCGTCCTCGACCAATGGATCGAGTTCAAAAAACAAGAAATAAAGTCAACATTATCCAATGGATTAGTGAAGGTAAACAACGGACTAAGATTATTACGTGGATTAATGAAAGTAGACAACAAGAACTTGACATCAACACGTGGGTTAATGCAAGTCAACGCGATATCTCAACCAGTGGGTTAAGTTTGAAAAGTAAGAAAGAAAACCAACATCGACTAGTGGATTGATGAAGGTTAATTGAAAAACTATTCTTAACCATTCGCTCGAATGCTGGAAAATAAATGATTAAATTCAACGGTGGGTTGTCGAAGTGAAAGGTTATCCGCAACCAGTGGGTTGATTCAAATTGACAAGGAAATAATTATAAAATCCAACCAGTGGGTTGACTAATGGGTAATATGATAACTGTCATACCCCAAAATTTGCCCTCTATCTTCTCAAGGCATTTCATACATCTATACTCAAGGATTCCTCAAGGGTTGATCAGACAAACCCTCTCCTAGACAATCAACCCAAACTAGGGTTTGGTGATTCTCAGATCAAAGTGATCAAAGTGGATTTCCAACATCTCCAATGTTCATCATGCCTCCTCATATGCTTCAAATGTTCTCCATGTCAAGTTTCAAGCTTCACAAGTCAAGTTTCCTCAGACAATTGCTCAGATGGTTGAAAATCGGTTGTATGGACAAAAGTCAACTGTGGTCAACATACAGTCAAACTTCATGATTTTGGTCAACATCCTCATTTTAAGTTACATTCATCATTTGATCAAGGGTTGATCATGATTCATCAAGAAAACTCAAGATTTGCTCAAAAGTCAAACTTTCTAAATTAGGGTTTCTTTGAGAAAAGTCAACCAAACTTTGGCTGAGCATAACTTCTTCATACTTTCTCAGAAATTTTCCACCACCTCTTGTTTTGAAGGAAATTCAATTCTCTACAACTTCATGTCTCACAAGAATGTTCAAAAAATGCTTCATTTGAGGGGTATGGATCAAAACATTACAGGTCCTTTTCAAAGTCAACAAAAAGTCAACTTTTTGTTTTGAAGATATATTGAGCATGGAAACTCCAATTGAGATGAGATCAAAAATGTTGGTTAGAGGACTCTTAGAGCTTTCCAAAAAGTCCAAGAACACTCAAAAATGTGGAAAATTGAGCAAGATACACCATTCATAAGTTGAGCAATTTTGAAGAAGTGCACAAAGAGAAATACTTCTAAAAATCAAAATTTTTGCAAATGGGCTTACTTTCTCTTCATCCAAACTTGTTCCTTATGCAATTAGGAATATCCAAGCCCAATGCCACGAATTTTTATTTTATTTTGCTATTTAATTTGTATTTTATTCATTTAAATACAAATTAAATTCAAAAATAAAGTATAAAATCAAAATTAAATGCAAATTTGATTTTTCTCTCTTCCTTGAGATCCAAGCAACTCAATAAAACCAGCAAATTTCGAAATTTGGTTGGATATGGCAAGATTTGATTGAAAATTGATCAAAAAGATGGAAATTTGATTTGGTACAAAATCAAATATGTTTTGCATTGATTAGTGATTGATTCTTTCTCAAATCAACTCTGAATCCATCTATATATACAACACATGCCACACGAATTAGGGTAGAAAAAGCGGTTGAGAAACCCTATTGAAGCTCAACAAAACCGTGCTATACAAGCTACTAGCGACCATCGATCGGTGGTTTTCAATTGCTTTTGAGGATTCAAACACATTGCTTGGCATCCCTGGAAGCATTCCAGACCCTCACTTTGCTCAAAACCATCCAAAATCAAAGAATCCGAATTCGGTTTGTTCAAGAAAATTTCAAAATCGATTTCTCATATTCATGCATTATTAACATGTTTTATTGTTGTTTTGTGATTGGTGATAAGTTTGCAAGCGATCTGGCGAGTTAATTGTGTTTTATGGCACGAAACTCGATATGCCATGATTAGGGTTCTTGACCACGATTTAGGGTTTTCCTTAAACGGAAAAATTGGACCTCGAGACCATTACCAATGCATTCGGAATAATGTCTTGAATCGAACCATGGTCTTAGAATTCATTTATATTATCTGTATGTGGTTTTTGATTTCGCCAGGGTTGTAGCGTCGAACAAAGGCCGACGCTGGATTTTCAAAAATTCAAATCGGGGAAGATGAAGTCTGGCGCGAGTTTGATACAACCAGGGGACGACGCGTGTTTACATTCCACTCGTTTCAATTTCCAAACAGTTGGACAAGCTGGCTCAGTTGGTTGAGGCGTTCACGTGCAAGGATACCCTCGGTCATGAGTTGAATCTCCCGGGACCGGTTCTATTTTTCTTTTACAAACTTCCATATTTTTCATATTTTCTAATTTATTTAATATTTTGCATGCATTTTAATTTATTTCAATATTTTTATTCATGCATTAAAAAATCATCAAATTTTTTTTTCTTTTTGCATTTATCTTCAGAAAATGTTTATTTAATTTATAAAATTTAAAAATATTATTTTGCATGCATATTTAATTTTATTCATAATTTATCATTCAAATCACTTTTAATTAGTTTTAATTATTAAATCTTTTCAAAAATCCCAAAAAATTATTTTAGCATATTTATGTTATTTCCAGCATGAGATATTTTTCTCATCTAAAAATTTGCATTTTTACTAACATTTTCCTCTTATTCGATTCCTCTCGTATTTTCCGATTTCTCATTCTCTTGCAGGTTGTCCCGTTTCAGACGATTTCTTTTATCGTTTTCTTTTTTCCAATTATGTAACTGCTCATGGGATGTAATAGCTTAATTAGGCTTTTATTTTCCGCATTGTTTAAATTATGTATCTGCCCCAAAGCCATGTAATAGCGTAGGATTTATCTTTCTGCATCTTTACATTCCCGCATTTTAATTTCCGCACCCTATAAACTGCTAGTAATTAGGCGTGTATGGCAAGATAAAATTGAACATAGCCCACTAATTTTCAAGATAACACATATTTGAATCAACACACTCTTTTCACACATGCACCCCTTAGGGTAATTCTCTCTCGTTGCCTTCTGAATTCAAATGGTCATGTCCTCGAGCGTAGAGGTATTCTAGCATGCCTTCAAAACAAGTCATCATAGTCCCTTCGATACAAAGATCATAAGACCCATGATGTCGCCTCGAATACATGATCTTGACCCTCGATTGCAGCCTCTGAAAATGATGATAGTCTATTCGTGTGCTAGGATACTTCTCTGAGTTGCTTTCTATGACCATCGATGTCCGAATGTCCGCTTACATCCAACAAATGAGCTACCTACCAACTAATGGTATGGATAGCACTATTCTAAAGGCGTAAAATAACAGCGACCATTACGAGTAGGTAATAAGACTTTTAGTTGCTTGCTCTATCAAAATACTTTTCACACCTCACACTTTTGTCAAACTCTTTTCAAAGCGAAACATTTCGAACACTTTGTATACATTCCTACATGAATCATTACAAAGTCAAAGCGAAATGCCTTTTCAAAACATTTTCAAACACGGAAAGCACAATTTTAAAGTGATCTAAGAGCAACTAAGAGCCGTAGATAACTACGGATGGAAAGGGTGCTAATACCTTCCCTTTTCATAACCTTCTCCTTACTCGAATCTAACGAAGGTCTTTTACGTACTTTTACCTTCCCTTAATTGGATAAAAGAAAAGTCGGTGGCGACTCTTGCTATCCGCACATTTGCGATACAAAAACCTACAAAGTCAGTTCACCGTGTTACAATAACAACTTCAATTAATGGATTGACGCATATACATATGATGAATGATCAATGCATGAAACGTTTTTTTTGGACGTGGCCAAAAGGAATTGGATTTTTGTATGATAGAGCTTGGTTTTCAGTGGAAAATACCGAGCAAGGTTTTAAGTTTTTTTGAATGTTTATGTAATGAGTGGATGCCCCATGAATGGTATGCGTGGTTTAATGCGTGATTAATGAATGCATGCATGTATGATTGAGGAAGATGATCTGAATGTTTTTGGATGAGTGCCCCAATTGATGGTTATAGGTAGATTAAAATGAGAAATGTTTCTGAAAATGGTCCTTTGGCAAGATATTGCAAGCATGACTTCCCGACACTTCTTGTGAGTTCAGAAATTGTTGATGATTGTGAACTGATGTGCTTGTGAGCATCTTTGGAAATGAAGAGGTCTTGGCTCTGAGTGCCCCAGAATGTTGAGTTCTCGAAAAGTTTGGATCAACAGAAGTTTGGCACTAACTGTTGATCTATGAAGATGACATGCCCCAATGCTTGGAACTCTAAAACTGGAATGCCCCTGATTGTGATCAGCTCTTGAAGAGAAGGCTTTTCCCTGATGGGATAACTTTGCAGATGATGAATATTCTTCAACTGCTGAAATTCTCTTGATGTGAAGTGCTAAACTTGCAAATGAAATTGTTTTCTTACAATGGTAATTTTAAAAGCGATGATTATGCAAACTTTTTTATTGAAGAAATTGCGGTAAACAAAAATGGATAAATCCTGATGAGGATGCAATAGAAATTTGAAAATTCAAGATATGAAAAAGCGATGTGATAATGTGATATCGACACCAATTAATTATCAAACACAAGGAGTCAGGTTAACGCAACCTTGCTTTAGTATGCTTTCAAAAGAAACCTTGCTTCAATTAGGTCTTTTGAATGTTGTAACGTGGTATGGGTTCACGGTTTATGAAACAAAGGATATAAGGCTCAAATTTTTATTTGTACCTAACCCATTCTTAGTGATGTTCTCCATTTCCTATGTTCAGTTAATTGATTGATTCAACTTCCAAGAGGAATTTCAAATGACGTGATTGTGAGAACCAATACTCTTTGAGGCGACAATCACCTATTCTTCTTTGGAAAGTCACACAAGTTTGTTCTTGCTTTGATTTGTCGAGATCTTTGATGATCTTTGTTTGATTTTCTTCTTCTTTTTTTTTATTTGTCACTTTTGTATTTGAACAACTTGTGTGACAACTATTTGTCTGATGTGAGAATTTGATGATTGTGACTGCCATAATGATGGTTCTTTGAGGAACAACCGTTGTAAGCTTTGAATTTTGCACTTCTTTGACATTGTGTACGATAAATGGATATGTTTGAACCTTTGTGAAGGTATCTGGAATGATACATGATGACATGATTCTCTTGGAAATCGAATGTATCAATTGCTTTAACTGAACTTTTACCCTGCCCCAGGTTAAGATTGAGGATTTTAACTATTCGTAGAAAGAAACTCCTACTTCTAAGCTCAAAGAGGTTAACGAGGGATTATCTTCCTTATATCTCCACTATTTGGGGATTTCAAGCAATGCTTGTACATCATCAGCAAAGTTTTATTTGTAACCATACGTTTGCAAATTGGGTATTTGTTTATCATCATCTTCCCTCTAATGTTTGCTTAAACAAGAAGAAGAAAGTGAGGTGGAAGAAGTATTGTTGTGTTTTTGTTGTAATTTTGAGTGATAACAAGAAAGTAAAAGCAAGAAAATAATATGATTAATTCAAGATGCAATGCTCATTTCATTAAAATTACGATTAAAGATAACAAAGTTCAAATGCAAACTAACAAATTACAAAAAAGAAAATTGCAACATGAAATAATAAAAGGGCCTAGTGACTATCAGTAGCAAGGATGAGCTTTACCGTTTGATAACTGGCTTTAAGAGAGTCCCTTGTGTCCTGGCGCTGCTCATGGCAAGGGATTGGCGACCACTTGAGGGACGTCCGCAAAAGTAAGTACTTTCTTATCAATCAGATCTTGAACTTTTTCCTTTAAAACCTTGCGGTCTTCAATTGAATGACCCTGCCGCTTTATGAAAATCACACTTGACATTTGGGTTGTACCCTGCAGGAAAATTTGATGTCTTAGGTTGAGTAGGTCTGGGCTCTATTGCCTTTGAATAGACCAAGTATGGCCACAATTGAGAGTAGGTCATTGGAATTGGATCAATGCGGCGAGCCTCATTCTGTTTGTAGCGGGGGCTATATTCTGATTCTGCTGTTGATTCTGATTCTGAGGTGCATTTTGTTGAGCATTCTGCGGATAACTTGGCCTAGCATTCTACTGTGCAATCTGAGGAGAATTCTGAGGAAGAGCCACCCATGGTTGTTGGTATGGAGGCATGGCAAAGTTGGGTTGCTGGTATTGAGCAACTACAACATACGGGTATGGATAGTATGGCATGAGTGGTGGTTGCTGAGCAATTGCAGGTTGGTAAGGTTGTGGTGTCTGAGATCCATTGACTGTATTGGTTTCACCTTCTTTTTTCTTCTGGAAGATTCCAGGGAATTTCTTAGCATTATTGTTGTTAGATGATCCAACAGTATTGACAATTTTGCCATTCTTCAAACCTTATTCAATTCGCTCACCAATGGTAACCAAATCAGCAAAACCAGAAGATATGCTTCCAACCATTTTCTCATAAAAGATTGGCTATAAAGTGTCCATGAACATACCCGTGAGTTCCTTTTCGTCTAAAGGAGGGTTGACTTGAGATGCTAGCTCTCTCCAACGTTGAGTATACTCCCTAAATGTTTCATGGTCTTTCATAGTCATAGATTGCAACTGTTTACGGTCTGGGGCCAAGTTGAACTTATATTGTTTTAGGAATGCTTTGACCAAGTCCCTTGTAGAGTTGATGTCTTCTCTCTTCAGGATCATATACCACTTTAGAGAAGCTCCGGTCAGACTATCCTGGAAGCAATGGATAAAAAGCTTGTCATTCTTTTCACGAGAAACCATTTTGCGGAAGTACATGGTCAAATGATATTTTGGACAAGTAAGTCCCTTGTACTTCTCGACTTCAGGGACTTTCAATTTTGCGGGCATAACCAAATCAAAAACCAAGCAGAGATTTGAGGTATCGAAACCAAAGATGTCATTTCCTTACACAGCCTTCAGCCTTTTCTCAATAACATTGTACTTTTCCTTTACTTCTTCAACTTCATCATTCTGCATTTGATCGCCATTTTGGGAGCCATCATCCTGGTATGTGAAGTGATTTCCAAAGGGAACTTGAGATATGGTGTGGATGATTGGTCGTTGTCGGGTGACCACATGCATCTGAACAGTCTACTGAGTAGATTGTCCTACTTCATGATTAATTTCATATTGTGGAGAGTAATTGCGTGGTAGACCAAATTCTAGCCAGGTGGTAGCAACATCCTGAATTTGTGGTGGCTCCACAATAGCAGTATCGACTTCAGAGATGACAGTCCTTTGAGGTGGAACAGTTCTGGCCATAATCACCTGCATCATTTTTGTGAGCTTGGTCATTCTAGACTTCAAATCATCAATCTCCATCCCGAATTCGACATTGTGTTGTTCTAGATTCTCCATTCTCAACTTGACAACAACTTTGGTTTCGTAGCGGTGTCGGGGAATCAACTTACTTTGTTAATTGGATGAATGGAAACAGATGGAATAAGTATTTTGATGGTGAAATGCATGTATGATGATGAATATGGAATGCATACAATTTTTATATGCAATAATGATGTTCATGGGATGAAATGTCACATATGAAATGCAACATAATGATAAGAACATGTTCACAAAGATGTGAATGATACATGTAAAGGATAATAAAATAGCCTATTTAGGTAAGCTCCCTATGATTTGATGGCTCTAATTTTTCTACCCAATAACCCCATACACAGGATTGTACTAGGTTTTTTTTGCTAAATATTTCTCGAAGTCTTAGATCCTTTTAACAAATATTATAATCACACGCACGATCCATGTGATGATAATATTTCCAAAAGTATCAAGAAACTCTTGTTAGTGTTTTAGGTTGGCATTAATTTTGGTAAAACTAGGCTATAGCAATGTCTTGATAAATGTCATGACATTCGAGATTGAAGATAAATCCTACCGCTAAGGATGTTAAAGGACAATTTAATCGAAGCTAAAGTCGGAAATTCGCAGAAAATCTCGATGTCATAAAGATGTTATGACATTCGGTGACATTCTTCTTCGAATCTGTTTTTCCTGAGACTTTTCAGGAAGTTTGTTGAGCTGCTAAATATTGTTTTTCTGTTATTAGAAAGCATGCTCACGTGGATGCTAGGTTAATCTTAATTAGACCTAAATTGGTTGTTGAAAAGACCATGTTTTTAGGATTAAATTAAGTGAACCCTAGTGTAACACGGTGAACTGACTTTGTAGGATTTTTGTATCCAAATGTGCGGATAGCAAGAGTCGCCACCGACTTTTATTTTTATCCAATTAAGGGAAGGTAAAAGTAACAGAAAAAGACCTTCGTTAGATTACGAGTTCGGAGAATGGTTATGAAAAGGGAAGGTATTAGCACCCTTTCCATCCGCATTTATTCTACGGGCTCTTAGTTGCTCTAGATCACTTTTAAAATTGCTTTCGTGTGTTTGAAAAAATGTTTTGAAAAAAAGGGCATTTCGCTTTGACTTTGTAATGATTCATGTAGGAATGTATACAAAGTGTTCGGAAATGTTTCGTTTTGAAAAGAGTTTTGAACTTTGAAAAAGAGTGTGTGGTGTGAAAAGCATTTGATAGAGCAAGCAACTAAAAGACTTATTTACCCACTCAGAATTGGTCGTTTTGTTGTACTTCTGCATTCCTTTAGAATAGCGCTAGTCATACCATTAGTTAGTAGGTAGCTCCATTCGTTGGATGTAAGCGGGACATTCGAAGGGACATCGGATGGTCATAGAAGGCAACTTGTAGGAAGTATCCTAGCACATATCAAAGGGACTATCATCATTTTTTCGTAGGCGACAATCGAGGGTCAAGATCATGTATTCGGAGGCGACATCGTGGGTCTTATGATCTTTGTATCGAAGGGACTATGATGATTTGTTTGGAAGGCAACGGTGCTAGAATAACTCTACGTTCGAGGGACATGACCATTTTGAAATCGAAAGGCATCGAGAGAGAATTACCCTAAGGGGTGCATGTGTGAGAGAAGTGTGTCAAATTCAGATATTTTATCTTGAAATTAGTGTGAGCTATGTTCAATTTTAGTCTTGCCATACACGCCTAATTACTAGCAATTGATAAGGGTGCGGAAAGTAAAATGCGGAATGTAAAGGTGCGGAAAGATAAACCTACGCTATTACATGGCTTTGGGGCAGATACATAATTTAACTTGCGGAAAATAAAACCCTAAATTAAACTATTACATCCCATGAACAGTTACATTATTGGAAAAAATAGAACGATAAAAGAAAAAACGTCCGAATCGGAGCAACCTGTGAAAGAATAAGAAAATCGGGAAATATGATGAAATTGAAACAAGAGAAAATGTTAGAAAAAATACAATTTTTAATATGAGAAAATTAACATATGCTGGAAATATGATAAATATATTAAAATAATTTTTTGGGATTTTTTGGAAAAGATTTAATAATTAAAATGCAATTAATAATGATTTAAATGCAAAAATATAAATAAAATAAATATGCATGCAAAAATTATATTTTTTAATTTATTAAATTAAATAAAGGTTTTTAGAAAAATAATGTAAAAAGAAAAAATGTTTTTGGTAATTTTTTAATGCATAAATAAAATATAGAAAACAATTAAAATTGAATGCAAAAATTAAATAATATGAAAAAACATGAAAATAGAGTTTTGGAAAAGTGTAAAAAAGGGATTGTCTGAACCAGGAATCGAACTGGAGACATCCCTTTCAAACCTTGAAAACCACATGCTTGACCAACTGAGCTGGCGTGCTGCACTGTTTGGAATCGGACCGATTTAAAAATAACACGCGCCGCCACCGCTTCCGCGCCATCCGATGTCTTCAACCTTTTGAATTTTCAAAATCCAATACGGCTTTTCTTCGACGCTAGGTCCCTAGCTAATATCAAAAATGCAGCACACATAATATAAATACATTCTAAAGCTATGGTTCGATTGGAAACATCATTCCGAATGCAATGGTACTAGTCTCGAGGTCCAATTTTTCCGTTTAAAGGAAACCCCAAATCGTGTTCAGAAACCCTAGTTATGGTGAAACACGATTCGCCATAAAATCCAATTGGTTTGCCCGAGCTTGCAAACTTGATTCGATTTGATTTCGTGATTCTTGATGGTTTTGAATGATATAAGAGTCGGATCGACTCTAAACAACCAAGGAACAAGATGGAATGCTCGAATCGGTGTGGATGGTGGAACTAGGATTGCTAGTCGCTTCAAGGACACGAAATTTTGACTTTAGGTTAGGGTTTGTGGAGCAATTTTTCGTTTTTCTTGATAGGTATGCATTGTACATTTATATGGATGGATTTGGGATTGAATTTGGAAAGAATCAATCAATATTCAATGGAAATCAAATTTGATATTTCCATGAAAATCAAATCTTCAAAGCTTGATCAATTTCAATCCAATCTTGCCTTTCTTGCTCCAATTTCAATTTCTTTGGCATTTGTGAGTTAATTGGACCTTAAGGAAAGAATAAAATCAATCTTTGCCATTAATTTCAATTTTATAATTTATTTTAAGATTTAATTTGCATTTAAATGAATAAATTACAAATTAAATAGAAAAATAAATCAAAAATCCGTGGCTTTGGGCTTGGACACTCCTAATTGCTTGAGGAACAAGTTAGGATGAAGAAAAGTAGGCCCATTTGCAAAAGATTTGATTTTTGAAGTATCTCTTTGTGCATTCTTCCAAAATTGCCCAACTTGTAGATGGTGTAACTTGCTCAATTTTCCATATTTTGAGTGTTCTTGGACTTTTGAAAGCTCTAAGAGTCCTCTAACCAATGTCTTTGGTCTCATCTCAATTGGAGTTACCATGCTCAAAATATCTTCAAAACAAAAGTTGACTTTTGTTGACTTTGAAAATGACCGTAATGTTTTGAGCTATACCTCTCAAATGAAGCATTTTTGGACATTCTTGTGAGACATGAAGTTGTAGAGAATTGAATTTCCTTCAAAACAAGAGGTGGTGGAAAAATTTCGAGAAAGTATGAGAAAGTTATGATCATCAAAGTTCGATTGACTTTTCATCTAGAAACCCTAATTTAGAAAGTTTGACTTTTGGGCAAATCTTGAGTTTTCTTGATGAATCATGATCAACCCTTGATCAAATGATGAATGTAACTTCAAAATGAGGATGTTGACCAAAAATCAGAAGTTTTGTTGTATGTTGACCACGTTGACTTTTGTCCAATACACCGATTTTCAACCATCGAACCATTATGCGAGGAAACTTGACTTGTGAGGCTTGAAACTTGACATGGAGAATCTTTGAAGCATATGAGGAGGCATGAAGGCCATTGGAGATGTTGGAAATCCATCTTGACTTGAGAGATACCAAACCCTAGTTTGGGTTGATTGTCTAGGAGAGAGTTTGTCTGATCAACTCTTGAGGAATCCTTGAGTATGGATGTATGAAATCTCTTGAGTAGATGGAGGGCAAATTTTGGGGTATGACAGCCCCTGTTCAATCTTCTTGTCTTGGGGTTAGATTGACATGCTTGTCTTTCGTGACCTGGAGGTAGAAGATGATTGAACACCGAGTACACCTGAAAATTTGCACTCGCCGTTGGTGGATGATGCGGGAATGGGCTTACAGATGCCATTTGGAGAAGTTGGAGACTGGGAAGCAGTCGCACGCTAGACTCGAGGTTGTTAATAGGAGAGTGGAGATGGGCTTAAGATGCCATCTAGAAAGGTCGATCTTGGAGGGTGAGTCGTCGTTAGACTCGTAGATGTTCTGGAATGGAGAGGAGATGGGCTTAAGATGCCATCCGAGGAGTCGACGTTAGACTTCGTGTTCACTTTGAATGAAGTTATTGGTGCGTATTGATTTTTAACCATATATGCGATTCGATAGTGAAGAGATGTTGACAAATAGTCGGAGATGGGCTTAAGATGCCATCAAGGCAATGAGTCGTCGCTAGACTCGTAGTTCTTGCTGATAATCGAATAAATCGCCCGACACGGGAGAGATTGTAGTTGGCGAATGTGGATAGCTTCCTGTTGTGCATCGGTGTTGATCCATTGCTGTTATCGGAGGATAACCGAGGTGGCCTTTTGGATAGTTTTCCGTCGGTTCGGGCTTAATCTGGACCGTCGGAGGCGGTCTTTCAGATAGTTTTCCGTCGGCGGGGCTTAATCTGGACCTGTCAAGGCGGTCTTCGATAGTTTTCCGTCGGCTCGGGCTTAATCTGGACTGTTTGCGTCGAAATGACATTGCATTTTTGGAGAAATCAAGAAAAACTTTGATAGAATATTTGTTAGTCTTATGCAAAGTATGATGCATGACGGTATATGAATGACATATGCATGAATTATGACTTTATGAGAAATGTATGAATGATGAATGTTGTGATATTTCAAAACATATCCATCTTGAAGAAGATGCGGATATTCTTTGAAGATTTCTAACCCGCTGGGAATTAAGTAGGTGAGAACCCCTTTTGAAGGAGAAGAAAGATATCCTGGATTCCTCCGATGCACTATTGACCAAGTCTTGGGTCTAGACATTGTTGAGGAGGTAGAGATTTGAGAGGCTCGTTGTCGGAGATCTCATATATAGACCTATTTGAGGAGAGTCGGGAGGCGATCTGTTGAGGACCTTGTATAGATCCTGCTGAGGAAATTTAGGAGGTGCTCTCTGGGATTCAGTGTAGATCTCATTGGAGAGCATTTGTGGTTCTTTGAGAGGCCGGGCTTGAAGAGTCTCAGAGTCCGTTGTAATCTCTGGTGGGAATAAAAGTGTATGTTTCCTCCGATGCACTATTTGACCAAGTTTGAGTCCGATACTGGGGGAGAAGGGGAGGATTGAGAAATATCCATTGGGGATGAAGTGTTCTTGCTGAGACTGATGTAACGTTGCTCGATTGAGTGGATTGCTGCTCGTGGATTCCCTTATACTCCGCTGGGGAAGGTGTGTTGTGGGTGACACCTTTATGCTCTGTGGGGAATTGTATGGGTGACTTTCGTCGTCGTCCCAAATCCTAGAGCCTGTAGTAAGTACTTTTGCATGTTCACTTTTCGTATGTTTGCAAAGAGATTTTTATTGTCAAGTGCATATAATCATTCAAAACAAACGTTGGACTTATTGCAAATAACAACAATGAAATTGTAAAGAGAAAGAATTTATGCTTATTTGAAAGGTGGCGTATGGCCAAGTAGTTTTGTACACAAGAAAGGTAAAAGCTATGGAAACAATCTCGTTAAGTTCCAACTATGCTAGTACTCATATATTTCAACTATCTCATCTCCTCTTTGTCGAGAAAGTGAGTGATCGATCGCCATTTGAACCTTGAATGATAGTAGTGAAGGCGGTGATCTGGAAGAGACATAGTCGCGCTTAAATCCTAACTTTGCCTAGACCGCCTTTCGGTTTTCGCTCTGGGATACCCTTTTTGCCCAAGCCGCCTTTTCGTGTTTTCGACTTCGGGTGTACATGTTTTGTATATATCCTTAACTTTTGCCCGAACTTTTGGTTCGCCAGATGCCCTTATTTTTGCCTAGGCCATCGACCTAGCGGTCTCTTTTATGCGTAGTATTTTTGACTATGTCTGCTCACGTGGTGTGGGAAGTCTTCACCATCCATGGTGCTAAGTATCATAGCTCCGTCGAAAAATACTATTTTGACTACAAATGGTCCCTCATAGGTGGGAGTCCATTTGCCCCTAGGATCACCTTGTGGAAGAATGATGCGCTTGACTAGTAGATCACCGACCTGGTAGACTCGGTGCTTGACCTTTTTGTTAAATGCTCTGATCATTCGCTTCTGATAGATCAGTCCATGGCAAATAGATGCGAGTCGTTTCTCATCAATCAAGTTAATCTGGTCAAGGCGAGTCTGGACCCAATCGTCTTCTCCTAACTCTGCGTCCTGGAGGACTCTGGTTGAGGGTATCTGAACCTCGATGGGTAGGACTGCCTCTATACCGTATATAAGAGAGAAGGGGTTGCCCTGGATGTTGGCAGAAAGCGATAACCATGAAGAGCAAATGGTAACATCTCATGCCAATCTTTGTAAGTAACTGTCATCTTCTGTATAATCTTCTTAATGTTCTTATTGGCGGCTTCCACTGCGCCATTCATCTTAGGCCGATATGGAGAAGAGTTGTGATGTTTGATCTTGAACTGCGTGCAGAGCTCAGTGATCATCTTGTTGTTGAGATTGGAACCGTTATCTGTGATAATCCTTTCAGGAGTGCCATACCGACAGATAAGATTATGCTTGATGAATCGAGCCACTACATTCTTGGTAACAGATGCATACGAGGCTGCTTCTACCCATTTGGTGAAATAGTCAATTGCCACAAGGATGAAACGATGTCCATTGGAAGCTGTGGGCTTAATCTCTCCAATCATGTCAATGCCCCACATTGCGAAAGGCCACGGAGAAGTTAAAACATTCAGAGGTATGGAGTACGTGCACTTTGTCGGCATAATCGGCATTTGTGACAAGATCGAGCATAGCGGTGAAAATCGACTTCCATGGTGGACCAATAGTAACCTGTTCTCAAAATCTTCTTAGCCATAGTGTGTCCTTTGGAGTGGGTACCAAATTTCGTGTAACTCTTCCATGATACGTATTGTTTTCACGGTCTACACGGAGTAAGCACAAGTCGTGGTTGCGCTTGTATAAGATGTCGTTCTTTGAGGAAGAATTTGGATGCAAATCTTCTCATGAACTTCTTATCATTAATGAGATGCCCTCATGGATATTTCACGAGTCTCAAGATACCTTTTCACGTCAAAGTACCAAGGTTTCTCTTCCGTCAAGCTCACAACAATTGGTTCGTCGAACTTCTCAATGATGATCCGGGAGCCTCGTTGTCCCATCTAACTTGAACATAGGCGACATAGTAGCCAATGCGTCGCCAACCGATTCTCTTCTCGTGGAATGTGATCAAAAGTAATCTTCAAGTAAGGAATCAAACTCGAACATGCTCTCGATATGGAATGAGATTCGGATGCTCGTATCCCACTCGCCTTAATCGACTAATCACTAAAGTGAGTCTCCATACACTTGTAAGAACTTGATTCTTAAGTCAATAGCGACTTTGATACCCATGATGCACGCGTACTCGGCCATGTTGTTAGTGCAATGAAACATAATCTGGCGGTGAAAGGAGTATGTCCTTCGGGGGCGTAATGATGGCGCCAATGCCATTGCAAGTGCGTTTGAGGCTCCATCAAAGACCATAGTCCATCGGGATCCTTGTTCGGGTCCTTCGTCGGGCTGGTTCTCATGATCAGTAACTAGTAAAACATCTTAAATCTGGAAATTTGAACGCATAGATTGATAGTCGTCACGGCTTGATGAGCCAAATGATCGGCTACTACACTTCCTTTGATCGCTCGAGAAGTGTATGGATGTCATATTCGGTCAAGATCATTTGCCATCTTGCTATTCTTCCGAGAGAGTGGTTTCTCAAAGATGTATTTTATCGGATCCATCTTAGAAATCAACAAGGTAGTGTGAGTCAACATATCTTGTCTTAGTCGTGAAACAAGCCAAAGCGTTGCAAGTTTTCTCAAGTGCGAGTATCTTGTTTCACGATCGGTAAACTTTTGCTAAGGTAGTATATTGCATGCTCTTTTCGCCGGACTCGTCATGTTGCCCCAACACACACCCCATTGAGTTTTCTAACATCAAGTACATGATAAGAGGTCTTCCTTGGTGGCGGCATCGGGATAGGAGGATTACTGTAGGTACTCCTTGATTTTGTCAAAAGCGATCCGCAATCGTCATTCCATTCCACTACTTGATCTTTCTTTAGTAACTTGAAGATTGGCTCACAAGTAGCGATTAGTGTGCAATGAATCGGCAATGTAGTTCAATCGCCCAAGAAACCTCGACTTCCTTCTCGGTGCGGGAGTGGCATCTCTTGAATAGCTTTAACCTTGGCGGGATCAACTTCAATACCTTTACCATTGACAACAAACCCTAGGAGTTTTCGGATCGACTCAAAGGTGCACTTGTTAGGATTAAGTCTCAATCAGCTTCTTCAACTCGTCGAACGTTTACGCAAATGACCAAGATGTTCTTCTTGTGCGTGATCGAGCTATCATATCGCCGACGTAGACCTCTATCTCGTGATGAATCATGTCATGAAACAATGTAACCATAGCACTGGTAAGTGGCGCTGTTCTTCAATCCGACGGCATAACCCTATAGCGAAAGTGCCCCTGTAACAAAGTAGTCTTCTCCATGTCTTGGAGCCATTTTGATCTCGATTGTAACCGGAGAAACCATCCATGAAGGAGAAAACCTTATCTTTGGCGGTATTGTCAACGAACATCAATATGAGGAAGTGGAAATCGCTTTCGGACTCGCTTTGTTCGGATCTCGTAATCCACACATTCGTACTTTGCCATCCTTCTTAGGTACGGGTACCACATTTGCAACCCAAGGGATAGGAGGTGACACTAAGAAACCAGCGTTGAACTGCTTCATAACTTCGGCTTTGATTTTCTCGACATCTCGTGACATGCGTTAACCTTCATTTCACCGAGAAAACCTTCTTTGTCGGAATCGGTGTACCACAATATCAATGTCTAAACCCGGCATGTCTTCGTATGACCAAGCAAAACCTCAACATAATCTCGTAGCATCTGAACCAATCTCTTTAACATTGTTCTCAAGACCCGCTCCTATCTTGATCTCTTTTCTCTTTGTCGGTACCCAATTCACAACCTCGACTCGCTTCGTGGTGGTCAGATAACTCGCTCTTCTTCTGTAGGCCCGGCAAGTTCTCCGGCACTTCACAATCTTCCTCACTTTCGTCTTCTTGGTAGATCGGATTATCGAAGTCATATTTAGCACTAGCATAGTTATTAACGAGATTCGAGTGATTCTCGCATGTACCACGTGGGTGTGTGTAAGAACACATAGCTTTTGAAGGGTGATAAAGTAAAGAAAGAAAACAAACAATTGAATGCAAAAGTCCAACGAATTTATTGAATGAAAATACGCAAACGAGATAATAACCCTCAAACGAGCCATGATGCCCGGGCAAGGCACTAGGCTTTCAAAGTTTATTGTTCAAACATAAAGAAATACGAAAAGCAAAACAAAACAAGAGCAATTACTCGACTAAAGGAGATTGGTATGCGTCTTGATCTTCCAATTCTTGAGCCCATGATCCGAGTTGGGAAGATCCACTTGCGATGTCGAAGTCGTTGTCGCCGTCTTCTATAGCATGGATTCCACTGGCCGATGCGGAAAGGAAGTTGGCGGCACGTCGCGGGCGTATCATCTTGACCCTTGATGGTGAAGCCTAAACCAGTCTTGTCAAATTTGAAAGGAAGATTAGGGAGCTGTCCCCAAATAGCACTACCTCCTTGTTCAACAGTAGCTTGAGCATCTTTCAGCGAGGCCATTCTAGGTGGAGCTTGTGTAACTTCAGGAGTGACGGGGGAGTCAACAGGCATGACTCTGGGTATTGTTTCAAAAGCTTGACAGGGAGTCTCGAAGAATTCACCCTCCATCTCGAGATAGCGGAATGACTGTAGATGACTGACCATATACTCTTCTTCACCACACACTGTAACAACTTTCCCTTTCACCGGTACTTGTTTCGATGCAGTAGAGTAATGACCGCCCCATGTATCCAAGGGCGTCCGAGTAGACAAGAGTAAGCTGGACGGATGTCCATGACAAAGAAAGTAGAGTCAAAAGTCTGGGAACCGACTTTGACAGGCAGAGTAAGTTCTCCAAGTACGGTGCGCTTAGAACCATCAAAAGCTTTTACAATAATGTCACTGGGTCTCAGAACCAACCCTTCGACATCAAGCCGATCAAAAGCAGTCTTCGGAAGGATATTCATAGCGAACCGATCCACCAAAACATGAGACAGATAGTACCCTTGCATTCAATGAGATGTGCAAGGCTTTGTTATGTTTCTTTCGGAAGGAGTCAAATCAACATCGAAGCCTAGGCCGTTGTTGGCAGCCGGCTAGCAATACAAACTTGAATTGATCAAGGTAGTGTCTTGCGGCACATGAGCATTCTTGAAACTTCACCAAGGCGTTAGCATGAGCCCTCGAGCATAAGAGCGAGCAAGCATGGAGATCTTGGACGAGTCTGTCCCAACTGTTCCACAACATTGTAGTCACTCTTTTGATAATTTTCGAATTTCCTCCATTTCTTGTTTGAGGTGTCTTGCAACTTCCTTTGGTACTTCTAGTGGCGGGATGAGTCTTGGTTCTTTCCTCTAGGGGATATTGATTGAGTAGTGGAATGCGGTGGAGTCGCATGTCTTTGGAGGAGAGATATCTGAGAGAATACCCTTACGGTTCGGTCACCTTCGGATCCGGTGATGTTGTCAATGTCGAATAGAAACTTGAGAAGATCTTCAATTGTCGAGGATCTTGCTTGACACCATGATAGTAAACATCACTCCATAATTCCAAGGGATAGCCTTGTCGAGGAATATGGAACTGGCCTTGGAGAAGTGATAATGAGAGGTGCCACTCTAGGCACTAATCGCAGAGGAAATCCTTATAGTGTTAACATCAAGCATAGTCTTCAAGGAAATCGTCACCCCATCCGGTCGCCTTAACATCTTCAATAGGAATCTTGTAACTATCGTGACATGTACTTCACCATGTAATCATATTTTCCACTTGGCTGCCCCAAGGTATCCCACACGATGGTACAGTTTCGTTCGCATTGTCGATCTTCAACTTAGACATTTCTTCACACACGCACGGTGGTTTGAAATAGTATCTCACGGTTATCCATCATATCGAACACGTCTTCTCAACCAAGCACAACCATCGTGCGGATGGGCACCAACGACAATCCTCCGGGCATCCGGATTGACACCTTGCAACAAATTCTTTTAACATCATCGGAGGGATGGTCAAGTCATCTATGTTGAAAACATAAGTATCGTTACCAACACATTGGAACTCTTGTCATGGTTAGGCATAGGCGCGTTGATCACATTCGAGTCTCAACGGGAGGATCAAACTCAATCGCTTAGCTTGATCATATCTTGAATCTTGTTTCTTGAGCCCAACAATTGTCGTTGTCGTGCCTCGGTTGGAATGGTAAGCACACTTAGCATTAGGATTGTACTTGGAGAGGAAGTGTTGACATTCGAGGAGGATCCCTCAAGGTTATCACTGCGTTCAACATGTGTTGCAAGGCTTGCGACAATGGCATGTTGATCTTCAGAACCGTCTTCGTGGCGCGCTCGCCACGCTTGTCTCGCCGAGGTTGTCTTGATGTAGGATTGGAGATTACAACCGCCCCACGATTGAGCACGGTCGGTCTTGGCTCGGCTTTTTCGACCATACACAGCATTAGCTTCTTTCTTAGCACCAAAAGATCTCTTCGACATTTGAAGATGACTCTACATGAATCTTCCCACTTGATACCACCAACGCTCTTTGTCAATATCATTTCGGTGAATCCGGATGAAGAATTTCCAATCGATGATTGAAGAATGGGCTGTCGGTGTTCCATGAACATATCAACCAACTCCCTATTGGACAAGGGTGGTTGAACTCACCGCTAGATCTCTCCACTTCGAGCATACTCCTTGAACTTCTCGTCACGACCCATAGACATGCTTTGTAGTTGCATGCGAGTGGGTGTCAATTCACATTGTACTCATATTGTGCAGAAAGCATCGCTAAGTCACTCCAAGTACGGATACGGCATTCTCTAGTCGATAGTACCATTCCAAGCGGGTTCGGACAAACTCTCTTGAAAATAGTGCATCCACAACTTTCATCGTTTGGGATTGATCTTCTGGACATAGGACTTCAAATGCAACTTTGGGCACGACATGCCATCATATTTAGCAAAAGTAGGAACTTTGAACTTGGGAGGAATCACAACACCAGGGACGAGACTCAGATCATCAAAATTCAGCCCGGACATTTTCAAGTTTTCCACAGCATTCAGACGATCTTCAAGTTGCTTGTACTTGTCATCTTCATCAGAATGTTGGCTATAATCAGAGTGGTCCTCTCCTCCTTTCTTTGGCTCACGCTGCTCACCTTCATCACCCTTGGTACTCCCCTTGGCATGGACACTTCCTTCAGAGAGCTCAATACGGCTGACCACTTTAGGACCCCCTTTGAAACGTCTACCCATGTTGAGGAGACCAACAACCTTCTTCTTCTTGTTGATGAGCTTCTTCGATCTTCTTGGCCTTGGACCAAGTGGTAAACATCTCTTCGAGCATTCGAGCCGGAGATCTTTGACAGTCTGTTCAAGAGCCATTTCTGCTAAAATAAATAGCGAGCAAATGAGAAAACCAATCTCCAATGTACCTGTGATGCAATGTTATGCTATGATATGCAATGTTTTATGCGAATGCAATGCAATGTTTTCAAGGACCTAAGAGATTTAAATTTGTTAAACAAGCAATGAACACACATTTATTAGTACTTCTCATTATTCTTTTTCTTTTTAAGTACAAAAGATAGTTCAAAATAAATAAAGAAAACATAAACATCCTAAAGCTCTAAGCCTCCCATGGGCGCTTCCTCTTGGTGCCGATGTAGGCGTTGATGTTTCGCTCCTCATGAAGTAGCTTGGTCAACTCTAGAACTTTCTTCTCACTTGCATAGCATTGAGCTTCAAAGGTATCCCTTTCTTCTTTTAGTTGAATCCAGGATCGCTTCAAGTCTTCAAAATCAGTAGGCATGTCAGGATGGAGAACGGTATAGGGTACGTCACCTATAACAACAGGTTCCATAATTACTGGTAAAACAGGCGTGAATGGCATCATGAGGTTTTGAGCTCGAGCTCGCACCCATTTGAGGTAAGGTTCCCAAGGAATGGAGTTCGGGTGCCCCAAAGTCTTGGTATCAGTCTTCTTTACCATGCCCCAAGCATGTATAAACCTTCGTCGGTAATTCTGGAGATCGTGATTGTAGTCGAACACAATATCTTGGAGAAGCATATCATGTGGACCATCTCTTCGAGCAAAACCAAACTGACGTAGAGCTAGAGAAGGGTTGTAAGTAATACCTCCTCTTATACCAAGTAGTGGTACATTAGGGAATTCTCCACAACGCTCAATGAATGTGAAGTCCTTTTGAGAGAAAAGGTTCCAACGGATATCTGAATGAGAGAGTGACATCAATCTTTGAGACCATCTCAACCTTTGTTCATTCTTCAAAACTGATGGAGGAAGGTGCGAAATAAACCACCTTGAAAGCAACGGTACACAACACATGAGAGTTCCTTGTCGCTTAGTAGTACGAGTGTGGAGAGAATGTAGAATGTCTCCAAGTAAGGTAGGCACTGGATTGCGGGTAAGAAACAACTTGATGGCATTGACATCTATGAATTGATCCGAGTTAGGGAATAGAACCAAACCATAAATTAGCAAGGCCACAATGTTCTCAAATGCATGGAAACTCATAACTTTGAGGAATTCTCGGGCTTTCTTGATTAAGAACTTGGAAAGTAAACCCTTAACTCCACTTCTAGTTTCCCAATTGGCTTCAATGTCCGAGCGCTTAAGATGGGCGGATGCAATGTCTTCGAACTTAGGGACCTTTTCTAAACGGTGAATGGCATTTGGTCGAGAATAGGTATCCCAAGTAGCTTAGAGAATTCTTTCAAGGTAGGAATCAACCGATAATCTGAAATGTAAAGCAATGGTGTTTTGGATCAAAGAACTGAATAGGACATGCATCATATCTTCTTCAAAACCGAGATAACCAAATCAAGCAGATAACCATGTCTTTGATGAACCGAGCATGGTCGGAATTTCAAACCAATTCTTTGAGTTGAGAAGGATACCCATGAAGTTGATTCGGATAGTCTTTCTAGAAGCCATAATCCCTACAAAACAGAGCAAAGATAAATCCTAGGTCCTTGAAATAGTTAGAAATGATATGCAATGCGAATGATGTCATGATGTCATGTTTAGCACACACAAACAATTCACACAATGAGCCTAGGTTTAAGGCTTGCACGAGGTATAAGTGATTACCCCACCAAAAGTTTGAGTTGGTTCATCCTGTCCTATAATAGTAACCGGGTTCTAGGAATCTCATATCATAGATCTTTCTCGTAGGCGCTTATTTCAATACGACGGCCAAGTGGTCGATCGAAAATGTCCCAAAAGTCTGATCTCAATGAGCGTAGCATCGAGTATCAACCAACCTCGGTCTACACCAAAGTCGGCCATCTCACTACCTTCTAATGGCCAAGATGGGTCAATTAAGGTTCTAAAAGTTTAGTTAGCGCTGATGACACCACGAAGCCAAATACTTTCTTCAACTTGGGAATGAAGAGTATCGGGCAAAGTGTCACGCTAACGTAGCCATCATGTTGACCGCGTAGTTATACGTCTAACGGTCGCGATGATCTAATGCTACTTACCTAAAAGGAAAACCCGGATCCGGGTGTAGGATCCCCCAACAATATAATACCCAAGCAACCCTTAAAGATAAAGCACACAAGTCAAACAAAAAGCAATAAAGGTTATCTAGAAATCCCTAAGGCAATTCTCTTTAGGGTGTACTCCCACAGTCGCCAGCCGTAACACGTGAACCGACTTTGTAGGATTTTGTATCCAAATGTGCGGATAGCAAGAGTCGCCACCGACTTTTATTTTATCCAATTAAGGGAAGGTAAAAGTAATGAAAAAGACCTTCGTTAGATTCGAGTTCGGAGAATGGTTATGAAAAGGAAGGTATTAGCACCCTTTCCATCCGCAGTTTATTCTACGGGCTCTTAGTTGCTCTAGATCACTTTTTAAAATTGCTTTCTGTGTGTTTGAAAAAATGTTTTGAAAAAAAGGGCATTTCGCTTTGACTTTGTAATGATTCATGTAGGAATGTATACAAAGTGTTCGGAAATGTTTCGTTTTGAAAAGAGTTTGAACTTTGAAAAGAGTGGTGTGAAAAGCATTTGATAGAGCAAGCAACTAAAAGACTTATTTACCCACTCGTAATTGGTCGTTTTGTTGTACCGCATTCCTTTAGAATAGCGCTAGTCATACCATTAGTTAGTAGGTAGCTCCATTCGTTGGATGTAAGCGGGACATTCGAAGGGACATCGGATGGTCATAGAAGGCAACTTGTAGGAAGTATCCTAGCACATATCAAAGGGACTATCATCATTTTTTCGTAGGCGACAATCGAGGGTCAAGATCATGTATTCGGAGGCGACATCGTGGGTCTTATGATCTTTGTATCGAAGGGACTATGATGATTTGTTTGGAAGGCAACTGCTAGAATAACTCTACGCTCGAGGACATGACCATTTTGAAATCGAAAGGCATCGAGAGAATTACCCTAAGGGGTGCATGTGTGAGAGAAGTGTGTCAAATTCAGATATTTTATCTTGAAATTAGTGTGAGCTATGTTCAATTTTAGTCTTGCCATACACGCCTAATTACTAGCAATTGATAAGGGTGCGGAAAGTAAAATGCGGAATGTAAAGGTGCGGAAAGATAAACCTACGCTATTACATGGCTTTGGGGCAGATACATAATTTAACTTGCGGAAAATAAAACCCTAAATTAAACTATTACATCCCATGAACAGTTACATTATTGGAAAAAATAGAACGATAAAAGAAAAAACGTCCGAATCGGAGCAACCTGTGAAAGAATAAGAAAATCGGGAAATATGATGAAATTGAAACAAGAGAAAATGTTAGAAAAAATACAATTTTTAATATGAGAAAATTAACATATGCTGGAAATATGATAAATATATTAAAATAATTTTTTGGGATTTTTTGGAAAAGATTTAATAATTAAAATGCAATTAATAATGATTTAAATGCAAAAATATAAATAAAATAAATATGCATGCAAAAATTATATTTTTTAATTTATTAAATTAAATAAAGGTTTTTAGAAAAATAATGTAAAAAGAAAAAATGTTTTTGGTAATTTTTTAATGCATAAATAAAATATAGAAAACAATTAAAATTGAATGCAAAAATTAAATAATATGAAAACATGAAAATAGAGTTTTGAAAAGTGTAAAAAGGATTTCGAACCAGAATCGAACGAGACATCCTTTCAAACCTTGAAAACCACATGCTTGACCAATCGAGTGGCGTGTACCGTTTGAATCGGACCGATAAAAATAACACGCTCGCTCTTCGCGCCATCCAACGTCTTCAACCTTTTGAATTTTCAAAATCCAGGCTTTTCTTCGACGCTAGGTCCCCGCTAATATCAAAAAGCACACATAATATAAATACATTCTAAAGCCATGGTTCGATTGGAAACATCATTCCGAATGCAATGGTACTAGTCTCGAGGTCCAATTTTTCCGTTTAAAGGAAACCCCAAATCGTGTTCAGAAACCCTAGTTATGGTGAAACACGATTCCGGTCATAAAAATCCAATTGGTTTGCCCAGAAAGCTTGCAAACTTGATTCGATTTCGGATTTCGTGATTCTTGATGGTTTTGAATGATATAAGAGTCTGGATCGACTCTAAACAACCCAAGGAACAAGATGGAATGCTCAGAATCGGCTGTGGATGGTCGGAACTAGGATTGCTACAAGGACACGAAATTTTGACTTTAGGTTAGGGTTTGTGGAGCAATTTTTTCGTTTTTTCTTGATAGGTATGCATTGTACATTTATACTGGATGGATTTGGGATTGAATTTGGAAAGAATCAATCAATATTCAATGGAAATCAAATTTGATATTTCCATGAAAATCAAATCTTCAAAGCTTGATCAATTTCAATCCAATCTTGCCTTTCTTGCTCCAATTTCAATTTGTCGGCATTTGTGAGTTAATTGGACCTTAAGGAAAGAATAAAATCAATCTTTGCCATTAATTTCAATTTTATAATTTATTTTAAGATTTAATTTGCATTTAAATGAATAAATTACAAATTAAATAGAAAAATAAATCAAAAATCCGTGGCTTTGGGCTTGGACACTCCTAATTGCTTGAGGAACAAGTTAGGATGAAGAAAAGTAGGCCCATTTGCAAAAGATTTGATTTTTTGAAGTATCTCTCTTTGTGCATTCTTCCAAAATTGCCCAACTTGTAGATGGTGTAACTTGCTCAATTTTCCATATTTTTGAGTGTTCTTGGACTTTTTGGAAAGCTCTAAGAGTCCTCTAACCAATGTCTTTGGTCTCATCTCAATTGGAGTTACCATGCTCAAAATATCTTCAAAACAAAAGTTGACTTTTGTTGACTTTGAAAATGACCTGTAATGTTTTGAGCTATACCTCTCAAATGAAGCATTTTTTGGACATTCTTGTGAGACATGAAGTTGTAGAGAATTGAATTTCCTTCAAAACAAGAGGTGGTGGAAAAATTTCTGAGAAAGTATGAGAAAGTTATGATCACCAAAGTTCATTGACTTTTCATCTAGAAACCCTAATTTAGAAAGTTTGACTTTTGGGCAAATCTTGAGTTTTCTTGATGAATCATGATCAACCCTTGATCAAATGATGAATGTAACTTCAAAATGAGGATGTTGACCAAAAATCAGAAGTTTTGACTGTATGTTGACCACAGTTGACTTTTTGTCCAATACACCCGATTTTCAACCATCTGAACCATTGTCTGAGGAAACTTGACTTGTGAGGCTTGAAACTTGACATGGAGAATCTTTGAAGCATATGAGGAGGCATGAAGGCCATTGAAGATGTTGGAAATCCATCTTGACTTGAGAGATACCAAACCCTAGTTTGGGTTGATTGTCTAGGAGAGAGTTTGTCTGATCAACTCTTGAGGAATCCTTGAGTATGGATGTATGAAATCTCTTGAGTAGATGGAGGGCAAATTTTGGGGTATGACACCTAGCTATCTTTATGGAAGCCCAAAACTGAAGTTTCAGGACTGCTTCTATAAAAGGAATTCAACCTTACAAGCCTCGAGATTTATTGAAAATTTAGCAGCTTGTTAATTGTGTAATTCTAGTTTCTCTTGTGAGCCAAGCAACTATCAATTGATAAGTGTATTGGACTAGGATTTGTTTGTAAGGGTAGTTTATCACTCAAAGCTTTGAAGCACGAGTGTCTGTCTCTTGATTGAAAGCTTTGAAGCAAGATCAAGATAATTTATTGAAGTGTGTCTTCACAATTCAATTATTCAATAGGTTGATATCACCGCCGTGATTGAGGGGAGTGAGTAGAACTCGATCTAAGTAGGACTTAGGTTGAAGTTGCATTGGTAGGTTTTAAGTGAAGGAGATAAACCGGTTGGTTTATTCCCGAATTAATTCTACTAATAGTGAATTTCCTCCCCGGCTTGGTAGCCCCGATGTAGGTGTAGTTAGACCGAACCGGGTAAACAACTTATTGTGTTCTTTACCGCTTATATTTACGTGTGAATTGATAATGAGTGTCGAGTGTGTCATAACATTCTTTGTGACATCACGATCGCGAATTTCAATTGGTATCGAGCAGCACCACTGTTATTTCGGTGAGATCTAGGATAATAGTTTCGCATAATGGATAAGTAAGGAGGATTTGAGGTAGACCACATATCGGATGGGTCTAATTATGAGTACCGAAACCACGTACGGTTGCCTTCTTAAGATCTGGATATTAAAGCTCGAGAGTCACGACAAAGGATGGAAACATCCCACCAAGCTTGATAAAGATGGGACTACTGTCTTGAAACTTGAGGAAGAATGGAACAAAGAGGAAGAGGAGCTAGCACATGGTAACTCTAAAGCATTGAATGCCCTATTCAATGGTATTGACAGAAACATCTTCAGATTGGTTCATCAATGTGAGCTGGCCAAAGATGTTTGGGACATCCTCAAAACTACTCATGAGGGGACATCCAAGGTGAAGATGTCAAGACTTCAGATGCTCACTACCAAATTTAAGAATTTGAAGATGAAAGAAGATGAGACTATTCATGAGTTTCACATGAATATTTTGGAGATTGCCAACACCTCAGGAGCACTTGGTGAAAAGATGTCAGAAGAAAAGTCGGTGAGAAAGATTCTCGATCCTTGCCTAAAAGGTTTGCAATGAAAGTGACCGCAAGAGGAGGCTCGTGACATCAAGACCTTGAAGGTTGAAGAACTTATTGGATCTCTTATGACTTTTGAGATGGGAATCAGTGAAACTGTTGACAAAAAGAACAAAAGCATAACACTTGTATCCAATACTGAAGAAGGATGCAAGGTGGAAGATGAAAAGAAGATATCTGAAGCTATAGCTATGCTTGGAAGACAGTTCAACAAGCTCATCAAAAGGATTGATCCAAAGTCAAGGTCAAATGTCAAGGACATTCCATTTGACATCAGCAGATCTTATGACTCCAGCAGAAGATCCAAGTCAGAGGAAAAAGGAAGTCAAGGCAGTGGAATCCAATTTCATGGATGTGAAGGATATGGGCATATTAGAGCTGAATGTCCCACCTTTCTAAAGAAACAAAAGAAAGGAATGGTTGTCACTTGGTCTGATGGTGATTCAGGAAGTGAATCTAAGGAAGAAGGTGCCAAACTTGTCACTGCTCTCTCTGGAGTGTACAATTCTGATATGGATTCTAGTGATGAGGAAGTGACATTTGAAGAGCTTATCAAACCTACGTGAAGTCGTGTATAAAAATGGTGAAGTATGTCAAGAAATGAGGAATGTAAAAGCGATTGAGAAGTTGAAGTCGAGAATGTGAAGTCGAGGTCGAGAAAAAGGAAAACACACCACTATAAATCACCTAAATAGTGATATTATAATGTTGAACTCAAACTTGATCGATGTTCAAATCCCAAAATATTGACATCCATCGATAAGTTGGAAGAAATTCTTCACTTGGACAAAGTGCGAAATAAACATGGTCTAGGATATGTGGCTGAAAAGAAACTTGTTGGTGACACTAAGAAGAAGAGACATGGAAAACCAATGTCAAAACAATTGTCACAACGCAAAACAGAAATGGCCCCTGTGGTATGATGCAAAGAGATTTGCCAACAACCGTGAGAGGAACAAACGGCAAGTCCATGGCAAAGAAGATGTCACACCACAAACAGAAATAGGTCCGCCTGTGATATGTGGAGGCTAAGAAGTTTGTTAATAACAAAAGGAAGAATGACCTAATAAACCAATGTCAAAATAGATGTCACAACATTGGGTTCAACATCAAAATCATAGAAACATGAACAAAAAGTTTTAAAGATGGAGATGTCATTATTGTGGAAGGTTTGGTCACATAAAATCTTTTTGCTACATGCTACATGGATACCCCAATTAAGGTTCTTATGGAAGCCTAAACCAACGGTATCATACACTCAACAAAGGAAGAAGAAGATCTGTTCGTAGCTAACACTTCTCTTAGAGTGTCCGCCAAGAAAGATTGGTACTTTAAGGTGTTCCAAGCACATGACCGAGATGAATCTTCTCAATGATGTTAAGCCTCATTCTACCAGCTTTGTTACTTTTGGAGATGGAGCTAAAGGAGAAATCAAAGGTGTTGGAACCTCAAACTGGTATGGAGCTCCAAATCTAAATGGAGTGCTGCTGGTAAAAGGTCTGAATGCAAATCTCATTAGCATAAGTCAGCTATGTGATATGGGATTCACAGTCAACTTCACTAAGGTTGAATGTCTTGTAATCAATGATGAACAAGTAGTGATTATGAGATGAGTCAGATCAAAGGACAACTGCTACATGTGGTAATTTGAGAACACCACTCTGCTCTCTGTATGTTCTACAGACAAAGATGAAGAGGAAGTAAAGTTGTGGCAGCAAGAATCTGGTCATCCACATCTCAAAGGAATGAAAAGGACCAGTTCCATAGAGGGAGTCAGAAGGATACCAAGAATTCACATGGACCACGGGAGAATCTGTAGTAAGGATAAGGCTGGACAGGAAGTCAGTATGTCACATCCAATGTCTAGACATCTGACCACTTCTAAAGCATCAAGCAAAGTACTAGTATCCGCATGAAAGGCTAACCAAGTATATTATCATTGAAGGATACAGAGAGGAGTCTTGGAAGAAACCCTCTCACAAAGGAGGAAAGATCATGGTGCTTCAAACTTATGTTAACAACATAGCTTTGGAGGAATACTTGACACAATTGTGAGACATTCGACAACCAACCGCAAGTCGGATCCGATGAGCCTCATTGAAAGTTGATTCATTTTCTTGACCGCAAGTCTCACAGATGGAAGACTCAACACTTCTTTCACATAGCAAGTATGCAAGGAATTGTGTCAAGAAGCTTGAAATGAAGAATAACCACACTAGGACTTTTACTCCTCCATATTTGAAGTTGTCCAAGAAAGCAAGTGGAGAAAGTGTTGATCAAAGCTTGTGTAAAATACTTTGATGAATGTGTCTTCTTGAGAAACAATCTTATTCCTTGACCAGAAGAAGCAAGACCGTAGTCCTATACAATGTTGAAGTGAACACATAGCAAACGTAAATTGCTCTAAGATGATCCGATGAAGCAGATGTCGACTAGGTACAATGTCATGCGTGATGTCATGACATTGGCCTGTGACATTTTTTCTAAAGTTTTGAGGCTAGTCGTTGTAAGACTTTGAGAGACAAATTGGGTACTTGTCACGATGAGAGTAGCAATTAATCGTGCCTACAACAGGATGAAAGGGACTTTTATTTCAATTATTTTTAAGAGGGTTATTTGGGTATTTTCATCCTTATTTTGAAAGGTCCAAGAATAGGAAGAGACATCCTCATATAATAGTTTCTTCTTTTGAAAGTAGTACCACCCTTTCTTCTCCCAAAAGAAACTCAAACTCTCGCTATTTTCGCTTTCATCCTCTCAAAATCATCAAAAATGTCTTCATCATCCTCATCATCTCAAGAATCGATCTTCATCTCCTCCATGGTCAAGTCAAGGCAAATAATGAAGCCATGCAAGTCAAGCAATCGAGGGTTACTCCATTGGCAATAGCTACCGACCGTAAAAGTCAAGAAATTGCACAAGGAATGCAAGAAGGACTCAAGCATCTCCCTGTAAGACTGCATTCATCCTCTTTCCCCGTAAATAGTGAACACAGAGGAGTCTAGGGTCATGCATGTAGCCATTTCTAGATTAGTAACCGTGATCCTCAACGAAGACCAATCTGCACTGGGTTTCAACCCCTAAACTATAAGTCCGCTAGCCCTAGTTTAGCAGTTGATCCGGATGTCACCGAATGTCGAGACATCCGTGATCATGATACCGCCAAGAATAATGAAGATCCTTCGCTTAAAGACTCAAGCACGTGTTGATGATGTTTGTAATGAAACCCCACCGATAAGGAAGAAGTGATTTCGATAGTATCCTTGAAGAATCCCCATCAAAATCTCTCGAAAAAGCCCTCACGACTATATTTCGATAGTATTCTTGAAGAATCACAAAGAAAGTGTGCATCCGTAAAGTCCCGATGACTACATCTCGACAAGATTTTGGAAGAATCTCCACCAAGATTCGATCATTTAACCGAACCTCCGCTATTGACTTAGATGAAGTGTTCTCGACAATGATCTTATTGCAATGTCAATCCAAGCATTGCAAAGAGAATGGAAAAGGAAGGAAAACAGCATCACAAAGTCCTACTAAAGAGAAGGATATCAAGATGTGTGCAAGACCGAGAAGTCACAAGGTGGACCTCTACAAGAAGAAGTAGAGTAAAACCGCTGGTGGTGACACTAGACCAAAGAGAACACCAACCGTGAAAAGAGGAAAGTACCGAATCCTCGTGTTCGATATCAAAAGGTCGGTCTGATGAAAACAATGTGGTTTCTCAAACCGCATGAAGGTTTGGTGAAAGAGTTTATAGTCAATCAAATGGTCGGGGATAGGAACTCACCGACTACCGATCGCATATGTAAAGGGAGGAAAGTCGTTTTTCCAAATGTGATCAATTCTTGGGTAGGTCGCTAATACTCACCAGTGGAGGAACCGACAACAAAATCACAAACCATCAACGCCAAACAAGTAAGACAATGGCCTCTAAAGGAAAGCTCTTAGCAAGCAAGTCGAGTGTCAAATTTGCAATCGCATAAGATTGGTGTCGCTTAACTGGTCCCAACCAATCACAAATCCACCATCTCTAATGGATGAAGATTCATATATGCAGAGGCACTCGTGCTACATTTGACTATGGATCCTATATATTTGAGCGACACTCAAGCATGCCGAAAGCTATGCTATCAAAGGACCCATAGCCTTTCCCTCCATACGTGTGGTATTATAACCGATCAATACCCGACATCCCGGTTGATAGAGATTCAGTGTAAAAGAGCTCGCCTGGTTTCCACTACAAGCTATTTCAAGGAAGCATGTTCCAGACATTGTCATGACATCTCCGAGACATCAAAAGTCAAGGCAAATTCTCGAAGGCAAATGTCATTGTGCTAAAGAGACCAGTAGGGAACTTGAAGCCGTGAAGCGCACTGAAGAACTTATCTCTCAACAGAGCAGACACGAGGTCGAGGATGACAGGATAGCGCCGATGAGACCGCTGGCCAAGATGAGGACGCTCGATGGTCGATGTCAAGGAGTTCAAAAGATACTTCCTTTCATAGTGTTCCTCCGAGAAGAGAGCACGTGAGATAGAAGTCCGTCCATTTTTGTTTATTGTCTTGTTTAAACTAGCCACCATTTGTTTTGGTTGGTTTATTCCCAATTAATTCTACTAATAGTGAATTTCCTCCTCGCTTGGTAGCCCCCGATGTAGGTGTAGTTAGACACCGAACGGTAAACAACTTATTGTGTTCTTTATTGCTTATATTTATGTGAATTGATAACAGAGTGTCAGATAGTGTGTCATAACATTCTTTGTGACATCACGTATCTGCTGCCAGGAATTTCAGCTCTTAAAGGGATACTCAAAATCCTTTATTTAAGTGGTCGATCTCAGTTTGGATATCCTAGTACTTAGAGTTATAGGCCCTTTGTCCAAAAATTGACGTCCCGCGCTAGCGTGTGGTGCAACAACTTCCTTAAAAAGACCAACTCTAAGGTGCAGTCTTCACGCCAATCCAAGAGACACAGATGTCTAATGGACCTAAGCTATGCAACCACTCTAACTTAATGTTACCTAGAAGCCTGGGTACTGGGCTTATCTATGTATCAAAGCCCCAAAAAAATTCCCAACACAATAATATCAACAAGATAATATAAAGCATAAAGGAAATAAATGACTGAAACATAAACATAAGAAAGAAAGCAAAGTAAAATAATAAACACACAAACATGCAAAGAATTAAACTAGGGTTGATTCGCTTGAGAAGATGTCCCTAGTGAAGTCGCCAAACTGTTGACGATAATCGAAAAAATTTCACTAATTTGATTACAAACAAAACAATGAAGTCGCTATCTAACTTTATTTATTCCTAAAGAGGAAAGGAGAAATATAGATAAAACCCATGAAACAAAATGTGAAATGAAATGGTCGTCGGGACCAAGATATGCAGGTTCGGGAGTCGGTTATGCAAGGGGAAGGTATTAGCACCCCTCACATCCATCGTACTCGACGGGACCCGTTTAGTTCTAAGTGTGTTTGTATGTCTAAAAAGTTAATTTTCGATCTTATTATTATGCGAAAAAAGAGAGATGAAAAGAGAAACATGTTTTAATTTTTTAAAAGTGTGCTCGCCAAGATGTTAGAATCTCATGCCTACATATTCCCCAAGTGCGATGGGAAAGTCAGAGCTTACGTAGTTCTCGGTTTCGAGAATATGTGTTGGTTAGTTGATTTTATTTATGAAAAATAGGAGCTTAATCGTACGTGGACGATAAGACATCACTAGTACAATTCTCATGTGAGCGAAAAAAGATTGCATGTGAGCGATGTAAGTTTGAAAAAAGGACTTGCACGTGGGCAAGGTTTGATGAGTTTGAATTGATTTTAAGTGGGTGAAAAGTACTGAACAATAGGACTAACGTCTTACGATTCAATTACTAGAAACCAAAAGAGCTAATGCTCAGACGAGTCGTCTATCACCCAAAAGATTTTCTCATGAAAAAGTGAAGGGAAACAAAGTTCACGTTTGTTAGGAGTCTTTAAAAAATTAGCGTCCAATGATTTAAAGACTTAGAGTTTGTTTGGCACAAGTTTTCAAACAATTGGCCTAACGTCCAACAATTAAAAGACTTGGGTTTTATTGTAAAAAAGAATTTTTTTAAAGACACTCGACGTTGGATCGAGGTTTGGAAATTTATTATGAAAATGGTGAATGAAAATGAGAGAAGATTTGAGCTATGATTAACTAAGGAAGCTTGATTAATCTCGAGAGAATAGACAAATGTCTGCTCCCGACTGTGAGGCCCTTACGATGAGAACTTGGTATATGGACCAATGTGCGAGAATGGAAATGAGACGAATAGTTGCGAACATTCATTGGAGTATAAATAAAGAGCCCATACAAGGTGGTGGCTTTCACAAATGATAAGGCAATTTACATTGTGTAGGTGCATGTGCGACATAAATTTAATTGATTAACTAAATGAAGTTTAATCAAGTAATTAGTTTAATAAAATTAATTAGATGGACTAATCAATTTTAAGTAACATAATTAGATAATTAAATAATGTTTAATTAATCAATTAAAGTCTCATTGTAAGCCCAAGAGCAAGCGTGGTGTGTGCATCATGTGTGGATGTTGCGACGCTTCTAAGCTTTGTCGACTCAAGGTAAAAAAATGGCTCGGAATTGAGTATCAATTTGAAATATTTTTGATTTGTGAATGTGTGAATAATGATTAAATAATAAAACAATAAAATAATTACTAAACTATTACATCTCATGGGGATTGGGGATACATAAATTACAAGTGGGGGTGAATCGAATAAATTACAAGCCCATATAAATGTACAAGTAAGAATAGAAACAATTCAACAATTAACAAAAATAAATCCAAGAGATAAATAGCTAAAAGAAAATATTTTTGAGCATTTAAAAATATTGAAATAAAAATAATAATAAAAAAAATGAATTTTTTATAAGAAAATAAATTCTAAATCTAAGATCTTATGTTCTTTTTTAAGATAAAGTTTTGAGTAAATAAAATAAAACTAAATTTACATATATTTTTCTTTTGTATCTTTAAAAATTATTTTGAAGATCTAAAATATATTACTTCTGCTATCAATCAACAAAAGCAATACTATTTTTAAAAATATTTAACAATTAAAAAAATAAAATCTTTTTATTATTTTTTTTAAAAATATATATAGACAAAAAAGAAAATTAAATCTAAACCACTATATATTTATTTATATATATTTTAGTAACTAAAAGAAAGTGAATATTTTTAAAAAAAAATCTAAAGATTTAGTATAAATAAAAATAAAATAATAAAAACTAAAACTAAAGATTAAAGGGGTGTGCAAGCAAAACAGTAGTGGTGATGCACTAAAAACACATATACAGGTCAAGCCAAAGGCCCATATGGATCACTCGGATGCTAAAACAAAACATAAGCTTAACCTAGAAGGCAAGCAATATCGGAAATATAAATTTCCGGTATATTTTATTAAAGTATAAATTTATACATTTAAAAAACAATAAAAATTAAGTCTCAATATTATCGGAAATTTGAAATTTTTGATATATGAAAAAATATCGGAAATTTAAAATTCTCAGTTATTTTTTGTACTGAAATCATACCGGAAATTTTAAATATCCGGTATTTTTTCGGTATCAGATTTTTGGAATTTCCGGTGCGAAACATCTGCCACGGTAAAAATGGTAAACTTAACAAAGTTTCTGGTATTCCTTATGAAATTTCTGGTATGTAGCGGTATGTACTGGAAATTACTAAATATCCGATATCCGATAATTTTCTAAGAATATTTTGGTAAAAACACCATATTTGGAGGTTGTCAGGTCTAACTATGGAGTAGCAGGGAAAATTCTCTTTTTTCAGAGTATGGAACAAGTATTCTGGACCGACTGAAGCCCAAAATTTCGGAGGCCCAATTCCCCCTCATAAATACCAATATTTTCTACAAAAATAAAAATAGCATGAAGATCAATTATTTTAATTTTAATATTTTCATAAAAAAAACCCACAATATATCAGTCTCTCGTGTTTGATCCTGATGTTTACACACACATCCTGAGAGCCCCCAAACCCTCACCTTATTCTCGCTCCTTCTCTCTCTCTATCTCTCTCTTCTTCTGAGTCTCCTCTTCTATCTATCTTATACCCTGCAATTCACAAACCCTACCCCCTCTCTCTCTCTCTCTCTGAATCTTCAATCGCACTTTCACCTTCGCATTCGCATTCCTCAATCGAATCCCTTCCCTTCCTTTTCCCGATCTACCGTTCCCAATTCCACCAATCTCCAACTCCATGGCGATGAGCGACGGCAAGATGAATCTCCCCGACGATCTCTTCTCCTCCAAACTCTCCGATTCGCACTCCTCTCTCAAAGGTGAATTGATTTGATTTGATTCGAATTGATTCAATTCGATTTGATTTGATTTTTCCTGTTTTTCGAATTCAATTATTTTTAGGGCTTTTTTATTTTTTTGTGCCTAATTCGTTCGTTCTTTTCGTAATTGTTAGTTACTTTATCTGTATGGATCCGTTATGAATCGAAATCTCTGATTCGTTCTGTGTGTATTAATTGAATGCTTGTTCATGTTTGATTTTGTGTTTGCGTAATTGCGTAATTTTTTTTCTTATCTTCTAGGTTGACTTTTAGTTCAGATTCATGGTTGAGATCTATGTTTGTTTAGTCCTTTTTTTGTGTGTCTATTCTAGGTTTTCGTCAATGCTTTAGTGAGTGTGATTTGTGAAGTTGTGTGGTTCTCTTTTTTCTTTTGCGTTACTATTTGTTTGATATGAACGAGTGAAGTTCAAGTATGTGTTCTTGTTAATCTGAATCTGGAGATGTTTTTTTTCTTCTTTTGAATGTTAGTTAACAATTAATTGTGATGTTTTCTTTATGCGAATGAGGTTGGATTAATTTTATATGCGTGTTGATGTGTTTTTTTATACAATTTGATTTGAGGATGTGTGTTTTTAATTGAATGCTGATTTGAATTGTATAGCGGCTAATATTTGCTTTTTGTTGCGCTAGATGAAGCTTCCGGAGGACATGGGGAGAAAGGGATTGCAGCACTACTTGATGATTCCAAAGGTATCGTATCTATATATGTGATTATGTGTTCAAATGAAGTTGAAGCTGACGTTTAATTGTATTTCTCGTATTTTTGCGTATACCGTGATGGTTAGTTGACGAAAGCTGGTTTTATTTTCAGATCAACTGTCATCTGACAGCAGCATACCCTTGTCACCACAGTGGCTTTATTCCAAACCAGTTGATGCTAAGCAGACTGCTAACCCAGTGGGGGTAATTTTTGCCATTTTTTATACTTCTATCATTATCACAGTTTTTGTTTGCTTTTCAATAAATCAATTTATATGTTGGTTTGGCTCTCTTTTGCTATTGTTTATCAGTCTGGAAACTATAGAGTTTAACGTGGCATTGATGATATTCCTGTGCTCATAAGCTTATTGAGTGTGTTGGATTTTCCAACAAGGCTTTCGCTTTCAAGAAGCAAGTGAGAAACTCTTAGGATCACATAACCTTTGAGTTTTTTTGGCAGTTTAAGACTTGATGCTATTGTTATAAATCATATCAGTCACTCTTTTTCACATGTTATTTTATATGAGTCACAGCTGATTCCTTTGATTTTGAGGATTCTGCCAAAGTTATGAATGTCTTTCTTGATATGGTTGCTTTTCATAATTACGGGATTGTTAAGATTATGGTCCTTCTAACTAGTCTCTTTAGGGAACTAGGTTAATCAATAAAAAAGTATTTTATTGACATGTACGACAATCAATGCATTAGTATACTAAGTATGTCGGTGCCTCTAAGGGCATTGGCCAGTATTTTCCCAAAACTGTTAATGATGATCTAGGTGTTCAATTACCACAATATAAATATTGTAGAAGATTGAAAATTTTATAATGCAAAAATGAAACTCCCAAGGCAAGATAAATCTTGTGTTTTCTTTGGGACTCAGCATTTTCTTTTGCCTATGAGTAATATCAGGTGATTAGTCAGGTTCCTTCTAAAAATTGGTGATGCATGTGTTCTTGTTTTGATGTCTGAATGAATTGATAGCATATCAATATATCTTGCTCTATGCCTCAGGTAAATTCCAATGATCCAGCATTGAAGGATAACTGGCGTCTGGAGGGGTCCTTGGACAAGAAAGATTGGAGAAAGACTGCTCCAGATGTTGACATCAGTCGCCGGTGGCGTGAAGAGGAGAGGGAAACAAGTTTGCTTGGCAGAAGGGATCGTAGAAAAGAAGATCGTCGGTTGGAGAACACCTCAACATCTGATAATAGATCCTTGCCTGCTGATCGCTGGAGTGATAGCCGGGGTTCTGGCCATGACTCTCGAAGAGAGAATAAGTGGTCATCAAGATGGGGTCCTGAAGAAAAAGAGAAGGACTCTAGAAGTGAGAAAAAGAATGATGTGGAGAAGGAAGATGGCCATGCAGAAAAACAATCTACTGGTGCTAGCAACCGCGCTGTTTCTGATCGGGACACTGATTCCCGTGATAAATGGAGGCCACGTCATCGCTTGGAATCTCAAGCAGCTGGTGTGGCTACATACCGTGCTGCACCTGGATTTGGGCTGGAGAAAGGACGCACAGAGGGACCCAATGTGCGGTTTTCACCTGGAAGAGGAAGGGCAAATTTCAATGGAAACTTACAAATTGGAAGGCCTCCCATAGGCGCTAGTGTTGGATCTGTACTCATGGATAAGAATAAAACTATACTGGGGAAGTCTAGCCTTGGTGCTGATTCATATTGCTACCCAAGGGGTAAGCTTCTTGATATATATCGTAAGCAAAATGTCGATCCAACTTTCGAGAACATGCCTTCTGAGGTTGATCATACTTCACCAGTAACTCAAATTGATCCTGTAGCACCATTAGCATTTGTTGCTCCTGCTGGTGAGGAGGAGGTATGTAGAATATATAAGATGAGGAAACAATTTTATATGCCTTATGATGTTATGTTTTGTTTTGTGTTCTAGAATGGCCGCTTGCTCTTTAGCATTGTTATTTAGTTTTGCATCTTTCTTTCAGGCTGTCCTTAGAGATATGTGGAAGGGAAAAGTTACCAGCAGTGAAGTTTCAGACTACTCCTTTAGAGGAAAGGATGGAGGGTCAATTGATGATATTTCTGGTGATAAATCTTGCATGTATTTTAGTAGTTCCTGTGAAATAGTCTACCTTTCTCTCTGATGATCTGATCAGTCTCCTTTGGCTTATTCCAGGTTCTGGTGTTTCTTTAACTGAAGGAAAACTACCTTCAATCGGCAGCGGTGGAAAGGTTATATCGGGAAGTGAAATCTTAAACGAGTCTAATAAATTTTTTATTGGATCAGCATCAACTACTGGAGGTTCGTTGACAAATGTAGCTGAGGGTGAGAATAATATTTTTCTTAATTTAGGTTGCTCTTGTCAATTAAAAAAATCATTTTTGATACTTATAATGGTTCATTTTCAGAGGTTGCAAGTTTTCAAGAAGGCAAGCAGAAACATGGACCAATTATTGGTATGCATTGGAAAGATGATAGCTTCGGTAGCAGCATTAGGGAGGGAATCATTCACAGGAAAAAGGTTGTTGATTCAGAAGCTTTTGGTTACCATCAGGGACAACTTTCTGCTTTTGAGGAACATGCAAATCACGATGTGAATAAGTCAATGGCTTCAGAAATTAATACAGGCCATCCTGATGATTCTAGTTCCCTCTTTGATTATTCATCTCTGCGAGAAAGTCCAAATATTAATGCACGTGACTTGAAAATGAATGAAAAAATATATCCATCTGACAGTGGCACTGCTCCTGAAGAGTTGAGTTTGTGCTATTTGGATCCTCAAGGACTGGTTCAAGGACCCTTTCTTGGGATCGACATCATTTTGTGGTTTGAACAAGGGTTTTTTGGGATTGATTTGCCTGTTCGCTCGTCGGACGCCCCGGAATCATCTCCATTTCAAGAACTTGGTGACATCATGCCTCACTTGAGAGCCAACCCAGGGTTAGGTTCTGATAGTAACATGGTTATTCAGTCAGAACCATCTGATGGCGGTGGAAGGAACCTGAAAGTTGATGTAAATACATTTGACTATAATGGGTCTTTTGATGACGATCAACCGTGGTCTTCATCCCGACCTGATTCTACATCCAGTGTTGGTATTCCGATCCAATTACCTAATCAAAGTTATCACCCTGAAATCAATTTCTCTGATGAGCAGTCCTTCGATAATGTTGTTGCACAAGATGATGGTAAGTTATTGTTTTCTCATTATTTTTCTACTTTCAAAATGAAATCAAACTCATCATCGAATTTGATTACCTTAATTTGTATGTCTTTTATCATTTGTACTATCTGTTTATATATTTGTAGGTATCACATCATCGAAATTGGCTGGAAGCAACAATGACAACCCTTTGATGAGGCCCGGGGATGCCAATTCCTTATATTCCCATCATACTGGAAAACCTTCAAATGAAGTTATTGGGAATGATGCTCTTAACAGCGAGGCTGATAAGTTGCATCCCTTTGGCTTATTGATGTCTGAACTCAGAGATGGCTCTCATTTAAGGCGTGCACAATCCTCTAATAGTTCTCTGAGATTGGGTGACCAGGGCCATTTTACTGATCCATTAAATGATAGAGATGCTCATTTTACTGATCAGAGCTCTATGGGGGGCATGGGAAATCCGTCTTTCAGAGATACATGGACCGATGAATATGGGATAAATAGGCATTATAATCCTAATCAGCGTGTAGGTTCACTAGAAGACCAGTTCTTGTCTCGAATGGGACAGAACTTTAATAATTTTGATGTGGCAGACCATCTAATGTTGCAGAAGCTACAGAAGGAACGACTTCAACAGCAGCAGCAGGCTGAACGTCTTCAGCAGCAGCAGGCTGAACGACTTCATCAGCAGCAGCAGGCTGAACGACTTCATCAGCAGCTGCAGGCTGAGAGGCTTCATCAGCAGCAGCAGGCTGAGCGGCTTCATCAGCAGCAGCAGGCGGAACGATTTCAGCAGCAGCAAGCGGAACAACGGCTTCAGCAGCAGCCTAATATTCCTAATCATTTCCCTTCTCATCTTAATGGGTCAGATTTAGATAGATTTCCTGGTTTCTCTCCATCTCAAAGTAATAACTCTGGTATCCAGCAAATGCTGCAGAATCCCGGGTCAGATTTGGAACGTCTTTTCGAACTGCAGGCTCAACAACGCCAACTTGAGCTTCAACAGCAGCAAGATATTCACCATCAACAACTACTTCACCAACAGTTGAAACTACAGCCCCAACAACAGTCTCAAGCTCAGTTAATGCATCAAGATATTCTTGAACAGTTAATGCATCACCAGATACCTGATCAGAATTTCGGACAATCCAAACATGATCCTTCTAGAGATAACTTGTTAGATCAGGTACAATTGAGAAGATATCTGTATGACTTGCAGCAGAACTCACTTTCTTCAGGGCACCTTGATCCATCGACAGAGCAGTTTATCCAAGCAAATATGGCCCTTAATGCTGCACAAGGAAGGCAGGCTGATTTGTCAGAGCTCTTGTTGCAAGCAAGGCATGGAAATATATTGCCATCAGAACATGTTCGTTTTCAGCAAGAGCAGGTGCAAGCTCAGCAGTTATCTATGGCTCTTAGACAGCAGTTAGGGCTGGATGGAGAAAGACATTTTGGTAGGTCGTGGCCCATTAATGAAACTGGGCAGTTGGTTAGAAATCCATCAAACCACCAACTGGGTCATTCAGCTGGATTTAATGTCTCAGAAATCCACAAACAACAACAGAGGCTTGTGGCACAAGATGAACAATTAAATTTTCTGGGAAGGAATCATCTTGAGCAGAACCAAAGAGGGTTCCATGATCCTAGTTCTATGATGTTTGAGAGGTCTTCACCTGTTTCTGTGCAAGGAAGAGAATTACTTGAACGCCGTCGCTACATGCACCCAACTGATCAACTGGGTTCTTTGTCTTCTCACCACAACCTACAATCATCTGATGATCTTTTTGGCCATCATTCCCTCTCAGGGAACAATGGCCATGTGGATAATAACTGGATTGATCCACGGTTGCATCTTCAGCAACTTGAATCTATGAGGCAGAGAAGAGAGTTGGGGGATAGCATTACATCAGCAGATCTGAGCATATCTGCATCTGCTGGAGGTCATGAAGAGAGTTCAGGACGAGGTTTTGTGGACCTTCTTCATCAAAAACTGGGTCTTCAATCTGCACAATCATCAACTGTTGATAAGTGGCATCCCCTTTCATCAAGAAGTCACGATAAATCTTGGCATGTTCCTGAGGCTAACAAATCAAGTCATCCTTTTGAGCTTCCTGTGGATCAGCAATCCCATCTGAATGATCCCTTTCTTGAAAGGACTCAGAGTGCGAATTCCAGTGGGCTAATGCACGATAATTTAACTAACATACATATAAATGATCATTTCAACAATCTAGGGAATGCTGAAAGAGTGCCTCTCCGGTCCAGATCTGGTTCATTACTTGAAGAGCAATCACTGTTATCTACAAATAAGGATACTTCGCATCCCAATTACAGAATTCCTTTTCAGATTGGTAAGTCATCTATGGAAAAAGACTTGCTTGAATTGGATACAAATAAGGGACTCAGGCATGAATATTTGGGCACAATGAGCAAGTTTGTTCCTGGGATGTCAGACTTGTCTGAACAAGTGGAAAGCACCATGCCTTCAATGGAAATGCCTGCTATTGCTCACAGTAGACATAGCTCACTAAGCAGTGCAGGTAATTCCCTATTACGGCTATCCTTCATTACTTTGTGCTTCTATATAATGGTAGAATATAATTATATTGAATGGGATTATGCAGGTGGTGATGGCGGCTCCTTTGGTCGTGAGATGGGCTTGAATAGTTCACGTGGCGATGATGTTTCTAGTGACAGGTATCATTATTTTTGGCACACCTTTTTCAACTAAAAATGGTTATCTTTTATACACTTAACTGATATAAATTGATTTCAAAAAAGAATTATTAACCTTAACATTTGATTGTTTGCCTTTTATTGACAGGATTCCCCCTTCAACAAAAGGGTTTGATCATGCTTTCAACAAGCGGCCTCATGTATCTCGGGTTTTGTCCTCCCCGGATGTTCAGTCAGACCAACCATCTGCAACTCATGTCAATCAGAATCAATTATTAAACCTTACATCCAGTGAAGGTATGTGCTTTTTTAATTATGTGTTTTGCCCTTTGTTAACTAACATCTAAACGGTTGGTGAATTATAAGATTGAATGATGTGATGATAGGGAGGAGAGAGCCGTCTGGAAATTTGTCAACTACCAGCATGACTGATGCTCAAGCTGCAGGGAAGAAAGAGGCTCGGTTTAGATCTTCATCCTTCAGTGAAGGTGCTATGTCAGAGGCATCATTTATAGATATGCTTAAAAAGCCTGTTCTTCCTGAGGCAGATGTGCATCCAACCGGTGGAGCCGGGGCAGAGTCGGCTGATGGTGGCCAAGCAGGGCGAGGTGGCAAAAAGAAGGGAAAGAAAGGGAAGCAGATAGACCCATCTCTTCTTGGTTTCAAGGTCTCCAGTAACCGAATCATGATGGGTGAGATTCAACGCCCTGAAGATTAATTTTTGATACTTGTAGGTTGTGTAAAATTTTTCCATTCTTACTTTTCATATTTCTGTGGTATGGGGGTAACTAGTGTATAGTCCACTAGGGCATAGCCATAGTATTCCAATACAACAGTTTTATACAATAGGCGTAGTATGTTTATGTGTTGACTAGTGTGTACAGTCACTGATGAGTGTTTGTATATACGGGGAAGCTAAGCTTTTTAACGATTTTTATTGGTTAAAGAGGTTGAGAAGAGATTTAAATTGTCATCGTCCTTATAATTGCTGTTGATTGTTTCGGTTCGAAAAAAATGTGATTAAGGGTGACAATGGAAATTGGAAGTTGCCAAATTCTTTCTCTCTTGCTGAAATTTGTAGTTCTTGGGCTCATAAATTTATAATTATCCATAGTTATAATCATCTACATAACCGTAAAATGAATGACTATACAGGAGTTAATGATGGCCTAATGAAATAAGTAAATGAATGTTTTTGTCATGAAGAGTAATGAGTAAGGGATGATTTATTATTAGACACGCCGTTTGTTATTATTCTTTGTTTATTGATCTTTTGGAAAAAAATTTCAGCTTTATTTTAGTGTTAAGTTTTACCTCCCTTTGTTTTATTCTGGTCTGTCGCTAGCTAAGAGCTTTACTATAATATGCACAAGAGAACAAACCAATAACTTGTGTTGTAGAGAGGAAGAATCAACGGTGCATTTCTTTTTTGAATGTCCGATTTTTTCAGGCTTTGGATTGCGGTTAGAGGTTTTTCTAAAGTTGTGGAGTTTTCGTCTTATATTGCCTTTGTTTTAGGACTGATGTGTTTGTATTATTGTTATTCTCTTTCTGCAGCATAACTTCTGCTTATATATAGAGCTAGTACAAAAAAAAAAAAAAACAGTGCATACTCAAGTAGAGCTGTCAATTTAAAGAGCCATGACTTAATATTTAATGCCCTTAAAATATAAGAGGCCTAATTTTAAAAAATAAATGAGCCCCAAAATAAGTAGCGTCTCTAAAGTAAAGGTCCTTAAAATTTAAATAAGCTTTGAGGTCTCAAATTTTTTACAAAATTTTTTCGTAATTTTTTTAAAAACATATTTTTTATCAAAAATTAATTTTTTTATTTCATAAAAAGATTGACTTATTTATCTTTGAAAAAAATCAACTTGTTGTATTTCGGAATTTTTTTTCTTCGTAATAATAGACATTTTTATATTTTTAACAAAAAAATACTTTTTTCAAAAAGTCGATTAATTGTATTTTCAAAAATTGATTTTTTTCTGAAAAAATCAACTTTTTATATTTTCGACAAAAAGTTAATTTTTTTACAAATCGACATTTTTTTCTTTTCACCATAACATCGTTTTTTTTTCCGAAAAAATCAAATTTTTGTATTTTTGAAAAAAAACTGATTTTTTTTTATGAAAAACCCGACCTTTTATATTTTCGATAAACAATTGGTTTTTTTTCAAAATAATTGACTTTTTGAATTTTCGCAAAAAAAACAACTATTTATATTTTCAACCAAAAATCGTTTTTTTATTTGAAAAATCTATTTTTTGTATTTTTGACAAAAAATCAGTTTTTTTCCGAAAAGATTGACTTTTTATATTTTTGATAAAAAAATTGGTCTTTTTCGGAAAAGTTGATTTTTTAAATTTTAAAAAATTGGATGTTTTCCAGAAAAGTCTATTTTTAAATTTTTGACATCAAAACAATTTTTTTCGAAAAAAAAATCAATTTTTTTCTCGGATATATCGACTTTTTATATTTTATACAAAAGTAGACTTTTTATTTTTTCGATAAAAAATCGGTTGTTTTTCCGAAAAAATAGATTTTTATATTTTTGAAAAAGAAATCGTTTTTTAAGTCGATTTTTAAATTTTCAACAAAAAACTAAATTTTTTTCAATAAAAAATCAGTTTTTTCGATAAAAAATCAGTTTTTTCTCGGAAATATCGACTTTTTATATTTTCGACAAAAAATCGGGTTGTTTTTGAAAAAGTCGACTTTTTATATTTTTGAAAAAAAATCGATTTGTTTTTGAAAAAGTCGACTTTTTATATTTTCGACGAAAAGTCGGTTTGTTTTTGAAGAATTTGACTTTTTATATTTTCGACAAAAGTTCTGTTTTTTCCAAAAAATCTAAAATTTTATTTAAAAAACAAAAAGATTTTTCTTATTTTAAAAAATGCACATTTTTATATTTTCAGACAAAACAACTATTACTTTTTTTCAACAAAAAAATCAATTTTTTTACGAAAAAGTCGACTTTCCATATTTTCGGAATAATCAATTATTTTATGTTTCTAAAAACATAAAGTGAGTTTTTTAATTTTTTTAAAAAATAATTTTTATTTTTCAAAATAAAATTAATTTTCAAACGATTTAGTTTCTGACAATTGAGGAGCAATATGCAGAAAACATGGGTAATCGTGCAACCAGTACTTCGTCGGCACCACCATGTCGGCTTTTTTCTTATAAGAATTTTCTACATTCGACCTAGAGTAGAAAATAAAGCGTGAGAGCCAAAGAGTCAAGAATGCTACATGTTCCTCGTCGGTTATGGGGCCAGATTCTTGTTGGTGATGGTCAATAAAATTGTTGTATGTTGGGTTTTTACTTTCACCAACGTCGAAGCTTATTGGCAGAGGGTCAGCATCCATGTGGTTAAAACTATGCCATTTGGTTTTAACCCCGTGATGGCGGTGACGTCAAGCAAGGTGGGAGTGATCATACCACACTTGGTGTGAAATGTATTTGTAGACCCCTCCCAAAAGTGTAAGGTAGATAGGAGCATGCTACTAGAATAGGGCTGGCCACAACGAGAAAGTTCCAACAATGTGTAAATGTCCATTTTCTTCCATTTCTCTATCTTGTCGATTTCTAAACGTGCCATCCAGGCACTAAACTTAGGGCAATTCAATGGAATAGCAGTTCAGAAGTTCCTATCAATGCATTGAAGAGAAATAGGGTTTGGAGAAGATATTATAGCTCTGGTTGTGGTGCTGGTAGGGAAAAATCCCCTTTTTCATTTACATATATTTCAGAAGGCATATCCGCAGGGAGAGGACCTAGAAAGGCTAGGGGTTCCTCTTCAAGAATGAAAGGAACAAGTACCTGAGATTGTTAGATTTTCGTTTTCTCCTCAGCAAACAGAGGTTCTGGTACGTAGGGTTTGCCATCGACGAGACGTAATTGAAACTCCATGGCTGGAGAAGTAGTTATATTGTCAGTGTTCGCCATTGAAGAAGGTGAACAAGGATGGTGGATTATGATTTCTGATTTTTTCTTTGAAGCAAGAAGTTTGAAGATAACGGAGGGGAGAAAAGAAGAAGAATGAGAAAATAGGGTATTTATATCCTTGTTGAAGAAAAGAGAAAATAATGGGAATTTTTTTTTGTGATTTCCTAAGTCAGAATCGTGTCAAGTCGAAGGACAAGTGCTACGAGATTAAAGCGGGAGTGGTGGGCCATGTCTGCCACTAAAAGCGCAATGATGGTGAACAATAAATGATCACACGCCTCGAAGTTGAAAGCGTGATACGTTTCCATGATTACGTGACGTCACAGAAAAAGTGGAATAGTAACGTCCACTTTTTGGATTAGTGGGAACGATTTAGTCGAATGCTGAGACCGACGCTTCAAAGATGCCATTATCTCATGTAAGTCAAAATTCGAAAATCGCATCTCGGGAGCATTTTGTTACCTTGAAAAATCTCAAGGTATTCAAGCACATGTATAAATTGAAGATGCTCTCATAAGTTGAGGGTGACTTTTTGAAATAAAGACCCTTTAGAAATTGAGAGCAAAGTGTTTGAAAGTTTTGTTTTAGAAAATTAAAGAAATCAATGATTAAAGAGAATATCAAGCCACAATGTCAAAGTGGAGTCGACCAAGAGGAGAACATGTTAAAATATGAGGAAATTGGTCGAATCGACCAAGGCATGTAGAGCGAAGGAAATGGTCGAATTTGGTCTTGTCGACCATAGAGAATTATGGACTTAGAAGAATTCTGTTGTTTTTATTTTAACAAAGGGAGTATGTCGAAGCAGGCCAGGAGCGATTTTGTAACACAGTGGGAGAACTGACTTGTTTGTTTTGCATTTTATCGCAAATATTGCGGATAGCAAGAGTCGCCACCGACTACTCTTTTATCCAATAAAGTAAAGGTGAAAAGAATAGGAAAGACCTTTTATCGATTCTGAGTTCGGGAGGTAATTACGAAAACAATGGGAGGTAATTTTAGCTCACTTTTTTTGAAAACTTGCTTTTTGTGTGCGTGTGTGATTTGAAAAGTATTTTGCTTTGACTTCGTAATGATTCTTGTATAAGTCCTCAAGAATGTATACAAAGTGTTTGAAAATGTTTCTTGAAAGTTTAAAGCTTTGTAATGATTCTCGTTTGGAATGCATATAAAGTGTTTGTTTGAAAATAGTTTTGAAAAAAGTGTGAGGTGTTAAAAGCATTTTTTTGATTGGATTGAAGCAAGCAATTAAAAGTCTTATTATCTACTCAGAAGGGTCGTTCTTGTCATTTTCATTCTCCTTTAGGATAGTGCTATCCATACCATTAGTTGGTAGGTAACCCTATTCGTTGGATGTGAAGGGACGAGCATAGGATCATCGTATGGTCATTGAAGGCAACATGTAAGGGTACCTTAGCAGATTTGTAGGGACGATCATCACTTATTCGTAGGCAACAACCGAGGGACGAGATCATATATTTGTAGGCAACAATCGAGGGTCTATGATATTTATGATGATTTAACTGAGGGAATTTGCTAATAGTACCCTTACGTTCGAGGGACATGACCATTGTATTCGTAAGGCAACAAGAGAGGATACCCTCGGGGTGCAAGTGTGTAATTAATTCAATTCAAATATTTTATCTTGATTAGGGTGATCTAAGATTGATTGATTAGTCTTGCCATACAATCCTATTAGCATACATCTAAGCAGTGTATATACAGAAAATAGAGGTGCGGAAAGTAAAAGTGCGGAAAGTAAATCCTACGCTATTACAAGGCTTTGAGGCAGATACATAATAAGAGGTGCAGAAAGTAAATGCGGATAGTAAACCCTAGTTTAAGATATTACATCCTTTGAGCAGATACATAATATCAAAAAAAATATGCGAGAAAATAAACCTAACTATTACAACTTGTGAGTAGTTACAATAATCGGCAAAATATCGAGAAAAAGATTAAATCGAAATAAGAAAGATAATGTTAGAAAAAAAGTTTAGGGTTAGTAAAAAAACCTAAATTAATAAAAGAAAATTATTTTTGTATTTTTTGGGAATTGATTTTAATCAAGAAAACAAATTGAAGTTGATTTAATGGTTAATTAAGCAAAATAATTTAAATAAAATAAAAATCAAATATTTTTTGTGTCAAAAATTAAATAAGTATTTTTGTGGCCTAAATCTAAAAAGAAAAATATTTTTAGGATTTTTTATGATATTTTAAAAATATTTTTTAAGAAATTAAAATAAGAAAAGAAAATTAAAAGAAAATAGGGTAAAAATTAAGTGCAGCCCCTGAGTTTCGAACCCAAGACATAAGGGTTACCAGTGCGCCTCCCTTGCCAACTGAGCCATGGTGCTTTTGCGTTATTGAAACGGAGACAAAACAATATATACGAAAAACAAAATTTGAAAATTATTTTAAAAAAGAAACGCGTGCGATCCACTGTTCATCGTCCCAATTCAAATTTTTCTAGGAATTTTACACACGGCTTTTCTATCGATAAGCCTATACCGACAGTTCTTTGCGTCACTATAGCCCCTGCAAAAATCAAAACTCAGAAATACAAGTTATAAATTTAATCCAGGGACATGGATCAATTGGAAATCATCCCCTAAATTCAATGGTGCCCTTAGTTTCGGCTAATTTTTCCTCTAACCTAGTGTCCCCAAATCATGAACTCAGAACCCTAGGCATGGTGAACCTTCATATCTGCAACTAAACACAAATTAAAATGTCCAGATAGCTTGCAAACATCATTATGAACACAAATATGCAATCGTATTACATTAAACATGCACGAATCATTGAAATCGAATTTGAAAGTAAAAGCTCAAACCGTGATCGTGAATTGTTGATTCTGGATGCTTCAATTGATGGTGATAGGTTGGAACGATTCAGGAGGCAATGTGGAATTGATTGGCACCCTTGGAATGACTTGAATCAATTGGAAACTTGATCTGTAAGTTGCTTGAAAGTCACAGATTTTTCAAGCTTGGTTAGGGTTCTTGGAGGCAAATATTTCGTCTCCTTGTGATCTGAATGGTTTAGATTTATATAGAAGAAGAATTAGGTCAAGTGATTGCAATCAAATATATGCTAATTGTGATGATTGAAATTTGATTGAAAATTTGATTGAAAATTTGATCAAATTATTTCTATTTTTGGTTCAATTATGTTTCAATCACTTCCAATCACTTGCTTGATGTGTAAGATCCAATATTTGATTGATTTCTGATTGCAAATCATGAATAATGCGCCTCTTGATGTTTAACTTATATTTTCTTTGATTTATTTGGTATTTAAATGAATAAAAATTCAAATAAATATAAATAAAAATCATGAAAATATAGAAATGGTTTTAGAGGTCTTTTTTAAGGTCACGAACATGTTTAAACCCTAAAAGATAGGTCACATTATCCAAAAACTCAAAATTCATCACTTTGTTCTTTGTGCATTTCTTCAAATTTTTCATTTTTTCCCCAAGCCATAACTTGCTCAATTTTTATCATTTGAGAGTGTTCTTAGACTTTTTAGAAATCTTAAGATGTCCTATAAATTATCCTTTTAGTTTCATCTTCATTGAAGCTCTCATGCTCATGTACACCTCTTTGGAAAAAGATGACTTTTTGTTGACTTTTATGAGGACCCATAATGTTTTGGCTCATATCTCTCAAATGGAGCATTTTTGGGAAAATCTTGTGAGACAAAAAGTTGTAGAGAATTGAATTCCCTTAAAAATGAGATTTGGTGGGAAAATTTCTGATGAATTATGTGAAAATTATGCCTGGTCAAAGTTTCGTTGACTTTTTTTAATCAAAAAACCCTAATTTAGAAACTTTGAGTTTTGATCAATTCTTTGATTTTCTTGATGAATCATGATCAACCCTTGATCAAATGATGAATGTGACTTCAAGATCTTGGTGTTGACCAAAAATGATGAGGTTTGACTGTATTTTGACCATAGTTGACTTTTTATCCAATACAACTTATTTTCAACCATCTGAGCAATTGATTGAGTAAACTTGGACTATGAGGTTTGAAAATTGACATGATGATGCTTGGAGACATATGAGGATGAATGATGCTCACTTGAGACAATAAAAACCATTTTAGGCTAGAGAGAATCAAAACCCTAGTTGTGGGTTGATTGCTTAGGAGAGGGTTCATCTGGTCAACCCTTGAGGAACTCTTGAGTATGAAGATGTGTATTGACTTGAAAATAGGAGGAAAATTTTTGGGGTATAACATGTTACTTTTATTCAGAAGTGAGAAGATTCAAAATTCAAAATCTCCAAGCAGTTGCCGGCAGTTTATAACTCTTTTAAGCGCCAAATAGGTGGCAACATCTGGTGAAGCGGTTGCCTTAGGATTCAAACTTCATTCGTCGATTATGTCTAGGTAGTTACTTTGTAAATACTATAAATAAGTAGTTTCAATGTAATTTTTGTGTGTTCACTTGTATACTCAAATCACTTGCTAAAACTTTGTTCATTCCGAGCGCCAGGAAGCAAAAAGTTGAGAAGTGTTAGATGTACGTGAATCACCACTTTTATTTCAATGCAAAACCTTTATATTTCCGTCATTTCTTCTGAAACTTTTACTTGCATTTTACTTACTTTTCAGCAATCTCTTTGTATTATCGTTTATGTTGATTCTCTTTTCGTTACAAGTTTCGAGTTAACAAAAGAGTCAGTCGACACGTACTTCCTTTAGAACAATTGAAGTTCACAGCCTTCTGTTGGTCACGAGTCACCATAGTTGGTCACATCATATTGTGAGCAAACAGATTGTTAGTTATTTCGTTCAGGCTATTTCTGTCGGTCACGAGTCACCAGTCAGTCGAGTCTAATCATAGTGTGGAAAGTCGTTATACTTGTTCCCTTAGTCTTAGAAAAACGTTTCTTAGATAAGGATTTCGACATAACTAGTATAATTTCAAAAACCTTAACACATGTCTTAAGATCAACTAGTCGATCTTGCGAGTGACCCTTAGTTTTAGGACTTTGGGAGGACCAACGGTTGTTTACCATTTTCCATAGTAAACAGTGGGCCGGCCTGGCGGGCCACGACCCGTTTTGCCACCCCTAGTCTAAAAACATATTTGTAATTTTAAAACAGAAACGATCTCAAAAATTCTCAAATATCAAGCAAGTATACAATGTTGGTGTACCAGAATTAACAAGGCGATAAGAGGTCTAAGAATTAAATTTCAACAAGTGTTAAAACTTTTTAATGATAATTATTATGTATTTACATATATAGTACTTTTTAATGATAATTATTATGTATTTACATATATAGTGTGTGAAGATTGACGTACCAGAATTAACAAGGCGATAAGAGGTCTAAGAATTAAATTGCAACAAATGTTGAAACTTTTTGATGATAATTATTATGTATTTACTTACATAGTGTGTGAGGATGGACAAACCATTTGAGATATATTTTGAACTCGTCCCGATTCCATCAAATTGTTTAACATATTTTTCATTGAACTCATTATTAATTCAACATGTAAGACTAACAAATACATGCTTCACTTTTATAAATTATTGGTGTTACTTCTACGAAGACGACTTTAGAAGTGTGTCAAAACTGTTGATGGATTAAGAAAACATGTCAAAGGTCATTGTCACCGATCATATACCACACTATAAATTTGATTGTAAAGGTATTTCCTACATCACATGCATTATTTTGTAGGTATTACATAACAAAAAAATGTTAGAAGTCAACTTAAGTTTGTGGTAGGAACCAAACAAATCAAGGGCGAAGATGGAAAAATAGTCAAAGTTGATGTGAAGAGTGTGTTTAACACCATGAATCATGATGGTGTTCCCTTCATAGTTCCTGTCAACAAACACAACCTGATGTAATCTTCAGTCCCTGTTAGAAACACCAGCCAGTAAACTTGTTTTTGATGTCTTGGGATGGATCCGTTTAGGCACACCAACCACTGGAATCATTTATCACTCGAACTACAGCTTCATCCCTAGCATTATGTATCCATTGTCCCCATCTCAGCTGCCACCACATTATAGTGAAGTTCAGTGAGAAATGCAGAGATTTTGAAAGCAAACCATGCCTGTCTAAGTGGTAAGTTCAATTATGATGTGCTCTTCTGTAGGTTCAACCCCAAGCGGGAAATGTTTTCATTTTTCAAGTCTGCAGAAGTCGAAAGAAAGAAAATCAGGAACTACAAGATTTTTCACAGTAACCTACAGAGATAGTCATAACACATATAATAACTGACCATACATGCACCACACCCCATCAGAGGAGATGTAGGCCTTTATTACAAGGTTCACATGTAAAATAACTTGACAGTATCCAGGAGAAATCTCTATCTGTAGCATTGTCAACCTGCAAAGATATTACCACCGATTATCAAAATTTTACACTCATGGTCAGAAATGGCATTGTTGTTTTTTACGGTCGATTAAAAAATTGTTCTCAAGACACATTTACATCGAACTTTTGGTTAGCTAAAGTTAAATGTGGACAGATAGTCATCATCGGTAGCACATAAGTTGCAAAGTACTCTTACCCATGAAATCATAACACACCTTGCATTCTTTGAAGAAACTGTAATATCGGCTCCGGGCATTTAGAAACCGAAAGGGAAGCTAAAAGTCCGGTACATATATCTTGTAGCATTGAAGGCAACTTGTCCTGAACCCACCTCAAATGCTCAATAGCAATTGTAATCTCTCTTGCATCTGCCAAACATTTCAGCAAAACTACGTGGGATTCTGCGTGTCCTATATTATGACTGAGACTGCAAAGTAACTTGGAAGCAGCTGTTAGATGTCCTGCATAAAAAACATACATCATGACATGTTATGCTTGTTAAATCTCGCACCGGTCGACAAGTTAAGTATTTGACAAAGTAAAAAACATCTTAGCACATAATATGCCATGTTACACATACCAATTACAAGAAAGATAATAGTTAACATTGCAATGAACTTTGAAAACGGAGGGAGTAATAATAATACCTTTCTTGCTGAGTGATAATATAAACGAGCTCAATATGTCTCTTGCAATGGTAATATCCTGTTTGACAGACTTGTTATAGAGCTCAAAAGCTTCTTCAAGCCTGTCTTCTTGGCAGAGCCCTTGTAAAAGAAAAGTGTAACTCGCACGATCGGGTTCGACTCCCTTGTCCAACATCCGGTTAAACAACATCTCAGCCTCTTCAATCTGTCCCTCTTCGGAAAACTTGTGAATCAGAATATTATATGTTTTCAAGTTCCCACAACAACCACTCGCAAACATCTCATCCCAAAGCTTCCTAGCCGGGCGAAGCAAATCCTCCTTACAACACGCTTCCATTACATAATTGTAAGACGATACGTCAGGATTCAACCCTTTCTTTTTCATTTCCTGAAGAACAGCATATCCTTCTTTCACTCTCCTCGCTTCGCATAACCACAACAACATCACATTGTAACCCTCCACATCCTTGAAATAATTCCGACCATCCAAAACACGAAACACCTCCAACAGTTCATCCACTTTACCCATCCTACACAAATTCCAACTCAATCTATTCAAACTCGAAACACTCAAAAACCTTTCCCTTTCCCTCTCAACGACATAATTAAGAAACACAATCGCCCCAACAGGATCAACATCCGACACTGACTCAATCAAAACATTAAAAACATCATCCTCCACAACAAAACTTCCTCCAACAATAACCTCCCCAATCATCTTAGCTTCACAAATCCGCTTCTCCGAAACCAATTCAAATATAATCTCTTTATAATCACTACTTCTCGGGGCCACACCTAACTTCCTCTTCATCTTCAAAACCTTAATCTCATCCACCACATTCCCTATTTCCCTAAACCCCTTCGCAACAACCCAATACGCCATAAAATCAGGCTTCCACCCTCTATTCCTCAATTCAGTCAACATCACCATAGCTTCACTCACTTTCCCAGCAAAACACAAACCATTCACAATCATAACCGCCACAACCGACCCGTTAATCTCCGAACCACATTCCCCAATCTCATCCAACAAACCCAACACTCTCCCCAAATCACCCTCTTTACAAACCCACCAAACAAAAACCCCAAACCCCAAAGTACTAAAAGAAACACCCTTTACAATCATTTCATCAAACACCTTACATGCATTATCATTATTATTAGAACTAAGTGCAGCGAGAAGTGAATTACAAGTGGGTGCACCAATTTCATTGATCAACGAAACAACCGCGTTGAAAATGGAGAAAGCTTGAAGTAAGTAATTACGAGAAATATGCATGGCTATAACAGAACGGTAAACGGAAGGGTGAATTGGGAAAGGAAAAGTTTGAGCTTTTCTGAGAAGGGAAAGAAGAGAGTGGGAATGAGAGTGGTTTTGTGTGAGGGAGAGAGATTTGAGAATGGAGTGAAAGGTGGATGGAGTATGGGTAAAGCCTGGTTGTTGAGAAGCCCAGTTGAAAAAACCCAAAGCGAGGGAATGGTGATTGAGGAGGAAAGGGTCGATGATGGAGGAAACAAGAGATGGAGTTAGATTTTGTTGTTTGAGGTTGTTGTGGAGAGATTGTTCGATTTGTGAGGTCCATGGGTGGTGATGATGATGATGATGTTTGGTTTTTGTGTGGTTTTTTGAGGTTGAGATTATTGTTCTGCTGATTCTCTGTGCTAGTTCTAGTGATGTGGGTTTCATGTCGAACTAGTCTTGTTATTTGTTATGTGTAGTGCATATAGTGTTGTTTGTTGTTCCATGTAATTTGTAGTGCATATACGTACGAAGAGGATGCACAAAATAATAGATTCTTTTGTAAGGGTTAAAATATATTTTGTTAATTATTTTGTATTAATTAAGCTAATTGCATTTTTAGTCAAATGATTAAAATGCACAAAATATGAAAATATTAGTTTTGATAATCACAACGTTTAATATCAAACTATACCCATGAATGTCAATATTAGTTGAACATAATTCGAACAGTATCAAACTATATTCATAGTTCTTCGAAAGTATTTTCTCTGTCTCAAATTATAAGAGAAAATTATTTTTTAGATTTATTGCATAATTAATGTATCTGGTCTATCTATAGATTAGATACATTAATTACTCAATGAATCTAAAAAGTAATTTTCTTTTATAATTTAGGACGGAGGGAGTATTCTTGAGTCTAAGTGGTGATCTTTGTTTTGGGTGCGGCTTATTTGTAATTTTTCAAGAGTAAATTATCTCTTGAGTAAAATATTCTTTCATAAGAAGTTGTTGTTTGGTTGCAAACTAAACCAATAAAAGCTCTTGTTTGTTTTCAGAGATTGTCTTAGGAAGTCTCCATTTGGTTCGTGAGTTTTGCCTTGAAAAAAGTTCTCTTCCGCTTCAAGAATATTAATCAGTAAAATCTCCATTACAACTCTTGAGCTCGACCTAATTAAAAATTATACCGTTTCAAGATCAGCCCAGTTAAAATCTCTCTTGGTTTATGAGTTTAGCCTAGTATAAATGCTTAGTAGGTTCAAGATCATCTCGATAAATATATCACTTTAGTTTGTGGTCAGCTTGTGTAAAACCTCAATTTAGTTTGGACGATAATCAACTCAAAACTCTATTTAGTTTCTAGAACAGCCTATGGAAAACCTCTTTTGGTTTTGAGACTAGTCTATCTAAGATTTGTTCGCTATTTGGTTAGATGTTAGTATAAAAACTTCATCTTTTTTGTATAAGGAAGGTTGTGAACAAATCCTTCTAAAAGCTTACATCTTTAGTGGATACTTTCAACAATAATTCTTAGGGATACGATTAAGTCATTCTTAGATCGAACCTATATAAATTTTGGATGTTCTTCTCTTTCCCTTATCTCTTTTATTTTTAGTTATTTTTTTCTTTGGTTTTTTTATGTCTATTTATTCATTTGTTTTATAAAATGTTTTCAAACTCTAATTTTACAAATGATTTTGTTATCAACCAAATTTTTTCAAATCCTAATTGAACCTAACAATGTTTATTTACATCATTACAAAAGGGGTAGAATTTTAATAAATTCCAAAGAAAACGTGGAATATGTCGACTTAACGTTCATTAGCACATACATTTAAACCATATGGATCATCTGCATTATTTTTAATAAGACATATTCAATCACAACTTTTAAATCATATGGATTATCAAATTTTTGTGTGTTATAAATAGTGCATTCTTTCGCACAACTACTGAGATTAAATCTCGGGTGAAAAAAGACCATAATAGACAACAAAACTCTTTAAAAATTTAACACTATCGCATGCTTAAAACCAAATTTGAATCCAAAACCTCTAATTAAACGGAAAGAGACATCTAATATCTCAAAAAAATATTCTCAAATGATTATCAACTTTTAGTATTGGGTCCTATTTCATTACCCATCTTAAAATGTTGGGTAACTTTATCCACTTAATATGTCTTACATAGATTGGTTATTACTTATATTTAGGGATGACAAAAAAAACCGTATCCGTTGATATTTGCGGGTAAAACCCGTCACAAAAACGGATATGATGGTTTAATGGATATTCACGGATAAAATAAATGGATATTTAGTTACCTGTTTACTTACAGGTACGGATATAAATTTGATGGTACTCGTACCTGCGGGTATCTGTATCCGCTAATAATTAAAAAAATACTTAAATATTAATTTGTTTGATCAAAATTATTATTATTATTATTATTATTATTATTATTATTATTATTATTATTATTATTATTGTTGTTGTTGTTATTTTACAAAATATGATATTATTATTACTATTATTATAATTATTTTGATAAAAGAAGAAATAAAATGAATGTGATTTATTTTTGTTATTATTTATTATTGGTTAAATTTGAAAATATTTTTTTTTTGTCTTTAAAAGAGATTTAAAAACTAGTTATTTAAATATTTTTTTAAATAATAGTATCCATGGATACCCATTAATACTCACGGGTATTTCAAAATTCACGAATATTCATCTAACGGATACCCGCATGAGTATGAGGTGGGTACGAATATCATATTTATTAAACGAGATGGATAGCGGGAGACAAATACCCGTGCCTATGAATACCTATTGTCATCCCTACTTGTATCATTAATTATATCATTTGTCATATCTTCGGTAATTTGTTGTTTTAAATTTTTGCCCATATCATTTTATAATTGCATATTTATCCAACTTTCAATTTATTGTTTTAAATTTTTGCCCATATCATTTTATAATTGCATATTTATCCAACTTTCAATTTATTTTAATTATTATTTTTAATTTTAAAAAATAACATTATCTTTTCATTCATTTTTCAAATTGATGAAATTGGAAAACCTATTTCTACGTTGTTGCTTTCTACCGCCACCGCTTTTGAAGATTCTCTATCATTCTATTATGAAGTTCGCTTAGTATCGAATGACAAACAATCCTCCTTGTTCTCCACTTTCAACCTTGTAACTTTTATCTTATCTTCTTGATTAAAATTCAAATTTCACAAATTTCTATCATTTTTTCCTCATAACTTTTAGGCTTTTATGCTCTTTTGATTAATTCAAAATTGTTTGTTTAACTTATAATTGTGTGTATTACTTCATTAATTATATGTTCATTTCATGTAATTATATGTTCATTTCATGGATCTGTTGTAGTTTTAGGTTACTATTTTGTGTCAGATTATATATTATGCAGATTGTAATTAACTAAATTGTCTTATTTAAGATGTTAAACTATTATACTGTATTTGTAGTTCTTAGTGAATATTATGCACAATTAGAAGCATCTGACCAAAGAGTTGATTTGAATCGAAGATCCAAACATACAAAGATGAACTTGGCCAAAGGATTTAAGTATTTGGGGATTTATTTGATTCGAATCAATTAGATGCACAACAAAATAGTTATACTGCATTTGTGGAGAACGGTGTATCGGAGCACACACAATTGAACTGCCAGTAGTTACATACTTGACTGATATTTATCGCATGGCTGATACTAGTGCAATTATGTAAGCACATCCCAATTTTATACACCATGAAAAAATATATTGCTTAATGAATTGATTCATTTTTCTAGGTGGTATATACATAATTTCTATTGAGTTCAGCACATTGGGGTCGGTCCTCCGGTGTAAGTGTTAATCATAGATAGTTTGGATCCATAGAGCGAGGGTTGGTTACCATCTGTCTTGTTTCTGTGGTTTTATCAGTGGCCTTAAGAGAATGACATAATATTTTTTCCTTTATGCATGCATCGTTGCTTCTCTTGTAAGTAATGTACTTCTCTCATAACAGTTTTGACAAATGCAATTTTACACTATTAGTTTTGAAGTGGTAAATTACTCATTTATCTCTTATGTCATACAAACTAAAAGTTGCAAAGAAGCTCGAGTTGAAGAAATTAGCTAAGATCAATTTCAACCCTACAAACATCATTGAGTTAGATGCACTTCTTTGTGATACCTATGATAAACAATCTCCAAAGCCAGTCCATTATGACAGCAAGAGAGATTTGATTCGCATCTTCAATATGATTGCACAGGAAATATATGGTAGTAATATTTAAATCCATGTTTTCTAAAAATTTAGCCAACAAGTTTTTCTTTCAAAAGAATATAAGAAGTTGGTAATATATTTCCCACTTGATTGGATCTAATTGTTTTGATTATTCAATCTATCATTTACATGCACTAATTTATTCTTTAATTGTAAAGTTTAATATGGAACTATGTAGTACTTTGGGTGATTTAATGGAGCATGAAATCAATCTGCCAAAATGTTCTTTTCTTATTTTTGATTGAATTCACATGATTTACTTCATTTATTCTCTCTAATATCATATTGGAAACGTATTTTTTGGTAGAGAAAAAACTTTTATATTTGGATTGAACATTTAACTTTTCCAGCGAATTGTGAAAACATTATCCATCGACTTAGCAACAACATGTTGAATAAGAAACTCTAACTTGTAGAGAAATATGTTGAACAAGATCCTATCCAGGTCATTTGACATCTTGTCTATTACAACTGTGCACTTGGATATATTTAGTTATAATAGATTCTGAATATTTTGGGAATATTAGGTTATCCTATGTGGCGTTTAAGACTGAGTAATCAGATATTCTATTTGAATTTTAAAAGTTAATTTGTTTTCTTAAATGTTGAGACATTTTAGAAAATATATGATTGAAGTCCTATTATTATGCAAAAGATTCTACAGATATTTAGCAGCTGCACTACTGCGCTACTGCGTTTTTTAAGCCCAAATTCAGGCAAAACATTGCTTATAAAAAGAAGGTAAAGTGTGGAACATATTGTGTCTTCTAGTGAGATTTTAGGGTTTGTATTTTTGTTATTTGTGAGCCTCTCTAATATCATCTTGATATAAGATTGGGATTGTCTCTATTGAGTTGTAAATTCTGTCAATCATTCTTAAGCTTTTAAGTATTGAGAGACTGTGTGTCTTTGAAGTGTAACTTCTAAAATATTCTAAATTTTAGAATTTTCATCACTATTGTGATTGAAAGGGATTTGAGAGGGGTCTCATACCTAGGTGAGTCTTAGTTAAAAGTTAAACATGGGTAGTGATTTGGTGAGTAGATTGTAAATTGGAGATAGTTTGCTGAAGATCTACAAACTGATACTATTTAGTTGATTTCATCCCTGACTTGATAACTCTCAGACGTAGGTGTTGTTGTACACCGAACTTAGTTAACAATTCTATATGTTCCATTATTTTCAAAAAATCTTATTATGATTGTATTTTTAATCATATATTAATATCTCAACATTTTTTAGGACATCTGATATGCATAAAAAAATTTCAAAAACCATCTTGTTTTAAAATTAAAATGACCTTTTAGGATTTTAACAATCCCTTTTTATCTTCTCATATTCATTTTACACTTATTGATCCTTTTACTTCAATTTTAGCTAAATTTTTAGGCATTCCTTTGATAATATGTTATTTTCCCTTCAGACAATAGTAAGTCCTCTCTTGTTGTGGAAGAATATGGATCATTTGTAATGGAGATTTTCAATTAAAAAAGTGATATTGACTTGTCTATCAATTTCAGTAAAGATTCCATTAAAATTAGTCGGTTTCAGAGACATTGATTGTGTAAAATGTTTCTTCTGATGTTGGTGTTGCAAATTCATTAAAGTTCTGCCAATGTGGCATTGCATTCGTCCATTTTGAGTTGTTGGTGCGGGGAGGCAATTACTAAGTGGAAATAACATGTCTTTGATGGAGTGAATTATCTATTATCAATCTATTAAAAGTAAAGGTATCTGGAAATTCCAAGTCTAACCTTTTGATTAAATGTTATAACTTTTCTTATTCCAAGGGTATAATAGACTAATCAACACTATGCTGTTACCATATTCATTTGGCATTTAATTTTGCTGACATGTCAATCTATCATAATTTTACACTATTTTTTATTTATTTGATTTATTAATTTGAATTCTAATGTTTGACTCACGGTTAATGAGGAAGGAATTGGAATGACCAAATTAGATCTATTATAATTAAATGGAATATTATTCATTGCATGATTTAAAAATACCCACTATTTATCATGATTAAATGTATATTATTGGAATTAGAATGGATTATTTTGATATTCCAAGATATCACAACTTCCCATGTTTTCAGTTACCCTATATATAGCCATTCTAAACCCTTACTCTTTCACTTCTCAATCTTCTTCATTCTCCATTATTTTCAAAAGGTTACGTATTATTTTCCAATTCTTCTTCATTCCCATATTTTGATTCTCTGTGTCCATTTTAATACAGATTTTACTGATTGAACCTGTAAAAGACATCAACGACTCAAACATTTAATTTTGCTGACATGTCAATCTATCATAATTTTACACTATTTTTTATTTATTTGATTTATTAATTTATTTTATTTATATTTGAATTTCAATTCCAATGTTTCATTCACGGTTAATTTATTTATATTTGAATTCCAGGAAATGCTATTCTTGCTTCAACCATTGTTACCCTGATTTCTATATTTCTTTAATCTTCGTTTTGATTTGTTTAGTTATTTTGTTAAAGTTAATATTGAGGTTTCAAATTAGGCCTAAAAACATTGGCAGGAACATAGTGTATGGCGTGCTAGATTTATTTCAATAGAAAAGTCAATTTCTAATTGATTTATGATGACATTATTTTGATTTATTAGAATATTTGTTTTCTGCATTATTTATTTGATTATTATCTAATTCATGCAAAAAAAACATATATCATAATTTGCTTAATTAAATATGATTTTAACTAAAAGATAAAATCAAAAGAAATTTTGAAAATAAAAAGCCAATATCATTCTATTTTATTTAAATATGTGGTGGATTGATTGTCATTATAAAATTATTTTACACTTATTTTTTTCTCTATTTATAAAAAAACTTAAATAATCTTTTTTTTCTTTCCATTGGTAAAAAAATTTAAATATTACAATAATATATAATAATACAAAGAGCAATATATGAATGATTTGAAAAACGTTTAATTTTGCTGACATGTCAATCTATCATAATTTTTTTCTCTATTTATAAAAAAACTTAAATAATCTTTTTTTTCTTTCCATTGGTAAAAAAATTTAAATATTACAATAATATATAATAATACAAAGAGCAATATATGAATGATTTGAAAAACGAAGAAAAAATTCGTTTCTATAAATAAAACATTTCTATAAGATAACTATTAACTTTTTTTTCAGAACATAAATATTTATTTGAAAATATATGCACATTAATAAATATCTTTCTTATTCCAAGGGTATAATAGACTAATCAACACTATGCTGTTACCATATTCATTTGGCATTTATCGCAAAGAAAAAAATTCGTTTCTATAAATAAAATATTTCTATAAGATAACTATTAACTTTTTTTTCCAGAACATACATATTTATTTGAAAATATATGCACATTAATAAATATATGGTAAAATACAAAGACGAAATTATATATATATTTTCTATTTACAATATATTTAATTGAATCTACCCTACACACCATGTACATCTTAAAAATCATATAAATTATGATTTATGATTATAAGGATATTAAAAATCATATAAATTACACTTGATTTATGATTTATTCTAAAATGATCATATAAATTTATTTTAAAATAAATATTCCAAAAACGAGTAATGACTAACCATATATATATATATATATATATATATATATATATATATATATATATATATATATATATATATATATATATATATATATATATTCGAAAGATTTAAATCGATAAAATTTTGTCTTAAAATAAGTTTTTATTAATAAATATTAAAAATTATATTTTTAAAATATTAATAAAAATAATATTATTTTATTTTATTTCAAAATGTTATTTGTTTAAAATTGAAAGTAAGTACTATTATTGTGTAATTAACATTTTGTTACTAAATATTATTAAAAACCATGTATTTGTATGAAATATTAATAAAAATCACATATATTTAAGAAATATCATACAACTTAACTAAAGTATCTATAAAAATCAAGATTACCCGAAAAACATATTTTGTAATTATTTAGATCCTTATTTGAAATAAAATATGTTTTGAAATTATTTAGCTTTTTATAGAAAGGATAATAAAGCAAAACAAAATCAATTGAGATTTTGTAATTTCTTTAAACTTATGAAATAACTAAACATATCACAATCTTTTCAAATTAATTTTATAATCGTAATCATGATAAAACAATGTTAAATGAATAATTTTAATAAAAGAGAATAAGTTACTAATATTTTTATGAAAGAGAAGTATTAAAACAATTGTTTTTAAAATCAATAAATTAATAATTGTTTTATAAATTGTCACACAGGTTCTAGGCACTTATAAATGTTATAACTTTTCTTATTCCAAGGGTATAATAGACTAATCAACACTATGCTGTTACCATATTCATTTGACATTTAATTTTGCTGACATGTCAATCTATCATAATTTTACACTATTTTTTATTTATTTGATTTATTAATTTATTTTATTTATATTTGAATTCCAATTCCAATGTTTCATTCACGGTTAATTTATTTATATTTGAATTCCAATGTTTTTTTTGGATAGAATTTGAATTCTAATGTTTGACTCACGGTTAATGAGGAAGGAATTGGAATGGCCAAATTAGATCTATTATAATTAAATGGAATATTATTCATGATTTAAAAATACCCACTATTTATATTATTGGAATTAGAATGAATTATTATGATATTCCAAGATATCACAACTTCCCATATAGAATGGATTATTTTGATATTCCAAGATATCACTCCTCAATCTTCTTCATTCTCCATTATTTGAAATAACACTTAACACTATTTAACGCTATTATTATTATTAATTATTATTATTAATAATTAAAATGGTTCACAAAAATAATCACTTGGTATTCTGTTGACTTCAGTATTTTACTTCAAAATCTTGGAACCGTGAATGTTGTATTAACAATTATATTTATTATCATATAACCAAAAACTTTATTCATTTTATGTCTACAATCACTTTATGTGGTTAACAAAAAAATTTGAATGACAACCATACAATCAAAGTGATTTTCTACCCATTCATTTTTCATCACCTAACCAACACTATGGAACCACAGGTTGCATTAATGGCAAGACGTAAAAGGAAGCAGATTCTTAAAGATAAAGATTGAAAAAAGGAAGAACCGATGAAAACACAATCAATCCTATTGAAAACTCTCAAAGGTATTATGTTCCAATGGTTAATATCAGAACACCACTATCTGATTTAACTTCATCAATCTTTAATGAAAGAAATACGAGTTCACCTTCACCAGCATCTGCATCAAGCAACTCAAGTACAATGAAGAGTTTCAATATTGTTTGAACAAATCAACTGGCTGCTTCAGCACGACAGCGGAAGAAAAGTATTATGGAAGGTAAGATGCCCCAATTTTACAAACTTCATAACAACCTTAGCAATAACAGTGGGGTCCTTTCAGGATAAATTCTCCATCCTTTTCGCATTTCAAAACACCATTTTCTGATATAACTTCCTCATGTTCTAACCAAAGAAACATAAAACCTCATGCACCGCCAAGTTGTTCTATTCAAAAATCAAAAAAACAGTTGACTGTTACACCTCTTTCTGATATAACTTCCTCATTTTCTAATCAAAGAAATATGGAACCTCATGAACATCCAAGTAGTTATGTTCATAAATCAAAAAAACAGTTGAATGTAGGTGTTATTCAATCCATGACGGTCAAACTCTTCAATTATTTTGGAAATGAGAATCATAATCTGGCTTTTTCATCCACAAGCAATATTCCTATACAAGAACCCACAACATTCACTTCAACTCAGATGTTAACATTGAGAGTGATTACTCGTGATGAGGCGGTAATGATGATTCTCGGTGATAGCTCATGTGAATTCAATGCCGCAGATGCAAATTATGACTCAAGTTCCGGCTATGATGACGAAGATGTCTATGACTCAATTCTACATCATTTGATTCTTTAAATATTGGTATTTATCATTAAAACCAACTTTATTTCTTCTTTAAATTCATTATACATATCAATTTGACGTTGTCCATTACATGTTGCACTTTGATACCTGCTATGATTTAATGTGGATTTTAGTTATAATTTTATTATTTAATATGAACGATTTTAGTTATAATTTTATTATTTAATATAAACCAATTGCTCAACTACGTTTCATTTAAATAGGTTATTCTGATATTGGTGATCCTATAGTTGAATGCACACAATGTGGGGCACTTATGTGGTATCAAGAAAAAAGCGACAAGCGAAAACATAGTGCGGTTCCTAAGTTTCAACTATGTTGTGGAAAGGGAAAGTTGTGTTGCCACTGAAAACACCACCACTATTACTACAACGTCTTTTGTTTGATAATAGTGAGATAATGAAATTATCAACAATTTTGTAGAATGTACAACATGATGTTTGCTTTTACATCTCCGGAATGAAATTCGACAATGATTTTTAGTGGAAGTGGACCACCTAACATAAGAATTCATGGATGACTTGCCATCGAATTGGGAGCATGTTACCTTTAATGGACAATCTCCAAAATTTGCTCAATTGTATGTTTACGACAAACAATGAGATTCAACATAGAATTAAAGGAATTGGGTAATTTTACCAAACTTTGTTTTCTTTACAACATATTAAATATTTTCATTCTTGCATCATAGTATTTCCTTTTATATGCAGGAACAACCCCAATATTATTCCAGAAACAGTTAGTAGATTGAAGGACATGTTAGATGAGTTCAACACACATGCCAAATCTTTTAGGATGGCAGCAGATAGATTAAAGGATTGTCCTTTGCTTGATCTCAAGCTTAAGCTAATATCTGATAGATCAACAGATGGAAGGATTTATAACCAACCTACTGTTTGGAGGTAGCCGCCCTAATAGTTGGTGATGTTGATACGGGTTCTAAGAGGGATATTCTTCTTGAAAGAAAGAGCGGAAGGCTAAAAAGAATAAGTGAGTTTCATTCAAGTTATCTGGCATATCAATATCCACTTTTGTTTCCTTATGGGGAAGATGGTTTTAGACTTGGAGTTCTTCTTAGAGAAACTAATACCAAAAAAAAATGAAGAGGAATAAGCTTACCATTAGAGAATGGCTTGCTTTTAGGATTCAATGCGATACACGAGGCACAAACTATATTGCGGCCAAGAAGGTTGTTTCAACAATTTTGGTTGATGGATTTACTATGATGGAGTCACAAAGATTGAATTATATTCGAAATCAGAAAAAGCTGCGTGTTTCTAAATATTGCAATTTGAGCTCATCTGAACAGAATGCAAACACTCAAGGATCAAACAAAGGTAAAATAGTGGTTTTACCTTCAACTTATGTTGGAAGTTGGAGGTTTATGGAACAACTCTATTTTGATGGAATGGCAATTTGTAGCCAAGTTGGATTTCGAGATCTTTTTATCACATTTACTTGCAACCCAATGGCACGAAATCCAAAGGTTGCTTAGCAAAATTAACTTGAATTCTCAAGACCGTCCAGATATCATCTCAAGAGTCTTCAAAATTAAGTTCGATGAGTTGTTGTGTGATATAACAAAAAAGCACGTGTTAGGGAGAGTGATTGCATGTAAGTCAATTTAATACCCTTTCGATGAGTTATATTTTTGACATTAATCTTATTAAATATGTAATATGCATCGTTTACTAAGTTTAAACTTACTTAATTTCATATATATACACCATTGAATTCCAAAAGCGGGGTTTACCACACCCATATACTATTATTCTTGCATCCTTCAAGCAAGTATCCGACTCGGATGATATAAACAAGATCATTTCAGCAGAGATACCAACGGAAGAAGATGATAGGAAACTCTACCATTTGGTCAAGACACATATGATTCATGGCCCATGTGGTTTAGCAAATGCGAATTCAACTTGCATGAAAATGGAAAGTGCTCAAAATACTTTCCAAAGAAATATCAAACCGAAACCATTGTTGATCGGGATGGATATCCGTGTACGAAGAAGAAGCGTATCTGATCTTTGAAAAACACGTCAACTTGATAATGATATGTAGTTCCTTACAATCCATATTTGTTGAAGAAATTCCAAGCACACATCAATATGGAGTGGTGTAATCAAAGTACTTGATTAAATACTTATTTAAGTATATTAACAGGGGTATGATAAATTCTGTTGTTGTCCAAACGACGGTGATGGATCTCCCTCGGTCGAATGGTTGGAAATCAAGCAATATCTTGATTGCGATATATCTCACCAAGTGAGGCATGTTGGAGACTTTTTCATTTCCTATTCATGGTAGATCACCCGCAGTTGAAAGGTTGTTCTTTCATCTTGAAGGAGACAACTCATTTATTATACCGATTATGAATTGATAGATGAGGTGCTTGACAAACCAACTGTGAAAGAATCTATGTTTACGGCATGGATGGAAGCAAACAAAGCATACCCAGAGGCAAAGAATTTGACGTACTCACAATTTCTTTCCAAATTTGTTTATGATAAAAGATACCGTCGATGGAGACCGCGTAAAGAGGAAATACAATTGGCGGACTTATTTGGGTCCCTCAAGTACAGTGAGTTATATTTCTTGAGAATGATGCTACGATCGTCAAAGGTCCAACTTGCTATGAGGATATAAAATTTGTGGGTGAAAAGTTCAGATTCTTTTAGGGATGCATGCTTGAAATGAGCTTTCTTAACGATGACAAGGAATATGTTGCAACCATCGGAAGCAAAGAATTGGGGTTCGGGCATTTTTACGAAAGTTATTTGTCACTATGTTACTATCCGTCTTGTCAATAGACCACGACATGTTTGGGAAAAACTTGGAGGACATTATCGATGGTATCCTCTACCAACAAAGGCAAAAACAAATAGAAGAGGTATGGACACTTTATTAAACTTTTTAAGTCAACAAATATTATTTTCAAAATGTATCTTTTTATTACAAAATATAATGATATGAACTTACTTTAAAATATAATTATTCTTCATCCATATGTCCCTTATTTAATATGTTTCATAAGGTATGTCCATTTACGTAAGAGACATTTTCATATTTGTCATTTGTCATGTATGTTAGTTATTTTCTTAACTTGCTAATGATGTCTTTGGTTCCATTTAATTTCACACAACATCAATGTTTGATTTATGTTCAATGTATTTCAACATCACGACATTGCATCATACATATGTAATTATATAGAAAACTAATGATAATTTTTTAATTGCACTATCGAACAATGAGTTAAAGAATCTCACACTAATTGAGATTGAGAACATGATGCAATCGAATCAAGAAGTTTGCATGAATTTAAATGTATGCCGTATCGATTCATACATCACAAAACATGTTGGCAATAGGCTTATTTATGACGAACTTAATTACGATGCCGATCGAGAAAGCGAAATTCCAAGAACTTTTTCATGCCCTTACAGGTGATTTATTTTCTTTATACTATGAATTACAAAAATGATTTTTATTGTCCTTGCACTTATAATTCTTGGTTTGTATTTTATAGATGAACAACGTTTGATATTTGAGAAAATCATGGATCTTGTTAACAAGCAGTGGAGGGTATTTTCTTGCATGGTTACGGAGGGATGATAAAACTTTCATGTGGAGAACACTATCAAGTGCACTTCGTTCTAAAAAAAAATTGTTCTTATTGTTGCTTCAAGTGGGATAGCTTCGTTATTATTGCCGGGTGGAAGAACAACACACTCAAAGTTCAAAATACCTGTGCCAACGCTTGACAACTCAACTTGCAACATCGACAAAGACACCGAACATTCTCAATTATTTGAAGCAACGGATGTGATAATATGGGATGAGGCACCTATGTCTCACAAGAACGCTTGAAGCATTGGATAAAACCCTTAAAGATGTAATGAGCAAAAGGGTGTTGAGAATACTATTTTGGTGGAAAAGTTGTTGTATTTGGAGGAGATTTTAGATGATTCTTCTGTTGTTCCAAGAGTTTCGATATTGTTCATGCATCAATTAGTTCATCTTATGTATGGGATTATTGCGGTTTTAACACTATCAAAAATATGAGACTTCAAGAGGAAGAGACAACACAAGTTCTAATGAACTAGCGGAATTTTCAAAATGGATTTTAAATGTGGGTGATGGTAAGATTTGTGAACCCAATGATGGTTTGGTTGATATTGAAATTCCTCAAGAGCTATTAATATCAAATTTTGATGATCCTATAAGAGCAATTGTTGAAAACACATATCCCAATTTGTTGGAAAAATATCAAGATGTTGAATTCTTACAAGGAAAGGCTATTCTTGCTTCAACCATTGAAGTTGTGGACAAAATCAATCATTATGTATTAGACTTGATACCAGGTACATGTCAGTTATATTTACTGTATTATTACATTCATAATATATATATATATATATATATATATATATATATATATATATATATATTTAAGAACATAGTTTTACTAATTTATTTATGTTTTGCTTTTAAACTCTTTTTAGGAAGAGAAAGAGTATTTGAGTTTTGATTCCATTGATAGAACAGATTCAAGTTATACTGAAGCATATGAAGTTCTAACTCCTGAATTTCTCAGTAAATTAAGAACGTCAGGGCTTCCCAATCATAGGATCAAATTGAAGGTTGGTACACCTATTATGCTAATGAGAAATTTGGACCAAGCCGATGGGTTGTGGAACAAGATTAATTGTTACAAGATTTGCAAATCATGTCATTGAGGCAAAAATCATGTCTGGAAAGAACATAGGTAACATTTTTTACATTCCGCGAATGTCTATGTCACCTTCTGATTCACCTTGGCCATTCAAGTTGATTAGGAGACAATTTCCGATTATTGTCTCCTATGCAATGACAATTAATAAGTCACAAGGTCAATCTCTTGATAGTGTTGGATTGTATTTGCCTACTCCTGTGTTTAGTCATGGTCAATTATATGTTGCAATTTCAAGAGTTAAGAGCAAAAGTGGGCTAAAAATCCTAATTCATGACAAGGAGAATGTACCGTGTTCTACTACTACTAATGTTGTGTACAAGGAAGTCTTTCAAGCACTTTGATAGTTGGTAAACTTTATATCTTATACTTTACGATTCAAGTTAAAAATCTATTTTGAATTAAAATATATAGTATGTACATTTTCCATGTATTTCAAGAAGTATATAATTTTTCCTATTTGTTCATGCAGACGTGATTTGTTGATAGGACTGACGCTTGCTACAAATATGGAGTTAAATGCCAACATGATTTACATGAGACATATACTCAACTAAAAACATGGTAACATACTTAATAATTTAATAATCTATAAATGTAATGTGAATCCAGACGAGACCCGTGCGATAGCACGAGTTTGTTACTAGTATAAAATAAAACAATAGTTCTGAGCTCTCAACTGTGTTTGTATAGTTAATTTTGTTTGTTGCAAGGGGTGGGTGGCCAGAGGATGGTTGCAAGGGCGGAGCCACATGCAATTTATGTTTTATGTATTTTGAACCCCCTCAAAATATGTCGTTGCTCCCACAAAAGACTTTTTTGTTCTTATCTATTATTATCTCTCATGCAGTCCTTTAACTTTCTTTCCTCTTTCATATTAATGTTCACTAATGCCATGTTTCCTATCAATGTCCATTAATGCCACAATTATATTCTCATCATCAATGTCCATTAATGCCACATTATTTTCTATTATTTTTCTCTTTCTATACTTTTGTAGTTATTTATCTCCTATTAATGTTCATTAAAATTAAATTAAAATCAAAATCATTTTACAAAATGAAACTAATGAAAATCAAATCTATATTTAAAAGGTAAAACTTACTTCCTTTAACGCTTGCCAACACAAAACTTGCAAATTTTCCTTAAAGCAAAAAGAAAGAAAAAATTACACAAATTGATTTTATTTCACTTATTATAATTTAAAAATTTTTTTTTTATAGAGATTAAAACTCGACTTTTCTATAGAGACTAAAAGTCATTTTTATTAATTTTATAAGAACTAAAAACATATTTAACTCTTTTTTTTAATCATAAATTCTGAAAAGTATAATTAAAACAATTCAATTTTAAAGGAAAAAAATGGTAAAAAAAATGAAAAGGACTACAATGGTTTTATATGATATTTAATTTAGGGTTAATACCTATTTTCACCCCTGACATATGGGGTGTATTTGAAAAACTCCCCTGCCAAAAAAAAAGTTCTAATTGTTACCTTGACAAATTTTAAAAGTTTCATTTTTTACCTTTAGGATGCCACATCACCTAAAAGGCTGATGTGGCTTATATTTTTGTTACATTTGTAAGTTTTTTTTTTCCACGTCACAGAATTCCAATGCTAATGACCAAAATGCCCTTATCTTAATTTATCTTAAAATCCCAAAATATTTTGCAAAGGCTAGGTTTCAATTCAGACCCTACGATTAGGGTTTGCTTTCTTCATCTTCTCTCCCTGTTTCCATCGTTCCAACACCCTCCATTCACAGCCTCTGTCACTGTTCCACGCCGTTAACAACCTTCACCACCACAATTTCCTCACCTTCCCCGTTTCAACTCGAAACAACAACCACTGCCTCACTTTTCCTCTCACCCAGTAAACTCACCATTCCATGTTTCTGTCAAAACCATCACCCTCGCCGTAACCCCCATCTTCCATCGTATACTCACCACCCGCAGCCTTCACAATCCGCCGTATAACCTCCATCGTCACCCCTGCTTCTCTCCCTCTGTCTCGTTCTCTCTCACCAACCACAACCCCACACTTCCTTCATACTCCCTGCTACATCCATCTCAACTCCTTCAACCACTGACCTCAATCCTTCTTCACACCTCCATTCTCACCTTACGCCCAACTCCTCAACCCGAACCTTGCCATCCCTTCCATCGTTGCTCCTTCACATAACCCTCAACCGTGACACCCTCTTTCTTCTCCACGGCTCCTTGTGACATTCACGCCATCGGTGATTCATTATTTCCGCCATAACACCCTGTTTCTACTCGCGTCCGTGACCCACTCTATTCGCTTCATTGAAACCCCATTGTTTCCTTGAACCTCTTATCTTGCTACCCTTTTGTTCCGTTTTCCCCATGATGAAACACTAAATGAAACACACTCATTTCCTTGAGATGAAGCTGTGTTGCTGCGACCACTTTGCAAGGATGAAGATGAAGAAAGCAAACCCTAATCGTAGGGTCTGAATTGAAACATGAATTTGCAAAATAATATTGAATTTTAAGATAAATATGCATAAGGGCATTCTGGTCATTTTAATGGGACTTATGTGACGTGGAATAACAAAAAATTACAAATTTAACAAAAAAATAAGCCACATCAGCCTTTTTGGTGATGTGGCCTCCTAAAAGTAAAAAAATGAAACTTTTAAAATTTGTCAAGGTAATTATTGAAACTTTTTTTTGGCAGGGGGGTTTTTCAAATACACCCCATATGTCAGGGGTGAAAATAGGTATTAACCCTTTAATTTATATCAGTCTACTAATTAATTTAAACCACTTAATCAAAATATCTAAAATCTAAAACATTTTCTTCCATTAAACACGGTTTTAAATCCAAACATTAAAAGAAAATTCAATTACACCAAAAATGAATGCATATAATTGAAAGATTGGGTAATTAAAAAGTAAAAAATTGTAACGTATGTATTCAATAGAAAAAGTTAATAATAATTATTTTTTAAATAAATTAATAATTGTTTTGTAAAGGACATGAAGAAAAAATAAATTCTCACATTGATGGATTACAATTTTTAAAGTATTTATAACAAATGCATAGTATTTGAAGAGGAGTAATTTTTTGACGGGATAATAGAAAAGTAAAAAATATAACATATATCTTTTTAAGAAATTAATAACTGTTATATAGATGGATGGATGGTCATGAGTAATTGTTACCAAAATAATAATATACAGTTTTGATCTAATTTAATAAATATATTTAACTATAATTTTTTTATTATGTATGATATATTATAATATTATTTTATTTTTTATTTAGCCCTAAGTTTCTTTTTGTATATAAAAAATTAAAATAATATTGATAATATTTTCTAATATATATATATATATATATATATATATATATATATATATATATATATATATATATATATATATATATATATATATATATATATATATATATATATATATATATATATATATATATATATATATATATATATATATATATATATATATATGTGTGTGTGTGTGTGTGTGTGTGTGTGTGTGTGTGTGTGAGTGATATACGAGATAAAAGAAAAGAACGCGATTTCATAATTAATATAAATTATTTATATAAATAATATTATTTTTAATAATAATAGTTGAATATTATATTATTGTTATTTTTATTAGTTGATCAATTAAAAAAATAGAAATATGATCAGTATTAATTTTTATTTTTAAATTTAAAGAATTATAAATAAGGTTGGTGTTAGAGTAGCTAATAGGATGACATGTGTTTAGGGTTGTGCAACGACAAAAATTTTGAGTGTAAGCCATTGAATGACTCAACTCGAAAATATAACAATGAAGTCGCCACCATGCTTTTATTTTATCCAAATGACTAGGAAAAAGAGCGAATAAAATCCTAAAAGAAAATGAGATCTAGGTACGGGGGGTTGGTTATGCAAAGGGAAGGTGTTAGACACCCAAAGCATCTACGGTACTCCTATTTACAGTGATTTCAGGTAAACAACCGCTAGTATTCCAAATCGAATTAACTTTGGTAACTTACAAGATCGACTAGATTAATCTAGGACATGTGTCTAAGTGTTTGGTATTATAATCGTCTTCGGACTTGTTTTTATCATCTTTTCGATTATGATTTTAAGAGTATTTGAGAATATAAACTAAAGTAACTTCGATTGAAAAGTAACAACTAAACGGGTCAAAATGTAAAGGACTTGCAAAGGAAAAGTGCAAGTAATGTAAATGACTTCGAAAGATAAAAGTTTTGACTAGAAAGGTAAATGAATACTGGAATTTAAAATGACTTTAAAGGTAAATAAATTTGATTAATTCGAAATAACAATGCAAATGGTGCTTCTATACGTACATTTCTCTGAAACTCGTTTCCCTTAACACTTGGTATTTTGAGTATATATGAGTATTTGTACAAATGAACACATGGAAATCCTAACACTAAGACTCCTATTTATACTAATTCGACTCTAATGGTCCTATCTTTGAAAGACGCAACGTTCAAAGATTGCATGTCTTCTGAAATCTCTGGCTTCCACGCGTCCTTCAAGAGTAACGCCTTGATTTGAATTCGAATCTTATCTTGTTGTAAACATTGAACCTCCAGCGTATTCGAATTTGAATCCTCAACGGATACTTCCCAAATTAAAACCTTCGTTCTTTCGAACGAAACACAAAGACTTGGGCTTTCTCAATCTTATTCAAACAAAAGCCCAAACACAATAAAGTCTAACATTCGAACCAGTTGCTTGTCGAAATCACCACCCAACAACTCCGCACGAACCTCTTTGAAAATTTGTATTTGGGCTAAAAAGATGTTGTACAAATTGGATGGTGCGAGTGAGAAAAGAAGTATTTTCTTACAATTTTTTATTTGATAGAACTTTCAATGAATTCTAGGTCTACATACCAACAATGTGCAATATTGAAATCAAAACTCATGTAGTTCGGGTAAAAAAGACTAAAATCTTGTGTGTTGATTGATTTTAAAAAGAATAGACATCATCGTCATATCCGAGTGGCAAACATGCCTACTATCCACAATTATGAGAAATGAGCGTTTTGTTAACTCAAAGCAGAGAATTTTAGCTTGGATTTTCATCAACAAGCATCCTTAACACCAAGTGAAAACATCTCTCTTCAATACATACTGTAGAAGTATAGCGGTCCGCGTTACTACAAAGAATTGACAAGAGACTTATCTTTTGAGAAAATGGTTTTTTGGAGGAAAAGCCACAAATGGCTCAAAAAGTTTGAATGAGGTTATTTTATTTTTTAGTATTATGAAAAATGGTCAAAGTATTATTAGATGAATTAAGAGTTTTATTAAGAAAAATAAGTTTGAAAATGCATGGACCTGAGTCCAAGTTTTTTTTATAAAAGCGGTTTGAGTTTAAAAAACAATAATCCTTTGAAAAAGATGGAAGATTTTGAAAATTAAAGAATATCGGATGAGATGAAGAGACTAACCTATGTACAAAAAGTAAAAGGTAAGGGTAACGAAAGGTCTAACCGGGTAGGAAACTTAGTACTTGACATCAAAAGTCAATACCATATCCCATCCTTTGGATTACCACACATGCAATTAATCGGACAAAAATACCAAGCTTCTGATAAACCAATGCCTCGGATGAAATTCATGTCTCAAAAATCAGACAACATAACGACTGTATTTGGAGGAAATCCACTCGTAAACGAGTACAAATAGAATAACCTGCACATAGAAAAAATAAAAGCCCAAGCACAGACAGAATAACACCAGAATCACAGAATCTCCGAGCTAAGGTTGAGTTCCTAATCCTAAGTCCAAAGGTCAAACTCTGAATATAGGGATAGTAACCAAGTCTGAGAACAAACAATTAAAAGGTTTTTTAATGTTTTAGTTGGATTATTAGGTATTTTGAAAAGGAAATATAAAGCGCAAGTGAGCAAATTTAAAATGACAAGAAAATAAAATGCTCAAGTGAGCAAAAAAAAAAGACATGAAATGTAAATGCTAAAATAAAATGCGTAAAGTAAAGGGAATAAAAAATAAAAGCGGAAAAATAAAGGCGGAAAATAAAATCATAAAATAAAGTTAATTGTTAGTAATTAGTTGTTAGCAGGATGATCATCTTGAAGCTTGCGCATGAAGACTTGATAGCGACTACGCGACAAGTATCACAAGTGTTAAACCAAAATCAAAGCTCAAGAAATCTTTTGGGGCTTTTGCAAAACATAAAGTTTATGCCACCAATTGATCATTTTTCTGATTCGGGACGAAAATGTAGAGCTATGTTAAGCAATCGCCAACTAACCTATGTAGAGGTCACCCTACAACGAGGCTGGTCAAGCATGATTTATGTGTTGAAAAAGCAAACGAGAGGAATGATATGTAGATCATCCTCTAATGTTTGTCAACACATGTAAAATAAAAGAATGGGGTAAGATGAAAAGGGATGGGGGATAAAGTCACAAAATTAACAATGCGTTAGATGAATTCATCTGGTCTAACTTCATCAAAATCAATCAAACATTTTGGCGGATTTGGTCTTGAGACCTATCAACACCCAAGTTCCATTGATGTTGAGGAAATTTAAGATTCCAAATAAAAAAAATCAGAAACCAAATTCAATCAAATACTTAATTAAAAATTGTTTGAAAATAGATTATTTAATTTAATTTTCTTGATGAAATACATAATGGTATCCATGCATCAAAATAAAATTCCAATAAAATTGTCCAAGGTCAAACAAAGGTCAACAAATGCTGACAAAAAATATCAGAATTTTTAAAATTCAAAAAATATTTTTAAACATAAAAGAAAATGGTGAAATAAACCAACAATTGAAAAAAAATAGTGAAATAAAAAATAAAAATAAAATGAGGTCACCAATATTTTTCAAATGACCATTGGATTCTTCCATAATTTTTTCAGAATTTTTAAATGTCAAAAGATATTTTAAAACATTTTAATAACTCAAATAAAATATAAAAATTATAAAAAATATCAAATTTGAAAATAAAATTTTGAAAAAATAAAAATCAGAAAGAGAATATTTGAAAATATTTTTATGAATTTTTTCATAATTTTTGAACCAGAAATGAGTTTTCTATGATTTTTTGAAGTTTATAACAATTAAAATATAAAATCAGAAAACAAAATAAAAGCCAAAAAAATATAGACCATTAGACCATAGTCAAAATGCGTTAGTAAGCTGATCCAAAGGACCAGACATGCTTTGCTTTGATATGGACCTCCTTGGTTTTCACACCGAATTAAGATTTTAAAAAATCAAAATGAGAAAATGTGTGGCACGTTGGATCGATGTTGACTCACTTATGTAATCAGATCCAAGGGCTCAGAAAACGTGTGTATGGTAAGACAAGCACACCGAACAAAATTCAAAAAAATTACATGGCTTCACGTCATTGGTTGAAGACGGACATGTCATCGTCTTCAACCTCCAGCCTCTCCGAAATTGGAGTTTCATAAACTGTGAAATAAATTCCTCAGACCGGTACCATTAGATTCGTCTCCTCAAGACGATTCTAATGGTACCCTCGCGAAAAATTTATTTCACTTGAACAAAGAGTACGTTTTTAGAGATCTGAAACTGGACTTGGATAGCACGATTCAGGGCACCTCAAGGAATGATTATTATTTTATTAGCTTTAGTGAAGTTCAAGGAAGAAGAATGAATGATCAATTTCGAACTGGGAGTACTTTAAGAAAGAAATCAAAGTTGCACAAAATGGGGTTATGGAGTGAGTTTGGAAGAGGGTTTTTGGCTCTCAAAGCTTAAGGAAATGAGTGAGGGATGGTTCTATATTTATAAGGAAACGAATGGAATCTGAATGGAGGGTGAATGATGCAATTTGGAGCGAAATCGTGCACACCTCTATCATGAGCAAAGTGTGACTTGCATGTTGTCAAAACTCAGCCAAATCCTGCGTTTCAACCCTCTAATCAAAGCTATGCAACTTTGTTAATCATGTTTAAGTCAAAAAAGCGCATCAATTTGGTCATTAGAGGCCACATTATGAAAAATAAAATTCGACTTCGAGCAAAACTTCAGTTTCATGATGCTCTCTTTGTAGCCATGGTTCTCATTACTCAGGGGCCTTTATGATGCAATCTTGTACTCTTTAGAAATCTTAGGTTACAAACTTTGCAATGTTCTTGAAAAGGTTTCATTTGGCATCTTGGATAAAAAGTTATGTTCACTTGAAATCATAAAAAACAACCTAATTTTCCGCACTTAGAAAAATTTCTAAGTTTGGCACAAAAAGTGACTTGTAATGTTTTGCTTCCAGAAATGATTTTCAATTCAAAATTTGCTCTTGACCAACAAATATTATATGAAGTAGACTCCTTGAATTACATTTTTCAAAAAGAACCATCCAAAAATTGAGAAAATTATGGTCTTGTGAAGTTGATGAAAAATCATGAAATGACATATAATCTATTGACTTCTTTAAGCAACTTCCAAACATCTTCAAGCTTTAAAACACAAATGGAGTTAAATTTCACATCTTCAAGATTATTGTGAAAAATGAATGACCTCAAGGTGATAAATGATGATCAAGATATGATCTCTTGAAGTTGATGATCAAAAATTGAGAAATTCATCAAGGACTTGTAATCTTTTGACTTTCTAAGCAACTTTCTAAGCATTTTCTATACTTAAAACTTGAACTAAGTTGTAGTAGACATCCTTAGGTTCATTGTGGAAAAATAATGAGCTCAAGGAGATAAAGAATGACCAAGTTATGATCCTTTGAAGTCATGCAAGAGAGATGAAGCATCAATCTAGAGAGTTTGCAATCATTGATCCTCAAAGCAATATTTTAATCAATTAACACCCTTGAACCAAATAATATGCATGTTAGGGGTCCTTTTGAGAATCTCATGGCTTTGGAATCATCCAAAAACTTCACACAACCACCAAGATATGGTCTTCAGAAGTCCAAAACCCTAATTTCAAGATAGATGGCCATGACATGGAAAATTCTTCAACTTTAATGATCTTCATCACATATGAAGCACACACTCAAGATGAAATACCATATTAGATGACAAGAGGAGTTATTAATGAGAACAAACACTTCAAGACATATAGATTTAGAGAGAGAAGACATGGAAATAAACACATGTACCTTGAAGAAGAAACCTTTGAATCATTCTCATACCAAACAAACATCCAAAAAAGAAAATAATATACATATCATAATTATTAGTCAAGTGTCAATCATCATATGCAAATATATATACAAACAAAATTCTTGGTTATCTTCTCAAGGGAAAACCCAAATTTAGGAGAGGGAGAGAGAGAGACCTAATTTGTGATCTTTGTGCAATGCAATAGCATGAAATGATAGAGAATATTTGGGGGGAAAATTGGGGTACAACATGTTGGTTTTGTTGGAAGTCCACCAAAATCTATGGAGAATTTATCTCAATCTCGATGAACAAGATTGTTATCGCCACACAATAGCGATGAAAAATATGAAAAAAAGAAAAGAAGGAAATGACTTTCTGTAGAGTTTCTCTCTGCCCACAAACTGTGGAAAACTTTCTTATTCATTTGCAACTGCAATGATTACAAAAATAGGGGTTACTCCCTATATTTATAATTTTAGGTTAGCTTACTCCCTAAGTCAAAAGCCCAAAACTATAAAAGTCCAAAATACCTATTTTGGAACTAAATCAAATCTATCTATTTATACCTAAATTAAATCTATCTATTTTAGATCTAAATCAAATTTGTGCATACCAAACTACTTCCACACTTTGACACAATCTTTTCACCACTTCATTATTTTATGTTGAGCAAGCTGCTTCAACATAAGGAATTACACTTTCAACATATTTTAGAGAAGCTAATAGGATGACATGTGGCTAATGTAATACCCTAATTCTACTCCAGTAATTATTAAGAAAAATTAGAGTTATAAAATTCTTTTTCGACAAACAATTGGAGTATTACAGTTCAACTTTCAACAACTTTATGCTATCACAGATACATAACACATAAACTTGGATGAACCGAAACAACATGAATTTAACTTTATCAATACTAAGCAGCGAAACTATATTATTCAACTTGGATGACATAAAATATTTTCAACTTAAAACCATTTTAAAATCAACAATTACTTTTCATGTATCAACATAGTTATTCAACAATAAAACCAAAACAAATAAACAACTAGCGTTCATCCCCCCGAGTGTTATGTATCAGAGCAACAACCCGACTCGAACTGACAATGACTAAATCTTCATCCTTCAATTACCTGCACGTTACCCACGTAGAGGAAACATCATAATAGAAGGGGTGAGATATCAACCAATATAAGCAGGTGTATGATAACAAACGTTTCTCCCCCGAACACAACAAACAATACATACACACGTAATCAAATAAACAACATAAAATACTTCATAGAATAAATTACGGCCACGAGGACCATATTTGTCTAAGAGTTACAGTACGGGCTCCACCCCAACAAAAGAAAATTAATCAAAAACGACCAACACAGGTCAAAAATTGTCATTACATAAATGGGCCTCGCCCACACAAACATGTTAAGAACAAAAAAATCAGAATTACTCAACAGACTAACCAGAGACATTTCCAGGAGTCGGTTGCGGAGGAGTCTCGTCAACGACCATATCGTCAATGAGGAAGTCAGGCTTATTTATCTCACCCCCATTGACAAAGTAGTGAACTCCCTTCCCATATGTCCTCAGTTCCACTCCAGCGTTCAGGACACGAATTTGTGACACGACATTGTCGAAGCTAGCCGTGGAAGCGACCACAACATCTTCATAGGTCTGATGGACCAGCTTATAAACTACTCCCGAGTCTTCACATCCGAAAACTCTGCAGGTTCACCTTCACCCGGGGCCACCTCCTTCTTCAAACAGTCAAGCTCATCCTTATACTCACGCCCCTCTTTCACGGCTGCGTCGTATCGCTCGACCATGGCCCTATGATCCTCCGACCACTTCTTCCAATCTCCCTCCCCCTTTCTCTCGACTTCCTTTAACTTGGACTTAAGTTGAAGTAATTCGGCATTTGGGACTTGATTTTGCTCGGAAAAAGCGGCGGCCATTTCAAGGATCCTCATCAAATCCCCCGCATCCTCAGCTAAAGCAACCCTTTTAAACGGGCGATCCAGATCCTCAAGCATAAGCTTCTCGGCGTGAGGAAGGACCACACTTGAGGCCTCAAAATATTTCTTGTCATGCCAACAGGGAGGAAGGGTAAACTTCCCCTTCTCCCTCTCCCTGGTCATATCTATTTCGGCCCGTGTCCTCTTCAGCATCGACGTCACCTGCAGAGGAGACAAAGTCCCCACCGCCGTGCCAGAAGACGATTTCCTAGATCCGGTCGCACCAACCGTCCCTAGTTCTATCGGAGAGGTACCCTCCTTCCCTTTCTTTCTCATAGCTTGTCGGGCTACACGCTCCATGGCCTGATTCATCCTATCTGCAAAACAAAGAAACACAAACGGATTATCATAAAGGTTAAACACTCATATGACAAAGCAAGATAATAAGGACAAAACAGCTACCCAAATATTCCCTAGGATCCCCGCAAGCAAGGAGCTCCCTGACATTTATGAGACAGGGCTCGGAGATTTCATCCCCGTCTTTGTCCAGAAGCGGTTTCCCCTCTTTTCCCATGCGTCGAATGCGAGGGAAGCCCGCAACAAACGAGGATAACCTTTCAAAACCAGCCAAGTCCTCATCGCTTAGCTCGCCCCGAGCCCACGCATAAAAGTTTGGGGTCTTGTCAAAGTGTTTCTTCAACCACCAGAACTTGAACTTCCTAACAAGCGCATACTTTCGCTCTCCCTGCTCGTTGTAACACGGGGTCCCGTCTCTTCGCAGGCCTGGGACTGCCCGAAACACGTTACATATCGCCCGTTCATAGACCGGTCGAATAAGCATGAATCTATCCTTGAAAAAGTGAACAGACTCCTGAAACGCGTTGAAGACCATCCCATTCTGATGCTTCAACGATACCAGTCCCCATCAGACTTTCTCCTCCATCTTCGTCGAGCTCCTCTGAAGACAGAAGATATATAGAAGAAAAACTCTGTTCAGTAAAGGTGGATCCAGAAGGTGATTGCCCCGAACTTGCAGAACCCTCGTGAATATCCTCGTTGTTTCTCATCGTGTCACCTGAAAAGTAGAGGGAACAGGTGAGCTCGACATCAACGTCAAAACCCTAACCTTTAATCAAGTGAAAAGGATTTGATGAACAAGGATCATATCCCCGGCCAAAAGCCCTCCCTAGAGTGAGGAATACTCAGACATAGATCACCAAGCACGAATAGTTTTTCTGGTGGCACAAACCGCCAGTAAGAGGCGGAACAACCGCTTACCACCAGAAAAGAACTCTATAAACATAAACCCTAACCTTATGTATCTCTACTTGCAAGGTTCAAACAAACCAAATTCCCATGAAAGGGTAAAAAACATACCGTTTACAAGTGGAGCAGACTGGAAATTTGAACAAAAGAAGACCTGGTAAGCAGAGATGACGTCGACCACCGCGAAAGTAGTCCCCGGATTGATGAACGAGTGAGTCGAGCGAAAGCAAGTGCAAATAATCAAATGGTGTGAGGATCGAAAAGTTATGAATGATGGAAACCTCCGGTTTGTATAGCCCCTTGTGCATGTGTGGGTCTAGGCCTAGGCAGGGACCTAAGAAAATCATCATTATACCCTAGTCCCTAGGTCTGCCAGCAGTCACTTCATGCGGCTCAAGGACACGTAGGCAAAACACTACAAATTCTAACTCCTCGCTTCCTTGACATTCCCTTGCATCCTCGAGTGTAACGACTTTGGCTTCTCCCTCGATATCCAGTCATCGCGTCTACGAGCAGACGCAACAACTTGGGGGGGTTACTGTTCTGGACCGCCCAAAAGTATTTGGGCGGTTTATTCTTCCCTTAACCGCAGCAACCGGTTCATCCCGACAACGTCGTCAAGAAGTCCATCTGTATGTTTCGGGCGTGCTACGCTCGACATGCGTCGAGCCAAACCACGATCCTACTTACCGTTACCTATGCCCGTTATGCCTCATGTGCCCGATATAACGGCTCGTTACGAGCAAATCTGCTTGGTCTTGACCTAGTCAGCCCAAATGACTATATTTGTGGATCCGCATATCTCGGCCCAAATATAGCAGCCAATGAGAATCCTCCCATGTCATTATATAAACTCTCATATCTTTGAGGGCAAGGTATCACTTTCTTACACTCTAAAACCCAAATAATTTCTATCTTCTCATTCGAACATTTGCTTACTTTAGCATCGGAGTGCCTTGTAGGTACATCATCCCCTTCTCCTCATCAACAACCCAGCCGTCTCCAGTTCTGATCAACAGTTCAAATTATATATATATGGGTTTTACTAGGATTAACCTACTTGTATTTATGAAGGTGTGTTTTAGCAAGCATTAACTTAAAAAATGATTAAATGCACCCTAAGGTGTATGCTACTAAAATACTCCTTCTATAAATTAGGTGGGTGTAAATTAGCATCTACTATAGACATTTTCTAAAATACATCTATTTCATTTTTGAAATTAGTGGAGAATGCTACAACACACCCACTCATTTTGATGACTGATATATATATATATATATATATATATATATATATATATATATATACATATACAAAAGGTGTCTGAAGTCGATAAAGACGATAACCCAAAATATTATCCAAATACAAATCCAAAAATTGATAAATAAAATAGTACTCTAACCAAAATACATAAACAATAATAAAGACTACTAAGTATGACAGACTATGATTCAACGTGTGATCCTTATGATATTTCTCCTCTGCCTCCTGTGCAGCAGAGCCTGCCTCTCGAGACTCTTTGGATGAGGTATATTTCTTTTTAATGAGTGAGTAAGTTCATATGTGCTTCAATTTTTCTGAGTAGAAGATGAAGAACTTGATTGTGAAAGAAGTTTCAATGCAATAAATTGGAGTTTAGGGATTGAAGATCCTTAAATTACTCATCATTTATTTGGTTTCAAGTTCCACCTATCCAGAAAAGGGTATCTATCTTAATGAGATACCCATGCATTTGCACAACTCCTCGTATGGTACGTTGTAATGTAACCAATTTGTATGATCATTGAAAAATAAAGTCAATTGAATGCATAATTAATGAAAACATATTTTATTTAATATTTTGATCATTAACTTCAAGTTTCCGTTAAAATTTATTATTTTGATCAATAATTTCATATTTGTGTAAATATTAAATATTTTGATCAATAATTATTTGTTCTCGTTAATATTCAACATTATGATCAATAACTTTATGTTTCCGTCAATATTCAATAGTTTGATTCGTTATTATTATTATTATTATTATTGTTTTTGTTATTATTATTATTATTATTATTATTATTATTATTAGCTAGATATTATATTATTATTAATATTGGTGGTTTAATATTATTATAATTCGAGAACAGATTTTTTGTATAAAAAATAAGAATTAGGATATTACGATATAATAGTTTTAATTTAATATACTATTATTATTATTATTATTATTTATAATTGTGGTAGTTGGTTATATTATTATTATTATTAATAGTTCAATATTATTATTTATTATTATTTATTTTAATATTATTATTAATTGTGGTATTGAATTGGAGTTGGTGTCAAGAATTAAAAAAAAAAAAAATTCAATTCTAATATGATGTCACGTAAGCGTTAAAATTCTAATATAATACCACGTAAAAATTCAAGTTAAAGTTGTGTTAAAGATTGTCATCGTAATAACCTTGAATTTAGATTAAGTAGATTTATTTTTAATACCTGAAAGTTTCTTAACAAATTTTATTATTTCATTTTATTAACCAAACTACACGCCATATTAACCATTTTTTTTACATTTTATATTCAATTAATTAATTTTGTGTTACTACTATTCATATTATTATGTAAAAATGCGGTTTAGAGTTACTATCCACATAATATTCACTATTCATATTATTGTTCACAATATTTATGAACATCGACTAGAGTATCAGTGTAAGAATTAGCTCAATTATGTATAACATAATTGAAAAAACAACCTGAAATATTTTGACCAATTCAACTTTTGGAGAATAAATATTACTTTTGGATAATTGAATATTGAGCTTCTAAACAAAAGATAAAACACAACTATTGAACATATTATTTTCTAAGCTGATGATAGTTGCAAGAATATTTAATGGTAATATGACATGTTGGAATGTGCCATATCCAACTTATTCATTTCATACTAAAACCCTTATTACTAAAATAACATTCAACCTATTTAATAGCACACAATCAACATCCAACATTTTGAAGCAGTCCCTTACAATCAATCCTTTCCACAGGAACACACACCAAATCATTAGCCCTAGGAGCAGTCAATCCTGGCCTTTCACTCCCATCAATAACAATATCATCACCCTTCATAATCTCACCATCACAGCCCAAAACATGAAAATCAAAGCATTGTATTATAGCCCCAAACAAAGCTGGTAAGGCTTGCATGGCATAACCAACACTAGGGCACATCCTTCTCCCTGACCCAAATGGCAATATCTGAAAATTTTGTCCCTTCACATCAACCACCTCATCGGACTTTCCTAAAAACCTTTCAGGGTTGAACTCTAACGGATTCTCCCAATATTCTGGATTTCTTCCCATAGACCAGTTATTCACAATGACTAAACTGTTTTCTGGGATCACATAGTTTTCGATATTGCAAGTCGTTACGCATCTTCTAGCGACCATAGGTACCGGGGGATGGAGACGGAATGTTTCCTTCATTATGGCTTGGAGATATGGAAGATTTATGCAGTCAGATTCATCTACTAGTCTGTTTTTTCCTACTACTTTGTCTATCTCTTCACGAGCTTTTTGGAGTAATGAAGGGTGGTTCAGTAGTTCTGCTAAAACCCATTCAGTAGCAATTGCTGTTGTATCTATTCCTGCTGAGAAAAAATCCTGTCCGAACATGCCGCATTTAAAGAAATTAAATTAATCGTTAAAAAAAGAATAAATCTGTGTAATCTGAAATTGACTGATTATATTTTATTAATTTTTTAAAAATTATTATTAGTGTCTGAATTAACGCATATCTGTTAGTGTCGTGTTTTCAGTGTGTCCGTGTCTGTCCTCTATACTTTATATATATACATGCAAGATTTTATATATATAGATATCTTAAGAAAAAAAAGAAGTAGGGATGAATTTAATTACCATAACCAAGCCTTTAAGGTGAATCCTTTCAATTTTAACTTCACAATTCACATCCTCAGCACAATCTAGCAAGATATCAAGAAAGTCTCTAAATTGATTAACATCTTCCTCACTCTTATTTTCTACTCTTTCTTTGTTCTTTCTCATTTCTTCTCGTTTACTAATAATTTTTTCCACCAAAGTATCAAATCTTATAAACAAATCCTCAATCCTTTTCCCAAACTCTTGTAAATCAAGTTTTTTAAGTAACCAAATAAAATCGGAGGCATTAAACTCCCCAAAAATTTGTGTTACATCACGGACAACATCCCTAGCCTCTTCGGCTTCACCCAACATCATTTTAGAAATAATGTTATTAGACAACTTAAGTAACTCTTGAGCCACATTCACAGTCTCATAGTTTTTCGCTTTGTCAGCGAAAAACTTAATGAGACTGTGTGTCTCACGTAATCTTAAGTGTTTAAAGTTATTAACACTACGAGCACCTAGAAGTTCGCTCATGGCAAGTTTCTTAATGAATCTCCAATAGTCACCGTAAGGTGCAAAAGCTAGAGAAGATTCATAGGTGAGACGCTTAATGGCGGCCGAATGATCGCGATTATGAAAGGCGTGTTCATTAGTTTGAAGGATTTGTTTTGCGAAATGAGGAGTGGATGCAACAACGACAAGAACTGAACCCAAATTAAGAGAGAATAAGGGTCCATATTTGTGGAAGAGGGTGTCGAAGGATTTGTGGAGAATGGGACTTAACATATGCATGTGGCCTATGATTGGAAGTTTAAATAGAGGTGATGGAGGGAGTTTTTTGTGGCGATTTATAAGTGGCCGGAAAATTATGTAGTAAATGAGTGAGGAAAGAAAGATAGTAGTGAAGGCTAATAGAAAATGTTCCATGATTTGTAGTTGAATATGATATGTATGAGAGTATAGTAGTGAAGCCTATATCTTGTGTTGCTCTCAAATTTGTTTGATTATAATTCTAAGATTTGCTACCAATTTATAGGCACAATAGTCGTTAACGAATACTATATTTTATGCAGGCTGCCAGAGAAGACGTAATGAGTACAAGCAGGCTATATAATTTATAGGAATACACATATCAAAAGTAGCATGCAATATAGTACTATATAATAGGTGAAAGCGGGCTAACAAATAAAGAAAGACGAAGACTCGGCACATAAAGTGGTATTTAACGTGGGAAAGTAAATATTTTATATTAATACTTCTTAACTTTTGACTTACTATAAAACAAAAGATTGAAAGATATCTTTAACTTTTTAGTGTCCGAGGTATTTGTCGGGTAATAAATTTTGTCACATAAATTAATATTTTAAACTTATATATTAACTCAAAATTTTTAAAAATTAAAATTAAATAAGGGAAAAATTATATAAAAATTTTAAAGTTAAATTTCATTATATTAGTAGTTAAATAATATTGTAGTGATAAACTTTTGGAATTTAAGCAGTCCCATTTAGCCCAATAAAATTAATACAAAGGTAAGATTTTTAATGAGTAATGATATTCTAAATCTATTTTTTATTTTAATACTTACACCAAAGATTGTATTTATACCGTAAATAGTATTTTTTAAATAAAAATATATATATATTTGTAAAATATTATTTTATTAATCAATTCTACTTTATCATTATTAATTTTAGATTTCGAGTATTTATTAATCAATTTTATAATTTAATTAATAAATATTTTATACTTTATTAATTAATTTTATTTTATTATTAAAAATTATCTTTAATATCTAAACGTTTATTAACCAATTTCATAACTTCATCAATAAATACTTTATATTTATTAATCAATTTTGATTTACTAATAAAAATTAACTAAGAATTTATTAATCAACTTTATCACTTTATTAACAATTTTTTATATTTTATTAATTAATTTTATTTTACATAAAAAATTATTTATCTTTTAAACAGTTATTATTATAATAATATTTTAGTGTTTATAAATATATATATTTTATTTGAAAAATACTATTTATCATATAAATTTGGTGAATAATATTTAGTGTAAGAATTAATGTAAAAAATAGGTATAAGAATAGCATCACTCTATTTTAATCTATGACATTGACATAATATATAGATTATACTTACCACAAAGCCAATTTCATTCTTTTGTTTAATAATGTGCTGTAAATTATTATTAAATAAAATACCATATTTAAAATAGCATTTTTATACTTATCTAAAATAGCCTATCCTTCCAAAATATCCAACCACTAACTTCAAATCTATCGCTAACTCATTTTCTGACCCTAAGTAAGTCATTCCAACTCCACGACACCTTCTCCCCCAATGAAAATTCTAACATTCACCTATCAATATTTTGTACATAAAACTTGAAACCAAAATATATTTTTAACGAAAATTCTAACGTTCACCTATCAATATTTTGTACATAGAACTTGAAACCAAAATATATTTTTATCCACTAATATCTTTCACCACCACTTTTTAAACAAATATCAATTAAACTCTTTTACCCTTTGTACCCACAGACTCCACTTATCCAGCTTCAGACAAACCTTTTTCCATTATATCCAATATTTTTTCTAACGACTTCACTCTAACTCTACACAGGTCTAAAGAACAAGTGATTTGAATCAATAAGTGAGAATCAAGAAAAACTCATTAAAAAAAAACACTCATTAACCACATAACTTTTACACTACACACAACTAAATCACCTCACAAGTCATCATTTAGCGACATAACTAAACAAGCAACACAAATGCATCTGGCAACTCAGTTACCCCGTGAAAACCACACCACAAATTTATTATGTAAAATTCATATCACAAATTTTTACATAAAATATAGATTTAGTCAGTTTTAATTCAAATAGGCACAAATCGTATGATGCCGTGTTGACAAATTTGCAACGTAGGAAACATGCCGCAAAAATGAATACTGTCATATTTGTGTTGTGGCATACACGCTACAAAAATGAAAACGTCTCAAAAATTTGTCACAATTTCTATTTCGCAGACTATTTTTTAAATAAAAATAAATAAAATAATTAATAATTAATCAAATATGAAAAATAATAAATAATAAAAATATATATTCAAATAATAATTATAAAATGAGGGTTTTTATATAAAATTTCAATAAAAATATTAATAATATACAAAAACTAATATTTAAAAGTTAACAATAAAAAAGTCAATTATCGACATCAAATTCATCATCTTCATTCTCCTCATTTACTATTTCTTGACCACCAACTCCTCCATTTCTACCAAACTCTTGATTATCGTTCCTTATGAGAGCATCTGTCATATTTGCTCCTCCATCTCAAATTGATTCTTCTTCATTGCCTCAAATTCGACTTTTAGTGTCGCCTCACGTCTCGCCTTCGTTAGCATCAACTGTCTCACTATTTTCATCATTTCAATCGTCAATTAGGGTGGACGTGATGTTCTTCTCCATCTGTAACTCTTTCAAATAAATTTATATCTCTTTTTCTATAGTTGTCGGCCAAAGGGCCAACGCCTAAAAAGCACTCATTAGCCCCATTCTGCCAGTTACTAAACTCTAAATATAAAGATCCAGACGTGAATCAATTGGATTTGAACCTAGTGGAGTATAATGAGAATTTTCAACTAAAAATTGTGAGCAATCTCGGGTATTCCTCCTACACATACATAAAAAAAAGATATAGTTTAAACAATTAAGTTATATACAAAAATTAAATTAAATATAATAAAATATAGTCGCGTGGTTTTCACGCCGCAAACATCAATATTTAGTCACAATCAATACATTAGCCACGTGAAAATCACGGCGCAAATTTTTCATTAAATTAAATATATTTTGAACAATTTAGTTATATACAAGAATTAAATTAAAATAAATAATGAAGGCTTAAATAGTTTTTTGGTCCTTGTAAATTTGCGTGTTTTTGATTTTCGTTCTTTTATCTGTTTTTTCTTGGAAATGATCTCCAAATATTAAAATCTTTTTGATTTTAGTCCCTAAAATTAAAATCTGTAGGAAAATTCAAAAGAAAATCCGCAAGAAACCTGCAGATTTTCCACCGGATTCTAAATTAAACTAAAAAAAATTAACATTCACTACTACAACTAACGCTTCTAACCTCGTACGTGAGATGCATTTTACCTCAGCAAAAAAAGCGAGGTAAATACGATCGTCATAAAAAGTACAGACTTATCATCCCGGTGTTTAAAATACCGAGGTATAATGTTATTAGTCTATAAGTTCGAACCCAGCAACATCAAATTTTATTATTTTTAAAATGAGATGTTAGTGATTCGTTTCGCTGATATCCATCTTTTGAAAAGTTAAGCTTTATTTTTTGTTTAACCTTTCAAAGGTTGAGCTCTCTTCTTTTTTTAGCTTGAAGAATGAATGATTTTCTGCACCAACACCATTTCGCCAAAAAAAAAAATACAATACCATTTTGTGAGATATATTACAAGGGCAGAAAAATGTTTTGCTCTAGATAGAAAAACATTGAAGATTTTTTCTGTCTTACAACCTATCCTAAATAATAATGCGAGTTTTGGGCATCTTCATATTAACACATATTAGGATAAAATATAATGATTGATTTTATAGTAAAATCTGCCCTATTATACCCCTCGATTTATTTATAAAACTGAGGTAATGTTATTATTATTTATTATCTTTTTAACAATCACTTCAGTTAAGGTTATAAAACTGAGGTGATAATTATTTTTATTTTATTTTTATTAACTATCACATTAGTTAAGGTTTAAACTCGGGGTGAAAGTTATTATTATAATTTTTTTAATATTATATTGTCTACACATAATATTAAAATAAATTATTTACAATAAATCTCTTCAATAGTTTTCTGCACTTGCAATTCATCATATATGTGTTGATGTTTGAATGTCAGAACATTGCATCCAAGATTGACTGCTAATGCTATCATTATCACTGTCTTCACTAGCATATACAATGTGCATCCAACTTTGTTGAACAAAACACTTTTTCTGCTTTGAATGCATCTAACTTTTAATAAGGTGTTTGTTTCAAAAACTGAAAAATATTTTTTATGCATTTGCAATCCATCAGTAAAGACTTTTAGGAATAAATCATAGTTGTTCAATACCTTCAACAACAACATCAACACCATTATTTGAGATGTATTGCAAAAACTAAAAAAATATGTTTTGTTCAAGGTAGAAAAACTTTTTTTTCTTCAATTTTACAATCTATCCTAAAAAAAATGATGCATTTGACGGTGGAGCAGCTACAAATAAGATAGCATTAGGGTGAAATATGTTCAACAAGAGGTTTGGTAGAAAAATATGATTATTTTATCCCTTGGATTTTCAAAGAAACCGATGGGTTATATCATATATTTTACAATTGTGAACAAATAAAAATTTAAAGTGCAGTAGCTGGGATTCGAGGCATGTCCAGAATGACATATTACCTTGGTTTTTAAAATAATCGAGGGAACAAGTTGTTTTTTATAAATAAAATATGGCGCACCTTGGAATTAAACCTCGTTTTTTCTAGATGACGTGAAAGTTTTGTCATGAAAAGCGTTATTTGTTGTAGTGATTCAGGGATCATTTTAAATAAAAATAAGATAAAAGGACGAAAATAAAAAACATGTCAACTTACATGGACCAAAAGACTATTTAAGCCAATAATAAAATATGAACAACTAACAAAAAAATCTTTTGGAACGGTCGTCAACTAACTCCCCTGATTTTTTAATACGAGTCTTCACAACTAGCTCATTAATTAATTTGTGGGGGGTCTCCCCCTCTCCTTAGCCTAATTAATAAAATTAACTTTAATTTATAATATATGATAAATAAAAATATAACTTAAAAAATATGGTATAATTATTGAAATTCTAGCACGCACAAATCAAATGTTAAGACTGACGTCTCAACAACACACAATGTCACGATAGATGTTATAACATCCGTTGACAGAACAACAACATAATAATAACAACACAGAATTATAAATTATAGAAGAAAAAGAGAACAACGGTATGTTAACCCAGTTCGGTGAAAATTCACCTACTCTGAGGGCTACCAAGCTGGGAAGGAAATCCACAATTAGTAGTATTGATTCAAAGCTAAAATCCCACATTTAAAACCTCTTACTTAATCCCTACTCAATGAAAATTATACCTAGATACCTCATAGATATGAGAAGCCTCTCACTTCCAATCACCGCATCGATAAAAAAACTACTCTTAATCCCAAGGAATGTCTCAAGAAATCAAAAGAGGAAGAACACACTTCCAAATTACAAATACTAGGAGTTTCTTAAAAGCTTTCTCCAATAACAATACTCAACTCTTACTTCACAACTTCGAGGAAAATAATAGCTTGATGAACAAGCAAAAATCAGTTAACTCAAATTCATCAAAAGATACATGAGGACGTACAAACAAAATAGATGAAGAACCTAAGGAACAACCAACCCTAAACCCTTATTTTTAACAAGGTTTTACAATAAAAACTATTCTTAAAAAACTAGGTCTTGGACGACTCCTTATAAAGGCTTCTGCAATTGGGCTTGGATTGTCTTGGACTTTTCAATCAACTCCAATCTTCACCTAAAAAAATCTCTGCAGAATATTCTTCAAAAAAATAGAAACAATCGTCATAAAAAGTTTCCTAAAAAGTCTTAACTGATTCTTTTTAGAAATTAATCAAATTTGCACTTGTTTCTAACAAAATCCTTGATTGACCTACAACTATGATGAGTAAATAATATTCAAGATAATCATATATTCAAATATTCAAGGATATTAAAACGCAACACCCGTTGCACCAGACCATGATGTCACAACACCTGCTTCGACATCTGGCTGAAAAACTCATAACAAAACTACTGTGATAGTTGATAAAGATATTGCAACATCTTTCTCAACATCAATATACAACCATGTTTAGAACCATGCTTAGCCAAAATTTAGGCAACCATAAAAATATGGAACTAACAATCTCCCCTTTTGGAAAATTTTGGATAAAATAACCAAAAACCAAATTAAATCGGAGAGAGGAAGAAAACCACAACACAAAAACTCAAAAGCTTTTACAGTCAGACATGTTTACTCTTCCTATCAAACACAATCAGTTCTCCCCCTTAAGGAAAAACCTCACATCAAAACACATAAAATGGAATAGTAAGCAGTAACAATAGCTTCAACACAAACAAGCATGAACACTCATGCTACCCCTAAATGATTCCATGAGCAATCACAAAAAACTACTCTTCCAAGAGCAATAGCGCACAGTCCTATCACAATGTTTGATTAACATATTGAAACATGTGATGTAACATCATGAAACAACATTTTGCTCCCCTTTTTAACCAAAATATTGACAAAAAGAAATAGAGTCTATCTACACACCATTGTGAAAACACAAAACACAATAGAACACATTGTACCCGGGAAAAAACACAAACAGAAACACACATATTTCACAAAAGCAATACCACAAATGGAATCACACACAATTGGAAACATGTTGCACACAAGCTACAACAAATAGCAGCCAGACATGCACATATGCAGAAACACCGATGGAAGCACTGTAACATCCCGATTTTATTAAATAGTATTTAATTATCTATTTTAATATTTTAATTAATTATTATGAGATATAGTAATTAGTTAATATGTATGACTTTGTGTTTATCTGACTATTTTGGGGTAGTTGAGTCATTGAGTGTGATAATTATTTAATTATTTAATTTGGTGATTATGTGTTAATTGAATTATTTGAATTATTTTAATATACGTATTATTTGAATAATTAAGTTTATGAGTAGAAATAGAATTAATTGACATTTAGCTTGGTAAAATAAGTAGAGTGACTAATGAGTTAGGCCCGTTAGTGGAATAAGTAGTAAGAAGAGGGATTAATGTTATTTGTTGTCATAAACAAAATAAGAGAAAGAAGAGGAGGAGAGAATAAAATATGAGAAAGAGGAAGAAAACCCTAGAGGAGAATCTACAAGAGTTAAGGGGGAGAATCCTTATTATTGATTTGTATGTGATTAGGTAATGATTAGTAACATGAATTAGGATTGGGTATTTCAATTTCTAGGTTTTTGATTCATTTAGGTTGAAATTAGAATCCCAAATTGATGTTGAAAATTATGTTTAGATGTTTGTATTTGATGTTATATGTTAGAAATAGGTTATAAAACCTTAAATTAGAGCAAATTGCATGTTTAAATGTGTTTTTGTGTCCAAAGTTCGTGTGAGAAGTTGTTGTTTTCGCAAAAAAAAAATTTGTCAAAAATTTAGACTAGACTAAGCGCGGTTTGTACTGTAAATTTTTTCCAAAACTTCAAAAATTTGTAACTTGAGTTTCAGGTGTCTGTTTGGCGAGTCGTTCAAACCTGTGGAAAGCTAACACAATGCCCTTTCTTGTAAAAATGATTTCATGTTCTGGAAATAAATTTAATTGGCATTTAAATGGGTTTTTGTGGTATTAGTGTAGGATGTTGGGATTTGTAAATTGTGAAAGTTTCAAATATTCATAACTTACAAACTGTAAGTCCATTTTGAGTGTCGTTTGAAGCCTTGGAAAGCTAGTGCAATAACCTTTTTGATAAAAATAGGTTTATTAGCATTAGGTGATTTAATCATTTTATGATTGGGCAAAATGATATGTATATGTGTTATGTACATTGTGAATTGGTGTTGAATTGGAATGATAGTTTGCGTACTATTTGTTATGTGTTATGAATTGATGAGGAATAGAAATAACATGTTTTGGCATTATTTTCTATATGTTATTATGGTGTATTGAGTTGATAAATCCTATGAACAAGATACTTTATTTTGGTGTCTGTATGTTGTGTTTGGATGATTGTTGAAGATAACATTTGTTATCTTGTGTGCTCTATGTTATTTGCGGATATGTGATGATGATAAATGATTGAATTGAGATAATTATGTATGTTGCTTGTGCAAATGATTAATAATTCAAAGTGTTGAATTATTGTGATATTCTTGAACAATTAAGGTTGGTGGAGAATCTTAATTGCATATGTTGTTGATTATTTGCACATGCATTCATGGGGAGATTTATACTCCGGAAGTTGGCTTTGATCCTTGAGTGGAAACATAGGCGGTGAAGTTATGGATTCACATATGGTGGCTTTGGTCTTGTCTGGATCTGGAGTGTGGCTCTAATTCTAAGATAATTGAATTGGGAGCGAGATAAACTTGATGTTCATGGATGGTACCACATGCATCATTCACATTCATTTTGCATTGGAGTCTTATGCATTATTGATGAATGTGTATTTGAATCGAAAAATATGGTAATTGGTTAAATGATTACTTGAATTGATACATTGGTTATATCTATGCTATATGTGATAAATGTGAATATGCTATACTTGGAATGTTCTGTATAATGATATTCTTGGATTACTTGAATTGTGGAATTATGTTATATAGGATATTACATAGAGTGTAGAGAATTCTTTAATAGATACTTGTTTTTGCATTACTTCTGATTATACACATTTTGATAATGATTTTAATTCCCACCCTTTTGTTGTATGTGATGTTCAACGCGACATCATGCAGGTTCTGAGGATAGTGGTGCTTCGCACGAGACTAGTTGAGGAGCGTAGTTAGCTTATCCGTATTCATATTCCTAGGTAGCGAGTCATTGCTCTTGTCATGTAACACGGGGGTTATTTGAACTCATGTTTGTTATGAGATATTATTATATATTCTCATTTGTTTTGATTCGTATGTTGAGATAACATGTAGTGTGACCTTGGTGCCGATGTTTGGATTCATTTGACTTGATTATGTTATGAATTCATTGTTATGTTGGTTTATGATTATGGTATGGGATATAATCATTAATATTATATGAGAAAAGAAATATTTTGTTGTGATATGCATAATTTGATGAAACATGAATTTTAAATATGTGCTATGAATTATGACTAGGTGCATGTTATGTTTCTTTTGTTGGTTTTCTATTGTATGGAAAACAACATGTGACACCCTTTGTATGTATGCATGTTAATTTACTATGATATATGCTATATTTACTATTGACTATCTTCAAGTTGTATTCCATATCTTACCTCTACCAAAGAGCCTGATGCCCATATCAAAGAGCCTTCTGCATTCCTTGGTGTTGTAATCAGCCCCACTGTCTTGCATAATACCTTATTTCTAGTCCTTCTCAGTAGCAATTAACGCAAACATGTCATATCTTAGATTATAGAGGAGAAATGCAGTGACTGATGCACTCCTCCATATCTGTAATTGCTATAACTCCTTAATAATACAAGTTTAAAACCCACTATTATTGATAATAATAAGTTGTTCTTTGTTGTCCATATGCTCTAGAGTATCTTCCTTCCCTTTAATAAGAATCTTGATCAGTTGTTTACAACTACCAAGGTCCTTGTTCCAGTTATGTTGAATAAGATATCTGAAAGAATTCACATATTCAGTATGAAATGTCATGACATCTTCCTTGACATCATATCTATTCAACACCAGTTCAGAGAAACCTCATCTTGTTTCCCTCAAGGTAACACATCCATCTGTATTTGATATCATATGGTTAAATTCAGCGATGTTACCTTTATCAGGGTGACTTGCAACTAGTTCCCATGATTGTTCTTCCTGTCCTTAGTTGATAAATCAGTGCTCGATTGAGATTTCACTAACTCAGAGTTTGTGACTTTACAAATATCCTCACTTGTGTTTTATCATTTTACACATAGGATGTGAAACTACTACTGGTGAAATCATCGGATAGAATATCAATGAAGTCGCCATCGAACGTTTTTTATCCCGTGAGAGGAAAGGAAACCATCGATTAAACCTGAGGGGGATAAATCATAGTTTTACGACCAAGAGATAGGGTAAGGGAGTCAGTTAAGCGAGAGAAAGGTATTAGCACCCCACACGCCCGTAGTACTCCATGGTATCCACTTCTACTTTCTATCTAATGGGTGTGGGTATTTATTTACAATCTATATATAAGGTAACATGAATGAGTGAAAAGTATTATGTACAAAAAGAAAGGTTTTTTAGTCGTGCCTATCACGATCGCGAACCTTTGTGCCTACTTACCCCATTCGTGAAATTAGGGATCAAAGCACTACGTAATTCTCCTCAAAATATTTGGTGGGTTGCAATGTTTTTTATGGGAAATTTCATTCTGCATCCTCACAATTTCAACTCGTGCTTGGCGTCGCAGCTTATCGTAAGTCTTATGCTCGGCTGTTCGCACACTTAGCAACTTGATTGGATTTGAAAAGGAACACCCTTATTGAAAAGGTTTCAATAGAAAAAGCTCTGAAGACAAAAATATTTGAAGTGAGGTGAGTTATTTTTACCTTATCAAAAGGGTTTGAGTTTACTAACATGTTTTGAGGTTTGATAAAGAAATTTTTTTTAGTTTTATTTATGCAAAAGGGAAGAAAAACATATAAGGGAAACTATCTAGGTCTATCCCTAATGTTATCATACAAAGTGGCCCTAAGTCAAGGATGAGAAGGGAATCTCTACCTATGTTAACATGCAAAAGATGACAATCCTAATGTCTAAGCTCGAAAGCTACCCTAACCAAGCGGTCATAGGGGAAACTATCCTAATATCCACCTTGGTTGATCAACCAAGGTATATAAAGGGAGGAGGCAAGCAAGTGCTTTGGCAGAAGCACACAAACAATGCAATGCATAAACAAATGATACACACATGCACGGGGAAGATGAAAGAAGTTCCATAGACTCAAAGGTAGCGAGTCACCGGAGTCAACCAGGAGCCTTCTTTTGGAGGAAAACCATAGCCAACGAAAATACAAACCATTGTCAATTAGGAATTTCCTTATAGGAGAAAGATATCACGCCTTGATATGAATTACCAAGTGTGAGGAGCATATGAGTACGAGTATCAGCGTGTCAATGCAAACCCCATGACAAAGCGTGGAGGGTCAAAATAGGGAACCCTTGCCACTATATATATGATTCGATAAAGGAAACATCACGATTCGCGTGAGCTGAGCTGACACAGACTGAACTGGGCGAGGGTTTGTTGCTAACCCTTTTCCGCGTGTCTTACATCATCATCATTAGTGGTGTCATATCATGTTTCCTAACCATCCATACCTCTATGCAAGCAAAAAATTAAACACTTACTGAAAAGTACCTCCTTGCATGGAAGGATTTTAAACAAACCAAACACAATTAGCACACAATTTATAGAATGCCTGCTACAGGTCTTTAAACAACGACTTTTGAGCCCACGCTCCTATCCTACTTCTCATGGAAAAAGAAAGCGGTGAACCCCCATACTTCTCATGATATCTAGGAAAACGATAAAGGAAAGTTGTAAAAGGGTAAGAGAATACCAAACGGATAACAATCCGTAAAAGCAAAAGCAAACAAAAATACTCCGGAAAACTTCGTGAATTGAATTTGAAAAATCAATGGATAATTGAAGGAAGATGAGGCCATAATTTGCTTCAGGAATGAGGTGAGAAGACCGGAATTGCAAGGGAGCAAGGGAGAAGCTCGGTTGAGTAAGAAAGAGATGAGGTCGATCACGACCTTGTCGGAGGAAGAGTTGGCCGATGAGGAGAAGGAGGAACCGGTCACAGACTGGTGAGAAGAAGAGGAGGCAGACGATTGGAGGGAGACAAACCGGATGGAGGGAGCACGACACCGAGGAGATCGCGCGGAAGAGAGAGCTGGACGAGGAGGAATATTGGTCCAGAGAGAGAGAAGGCGAGGACCAGTCGGTTTTCTGGTAGAGGGAAGGGCGGTCCAGAGAGGGTAAGGCGGTGGCTGACCGGAGTTAGGTGGAGGTTGACCGGAGCTTGGCTTGGAGGGAAGATAGAAATTTGATTTTCCTTTGAATTTTGTTCTTTGTGATTTGAGAGAAAATTGAGAGCAAAAGTGATTTTTGAGTGTGAAATTTAACAAATGATTCTTCCTCCTTGATTTGTGAGAGTAAAATTTTATTTAAAGGTGTAATTCTTGGGCTTTGGAGTGTCTTGGATCAAAGATTAGGCTCAAATTGCCTTTATCCGACAAAATTTCATGTATAGCCCTAAACTTCAAGAACCATGCAAAATTTGAAATCGGGTCCTTCACGAAAAATGTTCGGCACGAAAAATTGGTCGTGTGAGACAAAATTTCGACTCCATCGGATGAACGGTTAAGGAGGTGTGAATTTTTGAAGTTTCAGCTCACATTTCGGGCATCTGACACATGCAGAATTTTATTTGTGCCACTCGGGGAAAACGCTCCAAACGAGGATCTTCTGATCAAAATCCGAACTCGGGATGTGAATGAAAGTCGAAGCCAACAGAATTTGAAAACTTTTCACACCAGTTACATCATGTTTCGATGAAAATTGATCGAGATATGATTTTTTGAACATTGCGCGTCAGATGAAATAATGCTCGGTTCGACTCAAATACCTCTTCAAAGAATAAAATATGGTATTGATCTGTAAGGAATTAGCTCTCAGCTTGTGAACTAAAGTTGTAGATAATGTAGAGAAGGACTCTCCAGTCTAAAATATTCCAAAAATACCCAATGAGCTAAGAGTTATGCATCTCAGAGCGCCCGAAATGCACAAGAAACCAAAATTCCACCTTATTAAGAAATGAAATATCGGAGTCCTTCCTTGATGGATTGACTTTCACTCTAAATAGATGAATTGGAGAACATATTTAAATGGTTCCAACGCCTATAGAACCAACCCGAGATGACCCTCTGACCAGAAGATCGTAAACCAGGCATACGAACCGAAAAATATTAATTTCTAGTTTAAAATAGTTGGAATTGGCCGAAATGCGCAGTTTCTTTCGCAACCGGAGATGCTCTTAACCCCATGATAATGAGATCAATGATATGCATGCATGTTTATGATAATGGAAATATAAGCCAAAGATGTTAAAATGAAGAGGTTAAATGTTGGGTACAATCGTTTCCCCTATTCAATCATCCTTTAACCTGGAGTGAGGTCGGCTCCCACCTTCCAAGCGATAAGGTAAAAGGTGATTGAATACAAATATGAACTCGAAAATTTATACTCTGAGTCCCAAACACGTGTATTAACATAGACGAATGTGAACTTCTGGTATTGAACCAAAAGACGCGAAATTTTTTTGACTCCAATTAACTCACTGGAGAAGAGGAAAAGGAATAGTAATGACTAGACCTTCAAAGAATACTCAGAACACCGTATCTTTGAAAAGAGAAACAAGTGTCGTACTTGTTCTCAATAGGTACAGGTGACAACCTGGCCTAGGGATGTCGCATCAGGGAAGAACTGGAAACACAACAAAAATAAAGAGTGGAAACGCCGACCAGACTTCAACAGAATACTAAGATCACCATATTCTGAAAAAAAAAAGGGAGAAACATGTATCATACTTGTTCTCAATAGGTACAGGTGACAGCCCAACCTAGGGACATTGCGCCAGGGAAGAACTGGAAACACAACAAAAATGAAGATTGGAAACGCCGACCAGACTTTAACAAAATACTCAGATTATTGTATTCTGGAAAAAAGGGAAAACAAGTATCGTACTTATTCTCAAAAGGTACAGGTGACAACCCAACCCTAAGGACGTTGCACCAGGGAAGAACTGGAAACACAACAAAAATGAAGACTGGAAATGCCGACCAGACTTCAATAGAATACTTAGATCACCGTATTCTGAAAAAAAGAGAAAGACTAGTAACAACCAAACTTTCCTCAAAGTGCCAGAACACTGCTTCCCTATGAAATAGGAACGAGTGTCATACTCGAACCTAACAAGAATTGGACTTGACCCAATTCAAATGTGTTATGCATGGGAAGAACTGGGAACATAATAACGGAATAAAGACTAGTGACAAATAGGCTTTACACACTCAGAACGATGTACTCTGAGAAAGGAAACAAGTATCGCCTTACTTGCTCCTTTGGAAGATTTAGTTGTGACCTAAATTGACCAGTTGTGCCAGGGAAGAACTAGAAACACAAACAAATGAAGATTGGAAACGACGACCAGACTTCACACATAGTTCCAGAACTCTATACTCTGTCAATAGGAACGAGTGTCGTACTTGAACCTAACAAGAATCAGTAGTGACCTAATTCTTGTGCCACTGGGAAGGCAACAAGGAATGGTGACAACTAGACCTTTTCAGAATGCAAATAACATCACATACTGAGAAAAGGAGCGAGTGCGATACTTGACCTACAAAGAATTGGTGGTTGCGACCCAACTCCAACTTCACCAGGGAAATACCAGTGACAATTGAATTTATCAGAATAAGCGCTGAATTTTGAGGGAGAAAACAAGTGTCGGGCTTGATTTCAATAGGCACAGGTGACAACTTGACCTAAACATGTTGTGCCAGGGAAAAACTGGGAACACAACAAGGAAATAAAGACTAGTGACAACTATACTTTAATAGAATATACAGAACACTGTATTCTGAGAAGAGAACAAGTGTCATACTTGTTCTCTATAGGTACAAGTGACAACCTAACCTAAAAAGAATGTTGCGCCAAGGAAGAACTGGAAACACAACAAAGGAAGTAAAGAATAGTAACGACCTAGACTTCACATGATTTAGACATATCAAATAAATTCATCTGCGTTGGGACTTTCGAAACACCATACCTATTAAGGGATTACAAGAGCATCACTAGGGATAAAGATACTCATTCCTGGCTTATAGTTCCATGTATAGAGTAATGCAATGTGATGATGCATTTTTGCGAAAGATGAAAATGAGTAACTGGTAACCACGGGTCCCATCATGAAAAGGCTTCATATTTGTGACCCTTCATGGGGAGAATGTGAAACGTGCTATTGGAGCAAGAATACCACCATTGATTCGACGATCATTGGGGAAATTCAGTACCAGACTTCTTGAGGAACATGGGTTTTTGGGGAATACGACTTCCTTGGGGAAATTAATCATTGTGTAATGCCCCAAATTTAATTAATTAGTTAATTAAGTTATTGAAGAATTTAATTATTGAATTTAGACAAAATCTGAGAATTAATCAGAGTAATCAAATTGTCGGTATTATTTAAGTGGCGTATTTGGATTATTAAGTTGGATTTTAATTGGGTAAAATGGAATAATGATAAGGATGATATTATTGATTTAATTGAAATTATTCGGCGAAGAGTTGAATTATGGGTATTAGTTAATTAGTTGGTTTGATCAAAGAATTAGTATTAGAATATTATTTGCGAGTCGGTATTATTTAATTGATGGATGGAGGAAGTTGTAGAAAATAATATGAGAAATAATATTATAAGTAGTACATTATTTATTTAAGCTTTTGGGTTTAGGTTGTCATGTTGGAGAAATTGTAGAGTGGGGGTGTACAAGAGTAAGGCCCATTAGATTATTTAGAAATAACAGTAGTTATATTGTTATTATTTTATTTATTGGATTATAAGAAATAGAAAGAATTAGGTTTTGGTTGAGAAAAGGAGAGCAATACGTGAGAGAAAGGAACAAACTTTTGGAGGTTAGCCGCCGGAAGGGAATTTTTCCGACCGAAAAGCCGAATCAGAATGCGACTGGAAATTAGGATGCGATCGGGGAATTCGAACTGCCGTTAAATCCAGGTAAGGGTGGGGTTCGAATTATATAACCAGGATTATGATGATTAATTTGTGGGATTGGGATTATATGAATTTTCTGTGATGTGTTGAATTTGTAGTGTTGTGATTTTGATAAAATTATGGTATACAATTAGTGAAATTATGCTGGTAACAGTGGGGTACGTGTTGCTATTGTTGATATTAATTTGTTGGGATGATTATGCGTTGGTTTGAGAACTGAGAACTGTCAATTGAATGGAAAGCATGGAATTCTGGAAGTTACGCTGAAGACGGGGACGACCGTCCTGGGTATGGGAGGCGCCCGCCCTTGAGGAGCATTGGGATTGAGGCGACCGCCCTTGGGGGTGAAGGCGTGGGCCTCACAGCGTGTATATAGTTTTTGTTTTCCTTTAGTACTTTGCACTGTGTCAATTGCCATTCCTTTACTATATACGTGTGATAGTTTAATAATGTTAAGTAAGTGGACAACAAAATAATGCATATAAATGGAATAAAGATGCTGAGGTGGGGGTCCTGGGAAGAAGAGAATTTCATGTGTATATATATGTAAGAAGAGGCGGGCGCCTCATGGTGAGTGAGGGGTGTCCCGCCCAGTTTCTTTTCTTACCCTGTATGTGTAACTGCCCGTGTCTTATTTTGGTGGTTTTCTTGGTAACGATATTTAGTTGCAGGAGCATATGAGATGGAGTAGTTGACTAATATCTGGGAATTAATAGACTACCAGAATTAGGATAGTACAATGTAAATCAGCCTGATATATGGTAGTTGTAGCAGAAAACAAGAAAAAAATTAGCTCGTAGCAGATTTTGTCAGGTGCTGATAATTTTGTGACATAAACTAATTTTGATGATAGTACGAACCTGGTAGAAGAAATAAAATAATAATATCAGTTTGATGAAAATTGGTAGGAATTTGTTAATACACAACAGTGGTATCAGTGAACGAAACAGAGTCGAATAAGCCGAATTAGTGAAATTAAGCGTAACATTTAGTTGTTCGGAATTAACCAAAAATTATCAGAGTAGTCTGTAATTATTAGTAAGTAATATTGGTTGATTTGTTTTTTTGAAAAGATGCTGGATAAATTGTGTTGCAGGTACAGTTAAATAAGTTGAATTGCCGTAAATTATGAATTTGTAGGTGATGAAATTGTGTTGTGTTGTTCCGTTGAATTGTTGTTGTTGTTTGCTGGTATTGATGTTGTTAATAAATTGCAAAGTTGCAGATTGTGATGAAATTAGTTGTTGGTTGCTCGTATTAATTATGTTGATAAACTATTATTGTTGATGATACATTGATGAAGTTGTAGGTCGTATGACCACCGTTGATAAGTTGTTTTGCAGTTGATAAAGTTGTAGGCCTATGGCCAATGTTGAATAAGTTGAATTGTTCCGATTTATGGACATGCTTGAGTTGTGGGTCGAATGACCAGTGTTGATCTAAGTTGATGCCAATGATGTATATTCTAAGTTGTTGTTGTATGTTGTTGTATTTTTGTGTGTACTTGTTGATAAAGTTGAGGTCGTATGGCATACATCGCATGATTAAGTTGGCCTTGATGGCACCATGTTGAAAGTTAAAGGCTTATGCCTTGGCCTTTATGGCACCACGTTGAAGGCTTACGCCTTGTTGATTGCCTCGATAACCTGGCACGATTTTAAGTTGGGAGTTTTACTCTGAATGGTACCACATGCATTTGCATAGTTGAGTCACATTCATTTTGCTGTTTAAGTTGTTGTTGTTGTTGACGTTCAGGTTGACGTTGATATATATTGTTATTGATGTGTAATAAATTGTTATTTAATATAAGTTGTTGTTGATAAGTTATCGTTGAATATAAGTTACTGGTTGATAAATTGGCGTTTGATTTAAGTTGTTGTTAATATAAGTTATCGTTGTTATTAAGTCATTCCTAGTAGTAGTTCTATGATTTGTGGTGTGAAGCAGTGAAATTGTATGATTTTATTCTAATAAATTATATATCATACTTTTGCTTATATTTTTCGAGATCTCACCCCTTCTGCTGATATTTCCCCTACCATGGGAAATGGGCAGGTACTCAAGCATAGTTGTGGATGTTGGAGTGAATTCTTGAAGTCTGTATGTCGCTTTATGATAAGTCAAAGAGTCTTGCTTTGATACGTAGCACTCGGGGGGATGTTTATGTTGTTGTGATTATAAGATAATGAATAGTTATTGTTACCTGTTGTTGGAATTGTTTCTAATTGTTGTCATTACAATAATTCTCGAATAATTATAAATTAAAGTTTTGATTTAGTTGAATAAAGTTGTATATGACGTATAAGATGTGAACGTCGAATGCTATGTATCTATACTAAATGAAATACAAGTGTTTGATGATAAGTTGGAATGTGACACCTGTCCTATGTTTTGAAATTTTGGCACTCTGATTCTATTATAAATGTTGGGTAGAAAGTGGGTGTTACACATTGCATATCAACCAACTGGGGAATAATTGGAAACACTTGACGAAGAGCTCCCACCGTTACATCCATCAGGACTTACATACCCACGACATGGCTTCAACTGGGTATAAAAATTGTTTGCATATCAATCTGCTGGAAAGAATATGATGCAAACTTTGGCGAGTAATAACTCCACTGGGGATTCCTATTTAAACACTCTGGCTGGGAAGCATAACCTTGCATTTCCTGTTACAATCGACTTTATTGGGGGGAGAAAGCAAGGTACGGTCTCAGTGGGGACATCATGAGTATTCCACTTTACCTTCGACTGGGGAATACAGGTTATTGTCAAACAATTTCTGAGAAGATCACATATAAACCTTCTACCGTTATAATAGAGATCGAAGGAAACTTCTCAATGCCTCCACACTAGGGAATAATCAGAATAATTTGATGTCCACACACTGGGGAGAAATAAAATTCCCACGGGAAAGTCAGTTGACAAATCGAATTGCTGGGGAAGATAATTCCATCATCAAGAACATGCATGAATCGTATGGGTGTATACTTCATGGGGAACTTCATTTGGGAAGCATCTGATTATCAGTAACTCGCTGGGGATACCAATCCTTTGCCGAAGGCTCAAACACTGTCTTTATTGGATATAAAGGCTAGAACCTTCTATCAGGGATGATTCGAAAATCCAAAGGACATTCACTGGGGAATAAGTACCAACAACTTTCACCGAGGATTCATGCACTGCCTTGCGATGACACCATGCCGATGACTTTGGAACCTGCCCTTTTCGAAAGGTAACCTCCGCTGGGGAATCTTCGCCAGTATTCACTGGAGATAAAAAATGGAACATCCTATCAGTGAAAATTTGGAAATCCAACGGACATTCACTGTGGAATTTCATCTGGGATACCATGCTGATGATAACCTTTGAATCTAACCTCTTTGAAAGGTATAGCCTCCGTTGGGGAATCTCTGTCAGTATTCACTGGGGAAGAAATGTCATTGGCCTTTGCATTGGTATGTTAATTACCTACAAACAGGCAAAGATTCCTGCAACACATTGTTAGTGGAATGCCCCAGGTGTAGCATGGAAACTTTGTTTGCTAACCGGGTCACGCAAGTTTCAAAGTATATTCAGAAGTTTCTTATCATGGTAGAACCTCTAATGTTTTTAAATGCAATATTTTCACAAAACTTTGAACGTATTTCACAGTCAAATCAGTAAAATGCAAGAAACTAATTGACTAAAAAGACTCATTTAGTGATTGACATAACCTGTACATAGGCAAGTACATCAGGAGGAAATTCCTGGAATGAGGCAATTTCAAAACAAAATAAGAGGAAAACTAAACGCACGACAATGCGACAACGGATCCTCATTGGGTTTCAACCCTGATATCACTTTTATGACCTCAACTATCTCATCACTTTGCTTTTTCCAAAAAGATGATTGGACTGATCCCTACCCTTCGGTGTAGCTGTGCTGTAGAAATGCGGTGTGACCTTTGATGTGACACGGGACGTAGCCGTTCGCTTTTATTCCTTTTTCTTGACTGGACCTCCCTTTTGGGTTTTCAATCCAACGGGTTTACACGTTTCTTTTTCATTCTTCAAGCCCACTATCCTTTATTTAGAGTGGCTCTATGCGAAGTATTTTTTTGACTACGTCCGCATTTACATATAGTGGGAAATCCTCTCCAACCATTGTTGTAAGCATCATGGCACCGCCAGAGAAAACTTGATTTACAACAAATGGTCCTTCATAATTCGGCGTCCACTTGCCCCTGGGATCACCCCGAGGAATAATTATCCTCTTCAACACGAGGTCACCTGTCTTGTAGTACTGAGGTTGCACCCTCTTGTCAAACGCTTTTCTCATCCTCTATTTATAAGCTTGCCCATGATAAACAACCGTTAATCTCTTCTCATCTATGAGGCTCAACTGATCTAGCTGATTCTGAACCCATTCATCTTCATCAAGCTCTCCATATTTCATGATCCTTAACGAAGGAATCTCAACTTCAATGGGGAACACTGCTTCCATGCCATAGACCAGAGAAAAAGGGGTTTCCCCAGTCGAAGTGTGTGCGGTAGTCCGGTAACCATGAAAAGCAAAAGGCAACATCCCATGCCAATCTCGATAGGTTACTACCATCTTCTGCATAATTTTATTTATGTTCTTATTCGCTTCTTTGACAACACCATTAATCTTCGGGCGATACGGAGACGAATTATGATGTTTGATCTTGAAGGACTCACAAAGCTCCTTCATCATCTTATTATTGAGATTTGATTCATTATCCGTAATGATCTTATTGGGAATCTCATAACGACAGATGATATTGTTCTTGATAAACTTGGAAACCACCTGCTTGGTGACATTTGTGTAATACGCGACTTCAACCCACTTGGTGAAGTACTCTATGGCAACCAGAATGAAACATGACCGTTGGAAGCAGTCAGCTTAATATTTCTGATCATATCAATGCCCCACATATCAAATAGCCAAGGAGAGGTCAAAACATTCAACGGTGATGGGGGCGCATCCACCTTGTCAGCGTACACCTGACACTTGTAACAAATTTTGGCATAGTTGAAGCAATCAACTTCTATGGTGGACCAATAATATCCAACTCGCAAGATCTTTTTAGCCATGGTATGCCCACTAGAATGTGTTCCAAATGAGCCCTCATGCATTTCTTCAATGATCTTTGTGGCCTTTTCCTTATCAACACATCTGAGTAAAAAATCATAATGATGTCTTCGGTACAACACACATCGTTACTGAGGAAGAACTTTGCTGAGAACCTTCTCAAGAACTTCTTATCTTTCACAGATGCATCCTCAGGATATTCTTGAGTCTCAAGGTATCTTTTAACATCGTGAAACCACAAATTACCATCCTTTTCCACATCAACCTCAAAATAGAATGCTGGCTCATCCAATCTTTGAATTGTGATCGAGGGCGCTTCATTAGCCCATTTGACTTTGAACATAGATGTCAAAGTAGTTAAGGCATCTTCCAGATTATTCTCTTCTCGCGAAGTATGATCGAAAGTGATCTCCTCGAATTAAGGAACCTACTTCATAACATGTTCACAGTAAGCAATCCGATTCGGGTGACGGGTCTCCCAATCACCATTGATCTGGCTTACCACTAGAGTTGAATCTCGATACAGTTTCAAGTGTTTGATTCTCAAATTAATTCCAGCCTCAATACCAAATATGCAAGCTTCATACTCAGCCATGTTATTTGTACAATCAAAATAGGTTCTGGTTATGAAGGGAATGTGGAAACCCCCTGGGGAAGTGATAACAGCACCGACACTATTACCCAAAGCATTAGTTGAACCATCGAACACCAATGACCATTGTGATCCTGGTTCGGGTCCTTCTTCTAGGCCAGGAATATTAGAATCCCCTAATATACAAGACGTCCTCGTCTGGGAACTCAAATCTCATCGGTTGATAATCGTCCACAGGAGGATGAGCAACATAATCTGCCAATACACCACCCTTGATTGCTTTCTGAGTAGTATACTAGATATCATACTCTGTCAAGATCATCTTCCATCTGGCTATTTGACCCGTCAAGGCTGGCTTCTCAAATATATACTTGATAGGATCCATCTTGGATATCAATAGAGTAGTACGAGTCAACATATACTATCTTAGTCGGCGAGCAGCCCAAGCCAAAGTGCGACAAGTTTTCTCGAGCAGTGAGTATTTTGTTTCACAGTTGGTGAATTTTTTTCTAAGGTATATTGCATGCTCTTTTCGACCAGACTCGTCATGTTTCCCCAACACACACCCCATTGAGTTTTCAAGCATTGTCAAGTACATGATCAAAGGCTTACCCTCCACTGGAGGCATGAGGATCAGAGGTTTCTACAAATACTCTTTTAATTTATCGAATGCCCTCTGGCAATTGTCATTCCACCTGACCACTTGATCTTTTCTTAGCAATTTGAATATTGGTTCATACATGGCCGTCATATGAGAGATAAATCTAGAGATGTAGTTCAACCTCCCTAGAAAAGCACATATCTCTTTCTCTGTTCTTGGCTCAGGAATTTCTTGTATTGCTTTAATTTGGGCAGGATCAACCTCAATACCTCTTTCACTTACAATAAATCCTAACAGCTTTCCAGATCGCACCCCGAAGGTACACTTGTTGGGGTTCAATCTCAATATGAATTTTCGCAATCTGTCAAACAAATTTTGCAAATGCACCAGATGCTCTTCTTCATCTTGAGATTTCGCAATCATGTCATCGACATACACCTCAATGGAAAGTAGAGATGCTAAAGGGTTGAAGGCCAGGAAGGAGAAAATTAAAACATTTGTGGAATGAATATCACATCTTTCAACATTAGAGGGTGCATAAGTCTTTTGAAGAGAAGGAAGTTAAGATTCATGATAAGCAAAGGAAACACTAATATGGTGTTCTTTCAGGAAACAAAAATCTCAGCACACAAGTGACGCATTGGTAGGGAGCTTATAGGGTGATAAATAGTTTTTGCATCATTTTTATCAAATGTTTTACTTTGTTACTTCATCATTTTTATCCATTTTTCCTTCATTTTTCTATGCTTTATGCTTTGGTATTGTGTTTCTGTTGTTTTTCAGACCTTAATAAATTATTTTGACCGAAAGAAGGATCAAATTAGATGAAACATGGAAAAAGGCAAAAAACAGAAAGTCTCCTGTGCAAAAACTAGAGGGCGGTTATGGGTGCCCGTAACATGCTCCAGACTGAAGACCCCCTTGTGCACGCGCCTGGTATAAACATTTGTGGCTTGTTACTGGTGCTCGTAGTGCGTGTTACGGCATGTGACATGTAGTCGCATATCCATTTATTTTTTATTCTTTTTCGGTTTGATTAATCTTCATTTTGGGACTTTTGTGCATTATAATTTGGATTGATTCTGGTCTTAATGGGAATTGATCTGGGATATTTCATTATGCAATGACTATTGATAACGTAGATTTATTCCACTATTAGAATTTTAATATAAAAAACTCATAGGTAGTCATGAGTTATCATCCAATTTTGATTTCAAGTTTTCTTTTCACACTCTGTAACTCAACTCTCCATTGGAGCACTGGATCAAGATATTTTATTTATTCAGTTTTTTCATTGTTTTATTATTTTATCATTTATTATATTTATGAATTGAATATTGTGTCTATTGAGCTATTCCTCACCATGAGTGAATGGTTCTTTAGTGACTAGGGATCATGAGACTTATCTCATGAATTTTTTTATGATTCATCACTATCTATTATGAGAAACTATTTTCACTATTATTTTAGAACCTAAATTTTTCTTTTCAACCCTTGTCACGAAAGTAAAAGAGTTATTAGGTAGCAATCGTGATCGAAAGGTAGTACATTGATACCCGATAGTAGGTTTTCAAACAATTAAGTTAAGTGACGTGAAAGTTCTCAAATGAAATTGAGAAATGTCCCATTTTAATAGCTTTGCAACTGTAACGATCTTTGACAAGTAATTATGTGCGAGCGAAAGCTGATGAGCAAGTTATTCGTCAGAGGTAGGACAATACGCTAGCAAAAGCAGGTATTGTCCATATTTATCTATTTTATATAATTTTTGTAAAAAAACCTCATATTAGAAGTGATCAGATCATATAGAGAAGTCAAAGTAAGGATCATGGCCCTAAGTCCTGTTTGTCTTATTATAATTTTAATTAAGCTATTTTCCAAATGTGCTTTCTACTTACTTAAGTTTTTTCTCACTTAAGTTATTCCTTAAGTTCTTTGGTTCGATAACGTTTTACTACTCTGACATAGTCGTGCACTTGCGACCATGTCAATTTTTTGGTGCCGTTATCGGGGATCAATTGTGCTTCATATTGAATCTCTATTTGATCACCGTATATACTAGAGATTTATTTTTGCTGTAATTGTTTTTCTTTTTCATTAACTGTTTTGTGGCTTTCATGAAGTCTTTCCTAAATATGATCGATTATGCAAACAATTACCATGAAGACTCGTGTTTTTATAACACACAACGGATGGACCAACCAAATTTTCTCTATAATAACCACTCCCATTATCTTGAGGAACCACAATATTCCCAAAATCCAACCTTGAAATGTTAATGGAGCATTTCATTACGATGCAAGCTCGCTCTAACCTGGAATATATGATGGAGAGCTTTGTGGTGACACAAACTCTATAAAATGAAGAGTTTAGAAAGAAAAATCTCCATACTATTGAATCCCTTAGGCCACTAATAATTTTACTTGAGTCCCTCTTGACTCATAATAATGCATTGAAGACCCAAATCTCCCAGCTTGCGCACACCCCTCTAGGTCTTATAATTTAGAATCATGTGAATATCGTAACAACCAGAGGTGAAAAAAATTTGAAAACCATAGGGAGAGTTATAATAAGGTTAAGAAGAGTTCTTGTGAGAAAAGGTTAGAAATTGAAGAAAATCCACCGATACGACCCGAAAAGGAGGTTGTCGAAGAGGTTGAGAATGAGGCACCCTATATTGCTTCTCCTTCCTATGACCCACTGCTTCCTTTATCATAAATATTTGTGGAACCTAAGGTAAGAACCTAATCTAAAAAGTATAAGGAGATATTGGAAAATATTCATACCAATGTACCATTACTTGAGGTCCATCCTAAAAATAGGAAATAGAAGACCAAGAAACTTCAGAAATTATTGATGTTGAGAGGGGAATATTAACCTTTGAGATGGAGGATGAAAAAATTAAATCCAAACTCAAAAATTTGATACATATTATAGAACAAACACCATCCCACATGTTCTGAAGTATGAACTACCTCATATGAAGAAGAAAAAGAAGGGAGAGGGATATGAGAGATGGCTTGATAAGTTCCCATGGAAACCAAAGATTATTGAGAGTTTGACCAAGAAATATTTCTTGAAAAAACCACCATGAGTGCCTACACTCATGAACAGTCGAGTCATGCGACGTTAAACAAAAAGTTACGTGGGAGACAACGCACGTTTTTTGTTGCTAATAGATTTTCTTGTTTGTGTGTTTTGTTTTCAGCTAATAAAAAAGGTTTAGAAAGGAGGAGCATGAAAAGGTGATGAATTTGAAAAAGTTGAAAGACCACTTTTCACCTCCGGGGTGAGGACCTTGTGATTCTACCCCGCCTCACTTACGCCAAAACATTGAAGATAATGTTTAGTTTAGGTTTGAGGGGAGTTAGTTCCTTTTACTTTGCTTCTACTTTTCTTGTTTTATCTTTGTTTATTTAATTTTCTTAACTTTTTTCAAAAATACCACTTCTCACCTTTTTCTAGAAGAAGGACCAAATATATTTTTTCAAAAGAGCTTTGATTATAAGGAAATTGGTGAAGGCTTGCAAAAACACTCAGAAGGGGGGGGGGTTGAATAAGTGTATCTTATGTTTTTGAATCTTTAACCTAAAAAATAAAAGAAAATACTCAAGTATTTATATCCTGGTTCGTTTGACACTCAAACTACTCCAGTCCACCCGCCAAGGTGATTTCTCCTCTCTCAACGAGGACTTAATCCACTATAATTAACGATTACAAATTGCACTACCCAACCAGTGTAACTAACTTCCTCTACGACTCTCTAGTCCTAGCCCTCTCAAGAACACTGACCCAACTGGTCTTTCTCAAGGAACAAACTATCAGAATATTAATTCTGACTAACTGTGTACAAAAGTGCTTTTAGAAAAAAGCTATTCTTCACTAAGTGAAGTTTACACAAAAATTAAGCTCAATAAAATAGTAAATATTTTACAAAAATAATTCTTTGTATGTTGGAGCAGATTTATTTTTGGAATGAATTTTTCACATTGCTAGAAGATGTTGTTGAAAAAGTGCTTTGTGAAAAATAATTGTTTTCTTCAGATAGCGTGAGTTGCTGAATGATTCTTGTGGATTGTTGTAGTGTGTTGTTCTTTGTTGTTCACGTGTGTTATTCTCCTTCTTTGAAAATGGTTCCTTAAATAATGCTTCCAGAAAGTAACCGTTGCTAGAGCATGCCATGAATTAAGGAAAAATGTAATGATTATTTCACTGTAGCTTTTCACGCGTTTTCCACTCAACCTCCAACTTCACGTGACTTGCTTTGTTGAATGACTCTTGGAAGTTGGATTTAATCAAGTATTTTTTGTCTTCTTCTTTGCTCATGTAAACGTTGCTGGAAATTTTTGTCCTTTAGATAATAACGTTAAAATTTAAGGATCTTCTAAATATTTGCTCATCAGAACATCTGTTGGTGTTTCCATCAGAAGTTTACTTTGCTTGTTTCTGTCAGAATCTACTTCTATCAGGAGTTTGCTGATCTTGCTTCTGTCAGAAGCTGCACTATGCTAGCTGTAACACCCTAATTCTACCCCTCATAATTAATAATAAAATCAGAGTTTCAAAATTTCATCCAACAAAATTGAGGCATCACATATTCGTGTTTTCATCACTTTGCATTATAATGCACATCACAAAAATCAAAAGTCGGATATACCGATTCATATCATAATTCATCATATAAACATATGACTATTCACAACACAACGGATGTGTTCACAAAATATACATATCATCATGTTATCATCAATACATAAAGTTATAACATCATAAGATAGTATACATAAACTATCCTATCAAAATAATAACGTCGCCCAAATTCCGAGTGTTACTACGATCAGAGCAGAACGACTCAAAATAAAGAGACTCGAGCTAATCCTCATCATCCTCGTGGATCACCTACACGTTACCAATATAAAGGCAACGGTGAAACAAGTAAAGGGTGAGATACTCCAAAACATATAATTAAAGGCATGATAAAATATATAAATAGTTTTGAAATTATAAATGATATAAGTTAATAAGAGTAGGTCAACATATATCAAAACCTCACATAATTTAAATTAGCATTTAGTGTATAAAATTAACACATTAACTTCATCAAATAATCATTATACTCGTATCAACACAAGTATCATATATCATCACAATTCAACATCATCCATCAATTAAAACCCAACGCCGAACAACTCAAACATAAACATAACCGACTCCATGAGACACGACTATGTTATGCATGTGGTACCCGTCGCTTTGTCCATAATTAGAAACATTTGGCATAAAGCCCATCGTCGCTTGGCATAAAAGCCCTCGTCGCCAATGTAATGTATGTGACTCGACAATAAAAACAACACAACAAAACATCATCATCTCTCATCAAAATTTACATAAAGTCCACGCCGCCCTATTTATCCACATCAAGATAAACATATCATCGCATCGCATATCATCAAGTATTCATTAATAAATACACCGTCGCAAACATCATGTTTAATCACACCACATCATTATCAATTAATTCACCAAATTCCAAATACGGAAAAATAATCAAAATACCAATAATCGTCGAGAAAGCCATTCTTAATAACCGGCATTAATCATAATCGTCAACATCGCAATCGGATTGTCCATACGTGTCTTAAATCGTCTAAAACGTAATCCGATTCAATTTAACCGTAATTTGGCCTATTTCGGGTCGTTTCGTAAAAACTCGTAATTTTGAAAAACTAACCTTGCCACTACGTTCTACACGTCGAACTTAGCTAGCACGTCAATTTTTGTTGAATTCGGAGCAACTTGCTCCGTCGCCGAAATTACCGAAATCGGAAAATCAGAACATAATCGGGTTCGAAATTTAATCGGCTAACTTATGTCCAAATTATATTTTATTAGTACTAACTAGTAGTATTATGAATTGAGGAAATTAGAAGAAATAGAACCTAATTGAAAATTATGCAGAAAATGGAATTATGCAGAAACACAGAAAATAGCATACAGAAAAAGAGAAACCACAAAAATCTGTTTCCTCCCCATGCATAAAGGGACACACGTCCCAACCTTGTACCATGATGGAGGCGGGTTCCTTGGAGAGGGGGACGGCCGCCCCTCAAGCTGAGGTGGGCGCCTCCCCCTTGTTTCATGGCTCACTCATCTTCTTCCTCCACGGTTCAACATACAGACAGTGTAACTTTTCTGGTTTTTATAATTTCACAGCTTCTACATTTTCTTCTTCTAGCAACTCATTCCTACTAGCTTAACAATAAGACACCAATAATCCATACTCCTAACTCAACCTTTCTAAGTTATTTCAACACTCACTCAACCAAACTCATGGATCAACCTATCAATTTTTCCCAAATCCAAAATATATCACCAAACCCTAACTATAATAAAATGGAAAATCAAACCCCTTACCTCAAGTGATTGGATGATTCTTGATGATTCAACAAACCCAATCCTCAAGCTTGCTCTTTCTCTTCTTCTTCTTCTTCTTCTTCTTCCAAAACCCTCTATGTTTCTAAGCTTCTATGTTTGGCTTTAGGTGTTGGAATGGAAAGAAAATGAGGAAAAGTGTTTTATAATGCATTCTTACTAGCCAAGGGTGTACACCCAATCCTAAGAAATTAGTCCTCACACCCCTAATTTATTTTATTAATTAACACCTTAATAATATCTAATAATATTATTAACTCAATTAATTAAAATAATTCCGAGGAATTAAATATCGGTCCGAATAATATTTTACCGAACCGAATGGAATAAAAACCGGACCGAACGAAACGTCACCAAATATATTAATAGATATATCGATTAATATAAATATTCTCGTCGCCAAAACAATCGTCAAACGGTAACTCAAAATATTAATATAATATTAAATAAAACGGGGCGTTACAACTCTCCCCCACTTAAAAAGTTTCGTCCTCGAAATTACCTGACCTGAAAAGCTCGGGATAGGAATCTCGCATCTTACTTTCCAACTCCCACGTCGCGCTTTCACCAGCTGCTCCTATCCAAACAACTTCGACCAATGAAATCTCTTTTCCATGAAGAGACTTTATCTCACGATCCTCAATCCTTAAAGGCATCGTTTCCACCGTAAGATTTTCTCGAACCTGAATATCATCCATCTCAATCACATGCGAAGAATTCGGAACATACTTCCGAAGTTGCGACACATGGAATACATCGTGCAAATTCGAAAGATTTGGCGGTAACACCACTCTATAAGCCATTTTTCCCACTTTACTAGTAATTTGGTAAGGACCAATAAAGCGAGGAGTTAGCTTCTTCGACTTCAATGCTCTCCCAATGCTGGTTGTAGGAGTAACTCTCAAAAATACATGATCACCATCTTGAAATTCCAAGTCTTTTCTCCTTTTATCATGATAACTCTTTTGTTGACTTTGAGAAATTCTCATCCTTTCTCTAATCATCTTTACCGCTTCAGTAGTCTCTCTAACCAATTCGGGTCCAAGCACCACGCTTTCACCCGACTCGTGCCAACACAAAGGAGTTCTACACCTCCGACCATACAAAGCCTCAAACGGTGTCATTCCAATACTAGCATGAAAACTGTTGTTATAAGTAAACTCAATCAAAGGAAGATATGTATCCCATGAACCACCATGTTCAAGAATACAAGCTCGTAACAAGTCTTCCAACGATTGAATCGTCCTTTCCGTCTGACCATCAATTTGAGGACGATAAGCCGAACTAAACCTCAACTTAGAGCCCAAAGCCTTTTGCAAGCTTTTCCAAAATTCAGAAGTGAACCTCAGATCTCTATCCGAAACAATACACAAAGGAATACCATGTAATCTAACAATCACATGCGTATAAATCTCCGCCAACTTCGATACGGGATAAGTGATGTTAATAGGAATAAAGTGAGTCGACTTTGTAAGCCTATCAATAATCACCCAAATTGCATCGTGTCCTCTTGGTGTATTTGGTAACCCCGTTACGAAATCCATAGAGATGCTATCCCTTTTCCATTCCGGGATCTCTAACAGTTGCATCAACCCTGCAGGTTTCTGATGCTCCACTTTAGACTTCTGACAAGTCAAACAAGTATAAACAAACTGGGCCACCTCTCTTTTCATGCCCGACCACCAAAATAGTTTCCTTAAATCTTGATACATTTTGGTCGCTCCGGGATGAATACTCAAATTGCTTCTATGACTTTCTTCCAAGATCATTCTCTTTAAATCCACATCATCGAGAATACAAATCCTATCTCAGAACCTCAAAACACCCTGAGCATCCAACTTGAAATCTTCACTTTCAGTTTGTCCAATACCAACCAACAAATCAACAAGTTTCACATCAAGCTTCTGAGCTTCTCTAATGCTATCAAGGAAATCATTATTGATCTTCAACATTCCCAAGATAACACTCTTCGGCGTCACTTCTATCACAAGACTCATATCTCTAAATTGTTCAATCATTTCCAACTCTTTCATCATCAAAAGTGACATATACAAAGTCTTTCGACTTAAACCATCGGCCATCACATTAGCTTTACCAGGATGGTAATTCAATCCGAAATCATAATCTTTCAACAATTCAAGCCACCGCCTTTGCCTCATATTAAGCTCTTTTTGATCAAACAAGTACTTCAAGCTTTTATGGTCACTAAATACCTCAAGTCTAGAATCATAAAGATAATGCTTCCAAATCTTAAGCACAAAAACAACCGCTGCAAGTTCCAAATCGTGAGTAGGATAGTTCTTCTCATGAATCTTCAATTGCCTAGAAGCATAAGCAACCACCTTGCCATTTTGCATAAGCACGCCACTTAAACCTATCTTAGAAGCATCACAATAAACAACAAACGGTTCTTCAAGATTAGGTAGAATCAAGATTGGAGCCGTTGTTAACCTTTTCTTCAATTCAACAAAACTTTCTTCACACTTGACATCCCACACAAACGCAGCTCCTTTACAAGTCAACTTTGTCAAAGGAAATGCCAACTTAGAAAAACCTTCAATGAACCTCCTGTAGTAACAGCCAAATCTAAGAAACTTCTAATTTCAGTAACAGACTTAGGAGTTTCCCATCTTAACACAGCATCAACCTTAGAAGGATCAACTGCAATGCCATCACCAAAAATGACATGCCCCAAAAAGCTCACTTCACTTAACCAGAACTCGCACTTTGACAACTTAGCATAAAGCTTCTTCTCTTTTAGAACTTCTAACACAACGTGCAAATATTATGCGTGCTCTTCTTCCGATTTAGAATAAACCAGAATATCATCAATGAAAACAACCACAAAACGATAGTAAGGATGGAAAATACGATTCATGTACTCCATGAATACTCCCGGTGCATTAGTGACACCGAAAGGCATCACCGAATACTCGTAATGTCCATACCTCGTCCTGAAAGCAGTTTTCTGAACATCTTCTTCTTTCACCCTTCTTTGATGGTAACCCGATCTCAAATCAATCTTGCTAAACATGCGAGCGCCAACCAATCGGTCCATCAAATCATCAATTCTAGGAAGTGGATACCTATTCTTGATAGTTATCTTATTTAACTGACGATAATCAATACAAAGTCTCATGCTACCGTCTTTATTCTTCACCAATAACACAGGAGCTCCCCACGGTGACACACTTGGTCTAACAAACTTCTTCTCGAGCAAATCTTCTAATTGGCTCTTCAATTCTGCTAACTCAGATGCGGACATCCTGTATGGTGCCATAGAGATAGGTCTGGTACCAGGGACAAGATCCACAGATAAATCAACTTCTCTTTTTGGAGGTGCACTAGGAATCTCATCAGGGAAAACTTCGGGAAAGTCGCACACCACCAGAAAGTTTGCAATCACAGATTGACTCTCCACAGAAAGAGTCTCCATCAACAATAAAACCAATGCTTCATCTTTCATGAACTCATTGAATTGTTTCATCGACATCAACATAGTTTGATCTTCTTCCACCAAGGAAGAAAACCTCACAGTGTTGTCATAGCAATTGATATGGACATAGTTAGCTTTCAACCAATCCATACCCAGAACCACGTCCAACTGTCATACCCCAAAATTTTCCCTCCATCTTCTCAAGATATCCCATACATCCATACTCAAGGACTCCTCAAAGGTTGATAAGACAAACCCTCTCCTAGACAATCAACCCAAACTAGGGTTTGGTGATTCTCAGATCAAAGTGGATTTCCAACATCTCCAATGTTCATCATGCCTCCTCATATGCTTCAAATGTTCTCCATGTCAAGTTTCAAGCTTCACAAGTCAAGTTTCCTCAGACAATTGCTCAGATGGTTGAAAATTAGTTGTATTGGACAAAAAGTCAACTGTGGTCAACATACAGTCAAACTTCATGATTTTTGGTCAACATCCTCATTTTTGAATTTACATTCATCATTTGATCAAGGGTTGATCATGATTCATCAAGAAAACTCAAGATTTGCTCAAAAGTCAAACTTTCTAAATTAGGGTTTCTTTGAGAAAAGTCAACTGAACTTTGACTGAGCATAACTTCTTCATACTTTCTCAGAAATTTTTCCACCACCTCTTGTTTTGAAGGAAATTCAATTCTCTACAACTTCATGTCTCACAAGAATGTTCAAAAAATGCTTCATTTGGAAGGTATGGATCAAAATATTACAGGTCCTTTTCAAAAGTCAACAAAAAGTCAACATTTTGTTTTGAAGATATATTGAGCATGGAAACTCCAATTGAGATGAGACCAAAAAGGTTGGTTAGAGGACTCTTAGAGCTTTCCAAAAAGTCCAAGAACACTCAAAAATGTGGAAAATTGAGCAAGATACACCATTCACAAGTTGGGCAATTTTGAAGAAGTGCACAAAGAGAAATACTTCTAAAAATCAAAATTTTTGCAAATGGGCTTACTTTTTCTTTATCCAAACTTGTTCCTTATGCAATTAGAAATATCCAAGCCCAATGCCACGAATTTTTATTTTGTTTTTCTATTTAATTTGGAATTTATTCATTTAAATACAAATTAAATTCAAAAATAAAGTATAAAATCAAAATTAAATGCAAACTTAATTTTTCTCTCTTCCTTAAGATCCAAGTAACTCAATAAAGCCAGCAAATTTCGAAATTTGGTTGGATATGGCAAGATTGGATTGAAAATTGATCAAAAGATGAAAATTTGATTTGGTACAAAATCAAATTTGATTTGCATTGATTAGTGATTGATTCTTCCTCAAATCTACTCCAAATTCATCTACTATATATACACAATTCATGCCACACGAATTAGAGTAGAAAAACTGGCTGGAGAAACCCTATTGAAGCTCAAAAAATCCGTGGCTTGCAAGCAATTGGTAACCATCGATCCAGCCTGTTTCAATTGTTTTTGAGGATTCAAACACATTCCTTGACATCCCTGGAAGCATTGCAGATCCTTACATTGCCCAAAACCATCAAGAAACTCGAAAACCAGATTTCGATTTGTTCTTTTTCAAAATTCGATTTTCAATTTTCATGCATTATTAACACTTTTTGATTGTTTGTTCATGATCAGCATCAAGTTTGCAAGCTATCTGGGTAGCCCAATTGCGTTTTAGTGACCTGGAACGAAAATCACCATGGCTAGGGTTTTCGGGTTTGAATTAGGGTTTCTTTAAATAGGAAAAATTGGACCAAACTAAGCATACCAGAGCGATCAGGGGATGAAAACGAGTTGATACATGTATTCACAATGCATTTATATTACTTGTATGAGATTTTGATTTTTGCAGGGGCCTTAGCGTCGAACGAAGACCGACGCTAAGTGTTTAAAAATTCAAAACGAAAGAGATGAAGTTTGGCGCGGGGACGATACAACCAGGACGTGACACCCGTTCACAATCCATTCGCTCCAGGTTTCAAACACACGCGCGCGTTAGCTCAGATGGCAAGGCATGGATGCTGTGAAGCCAAGGTCTCCAGTTCGAATCCTGGCAAGACCATTTGTATTTTTACATAGTTTACAAACTTTTCATATTTTTCTTATTTATTTAATATATTTCATGCATTTTTAATTCTTTTCATAATTTTTATTCATGCATTTAAAATTGTCAAAAATATTTTTCCTTCTGCAATTATTTTCATAAAATATTTATTTAATTTATAAAATTAAAAAATATTATTTTGCATGCATATTTATTTTTATTCCTAATTTATCATTTAAATCACTTTTAATTAGTTTTTAATTATTAAATCTTTTCCAAAAAATCCCAAAAAATTATTTTAGCATATTTATGTTATTTCCAGCATGAAATATTTTTCTCATTAAAAATTTTTCATTTTTACTAACATTTTTCTCTTATTCGATTTCATCGTATTTTCCAATTTCTTATCTTTTCACAGGTTATCCCGTTTCGGACGATTTCTTTTTATCTTCTTTTTTTCCAATTATGTAATTACTCATGGGATGTAATAGCTTAATTAGGGTTTTTATTTTCCGCAAGTTTAAATTATGTATCTGCCCCAAAGCCATGTAATAGCGTAGGATTTATCTTTCCGCATTTTACATTTCCGCATTTTAATTTCCGCACCCTATAAACTGCTAGTAATTAGGCGTGTATGGCAAGATAAAATTGAACATAGCTCACTCTAATTTTCAAAGATAACATATCTGAACTTGACACACTCCTTTCACACATGCACCCCTAAGGGAATTTGCTCTCGTTGCCTTTACGAATACAAATGGTCATGTCCCTCGAACGTAGAGGTATTCTAGCACCGTTGCCTTCCAAACAAATCATCATAGTCCCTTCGATACAAAGATCATAAGACCCACGATGTCGCCTACGAATACATGATCTTGACCCTCGATTGCCGCCTACGAAAAATGATGATAGTCCCTTCGAATGTGCTAGGATACTTCCTACAAGTTGCCTTCTATGACCATCCGATGTCCCTTCGAATGTCCCGCTTACATCCAACGAATGGGGTTACCTACCAACTAATGGTATGGATAACGCTATTCTAAAGGAACGCAAAATAACACGAAAACGACCAATTCTGAGTAGGTAATAAGACTTTTAGTTGGTTGCTCTATCAAAATACTTTTCACACCTCACACTTTTGTCAAAGTTCAAACTCTTTTTTTCAAAAACGAAACATTTCCAAACACTTTGTATACATTCCTACATGAATCATTACAAAGTCAAAGCGAAATGCCTTTTCAAAACATTTTTGTCAAACACACAGAAAGCACAATTTTAAAGTGATCTAAGAGCAACTAAGAGCCCGTAGATAACTACGGATGGAAAGGGGTGCTAATACCTTCCTTTTTCATAACCTTCTCCCTTACTCAGAATCTAACGAAGGTCTTTTCCTGTTCTTTTCTCCTTCCCTTAATTGGATAAAAGAAAATTCGGTGGCGACTCTTGCTATCCGCACATTTGCGATACAAAAACCTACAAAGTCAGTTCACCGTATTACACCAACCCAACAAGCGGTAAACAAACAAGACCCACCATAAAGTCTCTATCAAAGATTGATAAAGGGCAACTTGCACACACAAAAGAAGTAGTAACCGTTCCCTTAGCCGAAACTTCCACCACCATATCTCTATCTAGAGATGACAAAGTGAGACCCAATCTCTTTACACAATCAGCAGCAATAAAACTGTGAGTAGCACCAGTATCAATAATAGTAATAATAGGAATGCTATTAATGAAACTAGTACCTCGAACAAGACCATCTTCTTTTGCCGTCGGAGCACCCGACAAAGCAAACACCTTCCCCGCTCCTTGAGTTCTCTTAGGCTTCTTACATTGAGAACTAATGTGACCTCCCTCGCCACAATTAAAACATACCACATCCTTATGCTTGGAATCACGAGTCACATGACCCACTTCTCCACATCGGAAACATCTCACCTCATTCTCCTTAGCCCTCACATCACTTCGACAAACATTACTTTTGTAGCCAGGTTTCCCACACTTGTAACAAACAATACTAGCAGGAGCATCTCCCCCACTAGTCCTTCTCCCTTGAAACACTTTCTGTTTCCCTTTACCAGTTGGAGTATCATAAGGTTTCCCATAGCTCTGTTGACCCTTGTTTCTCTTATCTGACATAATCTTATACTGTGCATTACTATCTTCCTCGAAGATTCTACAACTATCAATCAAATATGCAAAGACACGAATTTTCTGATAACCAATCGGTTTCTTAATCTCAGGACGCAAGCCATTCTCAAATTTAATGCACTTAGAAAACTCGACATTCTCTCCATCATAGTAAGGATAGAACTTAGCCAGCTCGGTAAACTTTGCAGCATAATCAGTGATAGACATATTCGCTTGTTTCAGCTCAAGGAACTCTATCTCCTTCTTTCCCCGAACATCCTCCGGGTAATACTTCCTCATGAATTCCCTACGGAAAACTCCCCACATTACTTCCTCACCAGCAACCTCAAGCCTCTGACGGGTGTCAACCCACCAGTCATCAGTCTCATCACTTAACTTATGAGTACCATAGCGGATCTTTTGCACAGGAGTGCAATCCATCACACAGAAGATTCTTTCAATCTCCTTCAACCACGTTAAAGCACCTTCAGGATCATACTTTCCTTGGAAAGTATGGGGATTCTCTCTTTGGAAGGTTGCCAAACTACGAGACCCTACATTCTCGTCAGCATTCGGCAGGTGTTGGAAAGCCTGAGCTATTGCCTGCATAGCAGCAGCAAGAGCCTCATCATTCCTACCAGCGTTCCTTCCAGCCATAACAACTTCTTCTCACAACAAAACAAGGATTAGAATCAACAAATAACAATACTTGATTGTAGATAACAACAAACTCAACAATTTGGCCGGACAGACGGACCTGCTCTGATACCACTAATGTAACACCCCAATTCTACCCCTCGTAATTAATAATAAAATCAGAGTTTCAAAATTTCATCCAACAAAATTGAGGCATCACATATTCGTGTTTTCGTCACTTTGCATTATAATGCACATCACAAAAATCAAAAGTCGGATATACCGATTCATATCATAATTCATCATATAAACATATGACTATTCACAACACAACGGATGTGTTCACAAAATATACATATCATCATGTTATCATCAATACATAAAGTTATAACATCATAAGATAGTATACATAAACTATCCTATCAAAATAATAACGTCGCCCAAATCCCGAGTGTTACTACGATCAGAGCAGAGCGACTCAAAATAAAGAGAGTCGAGCTAATCCTCATCATCCTCGTGGATCACCTGCATGTTACCAATATAAAGGCAATGGCGAAACAAGTAAAGAGTGAGATACTCCAAAACATATAATTAAAGGCATGATAAAATATATAAATAGTTTTGAAATTATAAATGATATAAGTTAATAAGAGTATGTCAACATATATCAAAACCTCACATACTTTAAATTAGCATTTAGTGTATAAAATTAACACTTTAACTTCATTAAATAATCATTATACTCGTATCAACACAAGTATCATATAACAACGCAATTCAACATCATCCATCAATTAAAACCCAACGCCGAACAACTCAAACATAAACATAACCGACTCCATGAGACACGACTATGTTATGCATGTGGTACCCGTCGCTTTGTCCATAATTAGGAACATTTGGCATAAAGCCCATCGTCGCTTGGCATAAAAGCCTTCATCACCAATGTAATGTATGTGACTCGACAATAAAAACAACACAACAAAATATCATCATCGCTCATCAAAATTGACATAAGTCCACGTCGCCATATTTATCCACATCAAGATAAACATATCATCGCATCGCATATCATCAAGTATTCATTAATAAATACACCGTCGTAAACATCATGTTTAATCACACCACATCATTATCAATTAATTCACCAAATTCCAAATACGGAAAAATAATCAAAATACCAATAATCATCGCGAAAACCATTCTTAATAATCGGCATTAATCATAATCGTCAACATCGCAATCAGATTGTCCATACGTGTCTTAAATCGACTAAAATGCAATTCGATTCAATTTAACCGTAATTTGGCCTATTTCGGGTCGTTTCGCAAAAACTCGTAATTTTGAAAAACTAACCTCACCACTACGTTCTACACGTCGAACTTAGCTAGCATGTCAATTTTCATTGAATTCGGAGCAACTTGCTCCGTCGCCGAAATTACCGAAATCGGAAAATCGGAACATAATCGGGTTCCGAATTTAATCGGATAACTTATGTCCTAATTATATTTTATTAATACTAACTAGTAGTATATGGAATTGAGGAAATTAGAAGAAACATAACCTAATTGAAAATTATGCAGAAAATGAAATTATGCAGAAACAAAGAAAATAGCATACAGAAAAACAGAAACCACAAAAATCCGTTTCCTCCCCCTTCATAAAGGGACGCACGTCCCAGCCTTGTACCATGATGGTGGCGGGTGCCTTGGAGAGGGGGACGACCACCCCTCAAGTTGAGGTGGGCGCCTCCCCCTTGTTTCATGGCTCACTGATCTTCTTCCTCCACGGTTCAACATACAGACAGTGTAATTTTTCTGGTTTTTATAATTTTCACAGTTTCTACATTTTCTTCTTCTAGAAACTCATTCCTACTAGCTTAACAATAATACACCAATAACCCATACTCCTAACTCAACCTTTCTAAGTTATTTTAACACTCACTCAACCAAACTCATGAATCAACCTATCAATTTTTCCCAAATCCAAAATATATCACCAAACCCTAACTATAATGAATTGGAAAATCAAACCCCTTACCTCAAGTGATTGGATAATTCTTGATGATTCAACAAACTCAATCCTCAAGCTTGCTCTTGCTCTTCTTCTTCTTCTTCTTCCAAAACCCTCTATGTTTCTAAGCTTTTATGTTTGGCTTTTGGTGTTGGAATGGAAAGAAAATGAGGAAAAGGGTTTTATAATGTATTCTTACTAGCCAAGGGTGTACACCCAATCCTAAGCAATTAGTCCTCACACCCCTAATTTATTTTATTAATTAACACCTTAATAATATCTAATAATATTATTAACTCAATTAATTAAAATAATTCCGAGGAATTAAATATCGGTCCGAATAATATTTTACCGAACCGAATGGAATAAAAACCGGACCGAACGAAACGTCACCAAATATATTAATAGATATATCGATTAATATAAATATTCTCGTCGCCAAACCAATCGTCAAACGCTAACTCAAAATATTAATATAATATAATATTAAATAAAACGGGGTGTTACACTAGCTTCTGCTTCCGTGCCTGCTTCTGTCAGAAGTTGCGCTAGCTTGCTTCTGCTTCTGTGCTTGCTTCTGTCAGAAGTTGCGCTAAGCTTTCTTCTGTCAGAAGTTGCGCTAAGCTTGCTTCCGCTTCTGTGCTTGCTTCAGTCAAAAGCTGCGCTAAGCTTGCTTATGCTTCTGTTCTGTGTTTGACCAGAAGTTCTTCTAATACTTCATATTCTGTAAGCCTAGTTATATATCTTCCATTCAGAACATACTATTGGTACTTTTCATCAGAGGTTGCGCTTTGCTAGGTTCCATCAGAAGTTGTATTTAATTCTTTTACTTCAGAAGCCTTCTAGGTAGCGTGTCTTCCAGAAGTTCTTGCCCAGAACTTCTAAGGCGTGCTTTTGTCCAGACTTTTTTTTTCTCATTGGAACTTATGACGTCATCTACTGCTCAACATGATTTTTTTTTCATTTTTGCACTTGAGTCAGAACACCTTCTGAAATAAAATATTTTACACATCAGAGTATCATATTCAATTATACAAAATTTATTTTGCTTGTTCTTATTAAAACTTAATATATTTTTAGGAATAAATTTTTTTCTAACAAATATCATATTTATTCATACAAAAATTTATTTCATTCATACAAAACTAATTATGCTTGTTATCATCAAAAAATTTAATATATTATTAGAACCAAACTTTGTTCTAACAATCTCCCCCTTTTTGATGATGACAAAATTATCTAGATTTTGATTTAAGAAATTTTGTATTTGGAAAAAAAATATCTCCCCCTGAGATTAATAATCTCCCCCTGAAATTAATAGTCTCCCCCTGAACTAAATATTGAAAAGAAAAAAAATGTAAGATTGAACTTCCCTGAGTTTTTCTTTTCTTCCAGAGTTTACTTCTCAGAGTTTGAGCTTCCAGAGTTTGTTTCTCAAAGTTTGAACTTCCAGAGTTTGAATTTTTGTATCACTTAGAAGAAAAAAATTGTACACTTGTATATTTTGTTAGAAATGTTTGACATTCTGTTCCAGCAACACGTTATTAGTGAATTATTTTCAAAATCTCAGTTTTCTCCCCCTTTTTGTCATAATAAAAAATTAAAAAAAAATTTAAAGAGTAATGAAGTTCTGATGACTTTAAAAAATATTTAGCTTTTGACACCAAAATATTGTCTCAAACCAAAATATTTTAAAAAAATTACGTTCAAAGTAGTCATTCACGCATAAGTAGCTTCTGACACTTTATGGGAATTTCTTGAGATTTTAAAAAAATCAACAGTTGCTAAGGATTTCTTGTCAATAGCTAACACACATGTTAAGTAACCCATCAAAAGCTTCTGAACACGTGTTCAACTTCTGGGTTGCAGCGTTACAGCTGATTTGCTATAATGAACTTTTTGCCATAGTCAGAACTTAAAATATTTTAAGGTTTCAGAACTTGATATGGCTTCTAATTTAATTTCTCTTCTCACTTCTGAAGAGTTAATTAATTAGATGTTCATTTAAGACAGAACTTCTAACTAAAATTGATATTGAACAAAATTTCATTCAGGGCAATTTTCCATACTTAAAATTTTCAAAATGAATTTAAATCTATCTTCAGAAAGTGGTTTTGTAAAAATGTCAGCCCATTGATGGTCTATATCAATAAAATTTAAATTTAAAATTCCTTTATGAATATAGTCCCTAATGAAATGATGTTTAATTTCAATGTGTTTTGCCTTTGAATGTAAAATAGGATTTTTAGAAAGGCAAATAGCAGAAGTGTTGTCACAGAATATAGGAATCTTACATTCATAAAAATGGTAATCTTCTAATTGACTCTTCATCCAGAGCATCTGGGTACTGCAGCTAGCAGCAGCAACATACTCAACTTCTATTGTGGATAGTGCTATAGTGGCTTGTTTCTTGTTGTACCATGATATCAAGTTGTTTCCCAGAAATTGACAACTTCTAGAAGTGCTTTTACGTTCCACTCTATCTCAAGCGAAGTCAGCATCACAAAATCCTACTAAATTGAAATCTTTGGATTTTTTGTAAAATAGACCAACATTAGTAGTACCTTTCAGATACTTTAGAATTCTCTTAACAGCAGTTAAGTGAGATTCTCTAGGATCTGACTGGAATCTAGCACATAAACATTCACTGAACAGAATATCTGGCCTAGATGCAGTTAGATGTAGAAGAGAATCAATCATACCTCTGTAGAGCTTCTGATCTACCTTTTTACTTACCTCATCTTTTCCTAAGATGCATGTGGGGTGCATAGGAGTCTTAGCTTCCTTACTTTCTGACAACTGGAATTTCTTTAGAAGTTCCTTTACATACTTTGTTTGATGTATGTAGGTACCTTCTAAGCATTGATTGATTTGAATTCCCAGAAATTTGTTTAACTCCCCCATCATGCTCATTTCAAATTCTGCCTGCATGGACTTAGCAAATTCTTTTCCAAGAGAGACATTAGAAGTTCCAAAAATAATATCATCAACATATATCTGGCAAATTAAAATATCATTTTTAAAAGATTTTCTGAATAAGGTTGTGTCCACTTTCCCTCTGGTAAAACCTTTTTCTAGAAGAAAATTACTAAGGCGTTCATACCAAGCTCTGGGAGCTTGTTTTAAACCATAAAGAGATTTTTTTAATTTAAAAACATGTTCTGGAAAATTTGAATTTTCAAATCCTGGAGGTTGACGGACATAAACTTCTTCTTCTATATATCCGTTTAAAAATGCACTTTTAACATCCATTTGATATAGAGTAACATTATTTTGTACAACAAAATAAATTAATAATCTAATGGATTCTAACCTGGCAACTGGAGCAAAGGTTTCATTATAATCAATACCTTCTTGTTGACTATACCCTTGTGCCACCAGTCGTGCTTTGTTTCTGACAACTTCTCCTTGTTCACTTAGCTTGTTTCTGAAAACCCACTAAGTTCCAATAATATTAAATCCTTTTGGTTTTGGAACTAAATCCCAAACGTCATTTCCGGAGAATTGGTTGAGTTCTTCTTCCATAGCAATAATCCAATCATTATCTTCCAGAGCTTCATCTATAGAATTTGGTTCAATCATGGAAACTAGTCCAAACAGTGACTCTTCATTTATTTTAAGAGTGGATCTAGTTCTGATATGGTCATTTTTCTTTCCAATAATGACATCTTCTGGATGAGCAGAAATGATTCTTGGATATCTTCTGTGGAGAGTTTCTTCAGAAGTTATGACGTTATTCATATTTTCTCCAGAAGTTAGAACTTCTGTGTGACGTTGTTCAGAGTCAGAAGTTGATGAATGAACTTCTGTGTTACGTTTCTGTTCAGAGTCAGAAGTTGATGAATGAACTTCTGTATTGCATTTCTGTTCAGAGTCAGAAGTTGATGAGTAAACTTTTGTGCTATCCTTCAATTTTGTTCCGTCAGAGTTTGTTACTTGTACTTCTGTACCTGCATCGTTTTCAATTTGCTTTGGCATTTTCTGGCCAAGCTTATTATCAAATCTTACTTTGATTGATTCCTCCACAATCAGAGTTTCTGTGTTGTACACTCTGTAGCCTTTTGAGCGTTCAGAGTATCCAAGTATAACACACTTCTGAGCTTTAGAATCAAACTTGTTCAAATTATCTTTTGTGTTAAGAATATAGCACGTTCATCCAAATGGATGAAAATATGAAATGTTGGGCTTTCTATTTTTCCACAATTCATAAGGAGTCTTTTCAAGAATAGGTCTAATAGAAACTCTATTTTGAATGTAACATGATGTGTTCACAACTTCTGCCCAAAAATGTTTTGCCATATTAGTTTCATTAAATCATGGTTCTGGCCATTTCTTGTAAAGTCCTATTTTTTATTTCTACAACTCAATTTTGTTGGGGAGTTCTAGGACAAGAAAAATCATGTGAAATGCCATTTTCTTTAAAATAATTTTCAAAAAATTGGTTTTCAAATTCACCACCATGATCACTTCTAACTTTTATGATTTTAAATTCTTTTTCATTTTGAATTTGATTGCAGAAGTCCAAGAACACAGAATGTGACTCATCCTTGTGTTTTAAAATTTTTTCCCATGTCCATCTACTATAGTCATCTACAATAACCAATCCATACTTCTTGCCTCTTATGGATGCAGTTTTAATTGGTCCAAACAAATCAATATGCAGAAGTTCTAATGGCCTAGAGGAAGAAACAACATTTTTTGGTTTAAAAGATGGTTTTGAAAATTTTCCCTTCTGACAGGCTTCACACAGAACTTCTGAGTTGAACTTCAAATTTGGAAGTCCTTTGACTAGATTGAGTTTGTTAATTTGAGAAATTTTTCTCATGCTAACATGTCCCAATCTTCTATGCCAGACCCATTGTTCATCATGAACGGTCATAAGACATTTTACATTCTGAAATTTTAAATCTGAAAGATTAATTTTATAAATGTTGTTCTTTCTTTTTCCAGAAAATAGGATTGATCCATCCTTCTGACTAACAACTTTGCAAGACTTTTGATTAAAAATTATGTCATAACCATTGTCACTTAATTGACTTATGGACAATAAATTATGAGCTAATCCTTCTACTAATAAAACATTAGATATGGAATGGAGGTTACTATTACCAATGGTTCAAGAACCAGTTATTTTTCCTTTCTGGTTGCCTCCAAACTTCACGTCTCCTCCAGATTTAAGTTCCAGGTTTTGGAACATAGACTTTCTTCCCGTTATGTGACGCGAGCTACCAGAGTCCAGGTACCATGATTGGTGTTTCAGTTTGGCTGTTAAGGATATCTGCAACATAAATCATTTTCTCCTTAGGTACCCATATCCTCCTGGGTCCTTTTTTGTTAGTGTTCCAAAAGTTCTGTTTGAACTTTGGTTTAGCAAATACCTTTCAGAGTGTGACGTGCATGTGTGTGTGTGACCATTGTTCCAGAAGTTCTGTTTGAACTTTGGTTTAGCATTAAAATATTTAGAGCATGACGTGTACTTAATGTCATGTGTATGACCAAACTTAAATATTTTATGAAGTGGTTTATACGTAATTTTCATTTCATCAACATTTTTTGGTTCATAAATTTCTTTCCCTCTGGAAGCTTTATATCCTAAACCATTTCTATTGTTTCTAGAAACTCCATAAATCATAGAAGCCATTTTGCTTCTGTCTAAGCTACTAGCTAGAAACATTTGAAAACTGTAGTCATATTCTTTTAAAATATTTTTAGAACTTGAAACAACTTCTGAGCTGGGAATTTTTTGAAAATTATTTTTAAGTTTAATATTATTTTCTTTCAGCTCAGAATTTTCTAATTTAAGTTCCTCAATTTCAGATACAAGATTTTTTCTAAGTTTCTTGTATTTAATTTTGAGTTGACTATAATTTTCCAGAAGTTCTGACAAACTATCTTCTAACTCATTTCTAGTAAGTTCAGAAAATACCTCTTCTGACTCAGAGTCAGAGGCAGAGTCATTTGTTTTAGTTGCCATGAAAGCAAGGTTTGCACGTTCATCTTCTGACTCGGTTTCATCTTCAGAAGGTTCTGAGTCATCCCACGTGGCCATCATCCCTCTTCTCTTTTCAAATTTTTTCTTTGGTTTTTCCTTCAGTACGTTGGGGCATTCACTTCTGACGTGTCCCATCATAGCACTGGATGCTTCTCTTGCTGAACCTTTTATGTCCAGAAGATTCACCTTTATCCTCAGATCTTCTGTGGTTCTTGAATTTCTTTTGCCTATATTTCTACATTTTATTTATCCTTCTGGAAATCATAGATAATTCATCTTCTGACTCCGAATCTTCAAAAATTCCATCTTCTACCTGAAAATTCTTAACGTTATAATTTTTTGTAGATTTTAATGCAATTGACTTACCATTTTTCTGGGGTTCAAATTCATCCAGCTCAATCTCATGACTCCTCAGAGCGCTAATGAGTTCTTCTAGGGAGATTGCATTTAGATCCTTTGACACTTTGAAGGCAGTCACCATAGGCCCCCATCTTCTGGGTAGGCTTCTAATGATCTTCTTTACATGGTCAGAATTTGTATAGCCTTTGTCCAGCACTCTTAAGCTAGTAGTCAGAGTTTGGAACCTTGAGAACATAGCCTTAATTGATTCGCCTTCTTCCATCTTAAATGCCTCATACTTCTGGATTAGTGCCAGAGCCTTAGTTTCTTTAACTTGAGAGTTTCCTTCATGTGACATTCTAAGTGACTCAAAAATGTCATATGTTGTGTCTTTATTTGTAATTTTTTCATATTCTATTTTTGATATAGCACTTAACATAATGCTTCTGGCCTTGTGGTGATTTTTGTAATCAATCTTTTGTTGTTTCTCCATAGATTTTCTATCTATTTTATTTCCTTTTGCATCCACTGGATGTTTGTAACCATCCAACACCACATCCCATAGATCAGGATCATAGCCACAAATGAAACTTTCTAGTCTATCCTTCTAATAAGCAAAATCTTCTCCATCAAACATTGGAGCTTTTGCATTGTTGTTTTTTGTTGCCATCTTGTGTTCTTCCCTTCTGGATCTTTATCTGACACGGTTAAGTGTTTGCACCCAGAATCAAGAGCTCTGATGCCAATTGAAGGCTTGGAAAAACACTTAGAAGGGGGTTGAATAAGTGTATCTTATCTTTTTGACTCTTTAACCCAAACAATAAAAGAAAATACTCAAGTATTTTTATCCTGGTTCGTTTGACACTCAAACTACTCCAGTCCACCCGCCAAGGTGATTTCTCCTCTCTCAACGAGGACTTAATCCACTATAATTAACGATTACAGATTGCACTACCTAACCGATGTGACTAACTTCCTCTAAGACTCTCTAGTCCTAGCCCTCTCAAGAACACTGACCCAACTGGTCTTTCTCAAGGAACAAACTATCAGAATATTAATTCTGACTAACTGTGTACAAAAGTGCTTCTAGAAAAAAGCTATTCTTCACTAAGTGAAGTTTACACAAAAATTAAGCTCAATAAGATAGTAAACTATTTTACAAAAATAATTCTTTGTATGTTGGAGCAGATTTATTTTTGGAATGAATTTTTCACGTTGCTAGAAGATGTTGTTGAAAAAGTGCTTTGTGAAAAATAATTGTTTTCTTCAGATATCGTGAGTTGCTGAATGATTCTTGTGAATTGTTGCAATGTGTTGTTCTTTGTTGTTCACGTGTGTTATTCTCCTTCTTTGAAAATGGTTTAAATAATGCTTCCAGAAAGTAACCGTTGCTAGAGCATGCCATGAATTAAGGAAAAATGTAATGATTATTTCACTGTAGCTTTTCACGCGTTTTCCACTCAACTTTCATCTTCACGTGACTTGCTTTGTTGAATGACTCTTGGAAGTTGGATTTAATCAATTATTGTTGTCTTCTTCTTTGCTCATGTGAACGTTGCTAGCAATTTTTGTCCTTTAGATAATAACATTCAAATTTAAGGATCTTCTAGATATTTGCTCATCAGAACTTCTGTTGGTGTTTCCATCAGAAGTTTACTTTGCCTACTTCTGTCAGAATCTACTTCTATCAAAAGTTTGTTGATCTTGCTTCGGGTGTGCTAGCTGCTTCCGCACGTGCTTGCACGAAGTGCGCTAAGCTTGCGTCGGTAAGCTTGCTTCCCTTCAAAGTGCGCTAAGCTTGATTTAAACCGTTTGCTTCATCGGTCGCACTAAGCTTGCTTCCGCTTCTGTGCTTGCTTTAGTCAGAAGCTGCGCTAAGCTTGCTTCTGCTTCTGTGCTTGACGAGAAGTTCTTCTAATACTTCATCTTCTATAAGCCTAGTTATATATCTTCCATTCAGAATATATTATTGGTGCTTTTCATCAGAGGTTGCGCTTTGCTAGTTTCCATCAGAAGTTGTATTTAGTTCTTTTACTTCAGAAGCTTTCTAGGTAGCGTGTCTTCCAGAAGTTCTTGCCCGAAACTTCTAAGGCGTGCTTTTGTCCAGACTTTCTTTTCTCATTGGAACTTATGACGTCATCTTCTGCCCAGCATGATTTTTTTTTCATTTTTGCACTAGAGTCAGAACACCTTCCGAAATAAAATATTTTACACATCAGAGTATCATATTCAATTATACAAAATTTATTTTGTTTGCTCTTATTAAAACTTAATATATTTTTAGGAATAAATTTTGTTCTAACAAATATCATATTTATTCATACAAAAACTTATTTCATTCATACAAAATTAATTATGCTTGTTATCATCAAAACATTTAATATATTATTAGAACCAAACTTTGTTCTAATAATTGGGAACATATATAGAGTTAGAGGGATGAAAGGTTGAGACTAGGGAATTCAAAAAAGTTTAACAAAAGGAAGTTTTGCTTGGGCACCCTAGGTTTTCCCAAAAGAGATACGAGTCTAACGTGTAGATTTGTACCATAGTACTTGGACACTGAGAAGTAATGCCTAATTTAGATTCACATGCATGTATGATTGATTGAGAAATAAATAATTTAACTCCAAAATGATGAAAAGGCGGTAAAAGGAAACCAACTCTCTTAGTTGGATAACCTTCACCCGATTATTCAACGCAACTGTTGTTGAACCCCAAATATCGTCCAAAGAAGGACAATATATAAGCTTAAAAGTTTTGAAAATTTCATCAGTAAATAAAGATGGCAATTGTTGTTTATCTGGTGTCTAAACAAATATTTGTGACTGATCTTGTGCATGTGATGATTATCATAATTCTTATTGCCTTAATTTGATTGTTCAAATGAAAAGAGAGAAAAATCGGAAATGAGACTTAAGTACAAAACATAGTTTGAGAGGTATTCAGAAAAGGAAGCTTAGGTTCGTAGTCTCACTACGGTTTGTGTTCTCACAAAAAAATATGCGACATATGAGTACCAGAAGAACTAGTCCTCAACCGTTATGAACAAAGATTCACGTACGAGTACCGACATGTTTTATATTTTATGAGCTCTTTTTATTTGTTGGTTTGCTTGATCCAAAAGCCTTCTATGAAAAGTTTGTTACTTGAGGACAAGAAATAATCTAAATTTGAGGGAGTTTGATAGTGATTTTTGCTTCGTTTTTATTAGATGTTTTACTTTGTTACTTCATATTTTATCTGCTTTTCTTTCATATTACTATGTTTTATGCTTTATCCATAATCATTTCTAGCTTATATAGTATGTTTATTCTTTTTTGTTTTTGAGACTTTTTGACGTCCTCTTACTATCATGTCTATCTAAGCTTGTTTAATCACTAGAACGTAGTTTTGCACTACTTTCATTCCATTTCCATGCATGTTTCGGTTGTGTGTCGTTTAGATTCATCTGCAACCAAACACAATTCTACATGAATCTCTATTGATAATTTCTCTCTCAATCATTGTGATAAGAGATATAACATTTGTACCAACCATTTCTTCAAAAACTTAATTATTCTCCACCTCGTATTGCTTCTTTCTATATAATCTCCCTTCATATATATAAAATCAACCGTTGAGTTACATCATAAGTTACACTCACTCAAAAACGTTATTTCAAATTAATATTTTTTAAAATCAACCGTTGGATTGAAACATACCATTATATAGATCATACCTATAAAGTTTTAGATTAATCTATAATGGTTTAGTATACGATCAAGATATCCAAAAATTAACGTCAAAATGAACTTTCATATACGTTAATTTTGATGTAGTTCATTGACATAATAACTCATTATAGATTAGTCTCAAACTTTATAGGAATGATCTATATTATATTATGTTTTAATCCAACGGTCGATTTAAAAAAATATTAATCCGAAGTAACGTTTTTGAGCGAGTGTAACTCATGGTGTATTTGATACCTCCTCTCTCTCTCTCTCTCTCTCTATATATATATATATATATATATATATATATATATATATATATATATATATATATATATATATATATATATCGGTCTTGGACCAGGTCAAGCAGACCCAAGACCTAACCTAAGGCCCAGGACCTCAAAAAATCAGGAGCTTCAAAATCGGAATTTAAAAAAAATAAATAACGAATAATAAATATAAAAATTGCTAAAATTAAATAATCAAGGTGTTGTAGCCAAATGTTAAGTTGCAAGTTTTTGTAGTGTAATGGTGAGTTCGAGTCTTGTTGAAGCTATTTTGCAATTCCTAATTTTTTATGAGTCCTGCAGAAATTATATTACAATGCTATTTTTTTTTTACAATTCCTAAATTTTTACGAACAACATGAATTTCCAAAACAAATTATATTGATATATCTAAAAAAAATCATAAATTCCATAAATCTTTTCAATATTTAAAAAAATATTAAATAGTGTAAAAATTATATGTATTTTATATTTAAAAAATCCATCATCCATCATATAATAAATCATTTATTATTAAATTTATATGCTAAAATATAATATTAATGCTTGTATGTAATGTTTTTGCTTTTATTTTATTTTATAAAAATATATATTATCAAAATTTTATTTTATAGTAAAACTTTTAATATTAGTCCGAGATCTCTAAAAGATCGGGACCAATCTTTTATATACACACGCGCGTATTCACCATTTTTTATCCCCCTATTCTCATTTACTAAACATTGTGGATCTCCCATTAGGGTCCTTTGAGACCGTCCGCTATAGTTGTAATGGAGATTAATTTATTGTTGACCGTTGAGTCATGAAGTGGGGTTTGGTGAACAACTTTGGAATGCAATATCATGCTCAAACATTATTTATCCATTAATAATAGACTACAAAATTATTTTAATGAAATATTGACTGATGAACCGCATGCCAACAAGTTAAAAGAATACCTTATTTGCAAGCACTATTGTGCATTAAAAACGTATTGCTAGTTTGAAGAGTCAAATCGAGTGTACTGGTGTGCCATATATTTATAATCTACGAGAAGTCGTTAGTCAAAACTCAACTATCAATCTAAACCCATCTTACAATTTTTCTTAGATCACGTTAAACTCCAAAAATGTTTCTATAAATCGAAAATATATTTTCAGTACACACTAATTTATTTGTTTTTAAGATTTATCTTTTTTATAACAAAATTTTTTCAAAAATGAACTTCAGATATAAAATTAGAAATACACTTTCAATTATGTGTAAAGTACAAATTACTAAATGCAGTGCAAACTCTTACAAAATTACAAATCGAAAGTGTATTTCTGATTTATATTGGAAGTGTATTTCTGATATCGTTTTTTATATTTTAAAGAGTAAAATCACAATTGTCTATTTTATGTAAAAAGATGTGCGAATTGGAAAGACATTTTCAATTTTTTAAAAGGTATTTTCGGATTTTCAAAGGGTGTTTTTTCTCTACTATGGGATGAGTTAAAAAATTTCCTTAAAATAGTAACTAACTAATCATAATTTTTAATTCCATGTGGCATTGATTTTTGAAAGTTTCATGATATCTTTCTAAAAATTCATTTATGTGATTATTCATTTTAAATCTTAATTTTAAAATATTTTTTCATTTTGTTAAATTTAAAATATTATTACATCTACTCAATATATTATGGATTGCAGAAATATTTATTATAAAATAAATATAATATAATTCATTTAAAATAAAAAATATTATTAAATAATTATTAAATATGCAATATATAATTTTCTAGAATAAGAAATTTTATAGATATATATTTATTTTTTACATATATAGATATATACAAATGGATATACAAAATATTATTACGTCTACTCAAAATATTATGGATTGATATTTGATGTAATATAATATAAATTCATCAGAAAATATTTATTATAAAATAAATATAATACAATTTATTTAAAAAAAAAATATTATAAATAATAATTAAATACACAATATATATTATGGATATATTATAATTTATGTAAATATTTATAAATATCTATATATCAATAATATATATTCAAAAGGAAATAATTTTATATATAAAGTGTACTATATAAAAACATATGCAATATAGATATATTTGTCCATATAAATAAATGAACGTCGATTTATATATTTGTTTAATTGTAGATATATTTATATAGAGGACATATCATATGAAAATGAAATGAATAAGTTATATGAGAATGTGATAATGTAATAACAACTGTTGAATTTTATATTTAATGGTTGAGATTAAAACATATTTTAAAAATTTGATTAATATTTTATCTTTATATTTGTGCTTCATATAATTATAATATTTATAATTACAATTTCTTAACTACTACAAACAAACTTCTTTCAAACTCATAAGTTTGTGTTTATCGAACTAAATTCTTTTTCTCCTATATTTTTCTATATTATTTTATTCATACACCACTAGACTTAAAAAACTATAAACCAATTATATTTCTTAAATTATTTTTCACTTTATCTATAACTCTTTCATAGCTCATTAAAAATGCAATTCTAACTTAAACTTTAGAATTTTGACTAATTACGAAAAATTAATCTTACTTTTTAATTTTAAAGATTTTAAAATGTCATGTTTTTGTCTAGGTTGTTTATTTATAAATTAATAATCTGATAATGTTGTACGTCTGATATATTTTCATTGTATTCTCAATTTAAAGTGCAACTTTTATTTACTGCATGCAAACTTCTTTTATTTGTACATTATTTATTTTGACGAGTTTGTTTTTAATTATTTTTTTCTTTAATAATCACTGAATTTAACTACAGATGTATGAATGTCTTCTACAAACTAGCTAATTTAGTTGATGGAAAAATGAGTGTGTAAAATTTTTTTTAACATTTTTTAGAGATAAGAAGACTAAAGTTAAAACTAAAGCAAAAATGTGATCAATTACCATGATTATTTTCTTTAGTATAGTTGTTATGTCCAAATGGCTAAACATATTATATTAGTATTAGAAGTAGTTTATAAGTATAGCATAGAAGCAAACTATCAATATTACATTTTTATCTAAATAAAATCTACACTATCAAAAATATTTTATTGCAATTAACAAATATTAAGAGGAACACCTTACACCTTCTCTCCTTCATTATTTTTTCATTTTTCATCTCATTTATTTATATTGTTTTACTCACACTTTTAAAATTCAATTCTTTTTTCTTCACACCTTTAAATCATCATTTAAGTATTTTAATAAAATATTATTATAAAATTATATTTAATTATATTGTCAAGTCTACATTTATATAGATATGCGTTTGAAAATTTTTATTTTAATTTTTACGACGTATTTAATCAATTTTATTTATTTATTATCGCTACAGATATTAATTAGTATATTTTAAAATTTAATAAAATTATTAATTCATTTTAAAACAAAATTTATTCTCCATTTTACGTGCCACTATGTCATATTTTTTATTTTATTTTAATCAATAATTATTTTTATTTGAGAGGCAAAAATCGTATTTTTATTACACACTCAAATAATAATGTTATCAATCCAATTTAAAGAAGTATTATCTTTTTACTTCTATCTCAAAACATATTTAATTATTATTCATTGATATCAAATAGAAAATTTTAAATATTATATATTGATATTAAATTTTTAAATAATAAAATATTTTAATTTACAGGTCACTATAAATACAATGCATATTTTTATTTTAATCTTAAATTTAAATTATCGTAATTTATTTTACAATTAAAAAACTCACTTTAAAATTACTTATATATTGAAATATTTTTTATATTTTATTAAAATAATTTACCTATGCATACACGTGGGTATCTTACTAGTTAATATAAATAATTTAACTTTTATTAATATTAGCTTGGTCAGTGTTAATTAATTATAATTGATGGGAGAGAGAGGAGTACCATAAACAAAGTTTGAATTCCGGGCAGCATAAATATTCTCTCAACTAAACTATTAGACTGTAACAATTAAAAAATATATTATTCGCTTCATTGTATCAAATTTAAATTCTTTTTTAAAAGTTATAGTCTTCTGCCGTTAAAAAACACTTCACTTTGTATTCAAACGTTGCATTAGACTTTTACTATATTTTGAGAAAGTCTAACTGCAAATTTGAAATTTTATATACAACAATATTTAAAAAGTACACGTGATAAAAACACTTACATTCTCCAATTACTTGTTAGAAACAAACATTTAATATTTAGAATCATTAAATAGACCAAAATAATTTGTTGTACTTGACGTTAAATTTTAGGTACGTTTGTTTCGGTTGATTTTATTTTAGATATATATATATATATATATATATATATATATATATATATATATATATATATATATATATATATATATATATATATATATATATATATATATATATATATATATATATATATATATATATATATATATATATATATATATATATATATATATATATATATATATATATATATATATATATATATATATAAGTATTTCATCATTTTATTATATTTTTTTAATTCAATTTTGAAAAATCATATAAATTTAAAGTTATTTTGAATAATTTTTCATCAAAATTGTTTTGGACTGGCAAAAAGCTACAAAATCATGCATACGTCCAATAGATATATGACCCAACGTATATATTCAGTGTAACACCCCATTTCTATTTGACGAATAATAATAAAATCAGAGTTTCAAAATTTCAACATACAAATGAGATGCTACACTTACTTCTTAAAAACAACTTCATGTAATCGCATATAAACAAATACATAACACTGGAAACTCGAATGACTAATAGCAACATAATTTTAATCTTTGAAAACAAAACAACTTTCATAACTACACAACGAAATCTTAATACTCAAGTCAAAATGTCGTAACATCTTCATCCAACTTAAACAACGTCACAACAACCAGTATTTAAATCAACTTAAACATCCATCAACAGAAATGACAATAAAACAACAAAGCGTTCATCCCCTGAGTGTTACGTATCAAAGCGACGACACCGACTCGAACTAATGAAGGTAAATAACCTTCACTCTGGATTACCTGCACGTTACCAATAAAAGGTAACATTCAAACAGAAGGGGTGAGATATCGAACCATATAATCGGATGTATGATAAATAATATATTAGAATTAGATTTCACAAAATCACCACTTCACAGTTTCATAACAACGTTTATTACATTACAATCATCAACGTAATATAACAACAAATTCATCATCACACCAACTCAATTATGCAACACGAAATGCAACTCGTTACAATGCACATGCATGTGGTACCAATATGAGAAGAACTCCCAACTTAAAAACGAAGCAAAACTCCCAACTTAAGAATTTGCCAATTAATAGAGACAGCAACAAGGCATAAGCCTTCAACTTTTAACTTTTACCAATCCAGGCCAACTTACAGAGCATGAGCTCCCAACTTGTTATGCTATGCATGTGACAACAACTAAAACATCAACCATTCAACAACAACACAACAACGAAAAACAATAACAACACAATAACAACAACCCAACAATGACAGCGCAACAACAATTCAACTATGGCCATTGCCCTACAACTTAGTCTTGCCAATAAATATAGGCAATTCAACACCAACATATCCACAATAATGATTCAAAAGCAACTCAACACAAATCAACACTGGCCATAAGCCTACAACTTGATATCTCAACAACAACATATCAACAACAATGCTTCAACACCACCTACAATTTTACATATTACAGTAAAGTATACAATACACTGTATCAACCAAAATATACTACAAACGCTCAGCGAAATTATTCGGACAATTCATTTATTTCCAGTTAATTAATCTTCAGCTAAATTGCTAATATTTTCTACTCTGCACTACTCTTATTAAGTCTATACAGTTACTACTAGTATAGGTGCTATCTATTACTAATATCTCACTGCCAAACTAGTACCATTATTTCCTGTTATCAAAAAGTACTACTTGTTACCAACATACACTAGTTTTGATCCACTTAATAAATTACTATTAGTTACTACGTTAATCTTCTGCCAATTTATTCTACTAATTACCTCTACTGATAATTCTCTGCTAAATTATTGCATCTGCTATTAAATCGTACACATCAGTTACTAAGGTCTTCTACTGCATTACTAGCTCTACTATGTCAATACTAACATCTGCTATTATCCTTCTGTTATTTTATTTTCTGCTAAAACAACTAACGCTGTCATTTAATTAATATAATGTATTATGCTAATTATCTTTGATTACTATTTAAATTGTTCAACTCGATAATATATTCATTTACTGACATCATAACTATTATATGTATGTATATATATATATATATATATATATATATATATATATATATATATATATATATATATATATATATTAGGTGAATCAAGTTAAAATTAACAAAAAGTATAGAAGAACAAAGTAAGTATCAGGAAACTAGAAAACAAAACAAAATTATAATCCAAAAAGGGGGTGAGGTGTTCATCTGACCACACCAGGCGCCCGCCTGGCTCTATGTGGCCCCACCACCTCTTCCTACCTCCTATGGCGTCCAACTTTGGTTATATGGCCCCCTCCACATAACTCTCTCACTTTAGGCGCCCACCTTGACTTTGTGGCCCCGTCTCACCCTTCTTCTTCCTCCAATCTCCATTATAACCATTAAATTTACAACAACTTAATTCTATTTCTCAGTAACATCGTTCTCTGGAAATTTCAAACAAATTTTTAATCGATCACTACTGTAAATCTAACCCATGGAATATCTCGGTTCTGATCGCTAATCAGAGACAATTTTCAACGTGATCCAACAGCAATATAACAAGGTTATCAACGAGAAACAACTTTTTCAACACAGATAATTCAACATCAACACAGGAAATTCATAGGATAACAACCACCTCGTAATGGATAAAATTCATAACAGATACAATCAAACATATGCACGATAATATTGCACCAACTAAATTCCCTACATACTATTTATCATAAATCTCATTATAGATTCAGAACCTCACTCTTACCTTGAATTGAAGGTTGCTCAATAATTTTCCAATCAAATCCTAGTTTTTTCCATAGCTTCCAACCTTTGTCCCTTCTCTTTTTCTCTGCAACTTCTACGTACTCTCTCTCTCTCTCTCTCTCTCTCTCTCTCTCTCTCTCTCTCTCTCTCTCTCTCTCTCTCTCTCTCTCCAAGACTAATCCTTATTCTTACTAAAAAACCTAATTCCTTTTTATGCAACCTAACATATAATTCTATTATTAATTCTATTGGACCTAATTTCTACACCTCACCTTTACTACAACCAACCACTTTATTAAGCCCATATAAATACCTTATAATTATTCTAATATTATTTCTACTACTAACAACCAAATAATCAACTAACAACATGACAACTTAAATCAACATCCACAACATCAACAATTAATTTGAAAAAATATTTAATTAAATAATTAATTAAATATCAAGCGTTACAACTCTTTCCCACTTAGAATATTTTCGTCCTCTAAAATCCACTCGATACTACCACTCTTAACACGTATTTCGCCTCTAACTCTCTGATCCCCAAGTCGCATTTGGCAACACTTCAACCACTACCTTTTCGACATAATGGTAACTCATCACGATTTAAATCAAATACACACATACTAATCATTCAACGACTTCGCGACATAATCGTTAATAACTTATCAATCACTTCAACAATACTTTGACATATCAACATTTAAAGTAGTAACACACTTATACTTGAATATACAACATCACCTTATCATCTTAACAACATGTTCAATACCAAAACACATACACAACTTCATTCCCTTATCTATATGTCAATTATCAACCAACTATTAACAACTCTATTCATATTGTCGTATCACTCTTATAGTGACATCAACATAGCCAAAATGATCAACTTCGTCATATTATGGAGTATTATTCATCATTTATGGTAACCAACAACAATATTACGACAACAAGAAAAAAATCATTTCAACGTCAACTTAACAATATAACTCGACAAATATACTCACAACTCACCATGAACCAACAACCACAATAATATCCTTATAAAATCAACAAATATTTACGAGGAAATATAGTACCCTGGCACATCATCCACCAAATCAAACATGTACATCAAGACATATCATTCCACCAGGTTTCTGATATTTAGTCCTTCACTTCTAATAAGTCGTACACGCATAGCAACTGAGTCACATTACGCTCCAACTGCGTGGCTCTGATCATCCATCTTAAGTCACCATCCTCATTAAAAATTTTCGTCAACTATATAGATTACAAGTTTCAATCTAGTTTCAGAATTTCTTTAACATCAACCATAAAATCATTATTCACTTGATATTCTCAATCTTTCACTTTGTGACGTTAGCTTGCATATAAACCCGCTACTCCGAATTGTTCAATATGTCTCATCTCTTTCCTAGCCATTCCTTTATTCACACAAAATAGTGAGCGACTATCCCCACGATATAAAATTAATCAATTTACACACCATTAAGATAGAAAGACAAGTCTATACCATCCAACACGATCTCGTCTACTATCAACAAGAGATTAAGGGTGATAAGTTCCTCAATTTGTCAATAGGTAGCCGACAACCATTATGGAGTATAAATCATCGTTACCAAACTATAATATTGTTACTTTAGAACTTGTACTCAAGTCACATAAAGCACCATAATCCAATAATTTCCAATGAGGTTTTCAAATACTCCCACAATTTCCCTCTCATTCGATCTTGTCGATGAGACACTAACGCTCAACATATTACATGGTCCACATTACACTCACTTAGCCTCTCACGAAGGTTAAGTATTCTCCAACTCAAGAATTACTACTATACCAGTACATTACATGTCGTCTCGTTCCAGTTGAAATCTCAACAATGTCGTTCCATACTATTTTGATGATAGAACCTCTCTAATTCATCTTTTACACATGCCATTACCTTGGCATCATAAAATTTAATTCCTCTCAAAAACATCTTCCTTTAAAAAGGACATATTCTTTCTAATAATTGTTAATCATTATAAGCTGCATCTCTATGCGCTTCTCCAATACTTTTAAATCCTTTTTAATGTCGAACATCTCATTCCTCAACTTATTCGCCAACAACATATTACGCTTGGCCTTGTCTCGAACAACTGCGATAATAACCATTTATACCCAAAAGCCTCTAGTTCCATAACTGACTTCAAAGTCCCTCTATATAGGAATGCATCTACCATATTTGAAAACACTTTTATAGGATAGAACAAAACATCAATCTGATACTCGGAACATAAGATACAAATTTCCAAAGTTATCCGAAAATGCGAACACCGACGTCATGCAGCAACATACTATTACACACCTTACGATAACATCAGAACAAAATTTCTTTGTACTAGTACCAACACTTACCATCCTTGAAATCATACTCATCTCTACGCATTTCCGACCTTGACTCGCGATTCAAAACCACCCAACAACTTCAACAACTTTTACAATCACTCACAAGGATCCCACGACAAGGTCTATAACAATATGTAGCTCTATCATCATTCAAACGATGACATCTTACGCAAGGGCTACTCAAACTGACAACTTCACAGTCCACCAACAGCGTTGAAACACTGAAACTTTCTAAATTCCATCTTCTGAAAAATTATCCTTTGCTCCCCATCCTTCGAGAAGTAAACATTAACAATGTCTGATCAGCCTCCCTCAAGACGCTCCAACTTGATTAATAAACAGAATCTTGAATCCATGCCACCTTCGGATTCAGGAAACAACAAACTCCAACAATATTTGCACTGTCTCCATCAACAGCATACTGAAAAAACATCTTACAACCGAAACATATCCAAGAAGCAAGGCTTTTCCCCCACTTATCTTCAAACCAACTCGTGCATACAATCTATTAGAAAAACAAGAAAGCGCCGACAATGTTCCACACACTTGTCGCGTACTAAGGGTCAAACAACATTAGACAACTTAACCGGACATACCAACCTACTCTGATACCACTAATGTAACACCCCATTCGTACCCGACGAATAATAATAAAATCAGATTTCCAAAATTTCAACATAAAAATGAGATGCTACACTTACTTCTTAAAAACAACTTCATTTAATCGCATGTAAACAAATACATAACACTGAAAACTCGGATGAACTAATAGCAACATAATTTTAATATTTGAAAACAAAACAACTTTCATAACTACACAGCGAAATCTTAATACTCAAGTCAAAATGACGTAACATCTTAATCCAACTTAAACAACGTCATAAAAGTACCTATTTGAAACAAGTATCACATTTGTTTCTCTCCTCATAGTAGAGAGTTTTGAGTTTTTAAAGTCTAATTGGCATTTCTAGTCTTTACTCCGCTAGCTTGTCCAGTCGTTCCCTAGTACAATGCGGTTAGCTTAGTCAACGTTCCAAAGTCTTTACTTCGTGACATGTCAGTCGTTCCCTGACATAACACGGTCTGCTAGCATGTTTAGTCGTTCCCTGACATAATGCGGTCAAATTGGGTCGAGGCCAATTCTTTTGGGGTCAGGTTTTCACCCGTGCCTATCGAGAACAAGTATTACGCTTGTTCTTCTTCGCATAATTCAAAGTTTATTCTGCATATTCCTTTTGTTGTGTTTCAGTCGTTCCCTAATACATTTTCAGTATATTTTCTTGTAGTTTGGGCAACATTTCCAGTATTTTCAATTCAGAGTGTAAATTTTGAGTTCATATTTGTATTCAATCATGTTGAAGGCAGGCTTGCCAACCTCGCTCCATGTTGAAGGATGATTGAATAAGGGCAGTTGTTGTACCCCAACATTTACCTTGTTCATTTTGGTATTTCTGGTTTTAAAATGCATCATCATAAATATACATGCATACACATGCATAGCATTGTTCACATGGATACCAGGTTCTAAGTATCCCAATTTTTGAAAGAAACTGTGCGTTTCGGCTATCCAGATCATTTCGAGACCGATATCGATATTTTTCAATTTATATGCTTGATACAAGATTTTTTTATCAGAAAAATATTTTGGTTTGGTTCCATAGGCATTGGGATCATATCAATATGTTATCCATTTCATATGTTTAGATCGGAGGCTGATTCGTCAAGAAAAAGACTTTAATTGTTCATTTCTCAATAGAGTGAATTTTGGGTTTTTGGTGCGGTTCGGGCGCTCCGGAAGGCATATATCTCATCTCGTCAAGTATTTTATGATGATTTTCAACTTTCAAGTCCCTCTAAATATTATCTACAATGATATTTTGAAAGTCGGAGGCAAATTGTGTGAAGAAAGCCCTCAAAGAAATTGATCTTTCAAGTAGGATAAATTGAATTTTATTGCTGAATCGTGTTCTCTATACGCTAAAAAGGTCATAACTCCTAGATGGAACATTGAAAGTGAGCGGGTTTGGTATCTAAAGTTTTGTATTGCAGTCCTCTACAACTCTCATGAACAAGTCCATAGCCAATTCCTTGCCATTTAAGAGAAGTTTTTTATTCTTTGGAATTGATTTTGAGACGAACCGAGCATTTTTCATCTGATACGCGTTGTTCAAAAAATCATATCTCGCTCGATTTTTATCAAAACGAGATCGTACTAGTGCCAAAAGTTCAAAAATTCAGTTAGCTTCATTTGCTACGAAGACTCCGTGTTCGGATTTTGATCAGAAGACCCTCATTTGAGGCAATTTCTCTAAAGAGTGCAATAAAAATTCTGCACGTGTCAGATGCCCGAAATTGGGCTGAAACTTCAAAAATCCGTATCGCCTGGACCGTTCGTCCGATTGAGTCTAAATTTTGACTCACGCAAGCAATTTCGCATTTCGGACTTTTTTGTTTAGAGTTTGACTTCAAATTTTGCACGGATTTGGCTGTTTTGGGCCGTGGACTAAAATATTTTGGATAATCGCGATTTAGGTTTAATTGTGGATCCAAGGCACTCCAATGCAAAATTTTTCACACTATAAATATATTTTTCCCTTCACAAATTAAACACACGCAATCATTTTCTTAATTTTTCTCTCAAATCTCAAGTTTTTCTCTCCTGATTCTCTCTCAAATCATAAGAATGAAAAAGGAAAATTCAAAGGAAGAAGCCTTCACTCCTCCACTCCCTTGCCGTGCTCAGCCTCTTTACTCCAGCCTACCACCGCCTCTCATCGGTCCTCTAGCAGCCGAAAACCGCCCAAACTTCCTCCACCGGCTGCCCTCCCGCCGGCCAAGCCAAAGGCCAATCGGCCTCTTCCCCTTCTCCCTCGGCCGCTCCGATCGGAGCCCTCCTTCGCCGGCACTACTCCGCCCTCCTCCTTCTAATTTTCCGACCGGTTCACCTTGTCTCCAAGGTCGAACCACCCTACTTCCTTGAATCTTGCTCGAAATCTCTTCTTCCTCTTCTAGCAAGGCCTTCCAAGGTTGATCTTCATCAATTCATATTAATTCAAGCTTGTTTTCATCAATTGGAGCATTGTTTTGGAATTTTCTTCAACAATTTAAGTCAAACTTCAAGAACAAGTAAGTAGCTTATTCAATTAACTGCTTATTTAATTAATTGAATTTTGGAATTGATTGAATTATATGTGTTGATTCCGATTCCTCAATTTTTGTTTGTGAATTGATTGAATTGAATCCGAATTGCAAACGTTATTGTGTCGATGTGAAGGAAAATTGTACATAAAACACACATACACTTGTGTAATTCTTTTTCTTTGCATTTAAGTCACTTTAATTGAACATTTGCATCACCTATCACATGCTCATGCATTAGAGAGTATTTAGGTTGATAATTTACATTGAATTCGTGTGAAATAAGACTTGTTTTGCATGCGTAATTGTGTTGAAATGTAGTTTTAGGTGCATTTTGACTTGTAGGTAGCATTTGCATTGCACATATGCATTTATACTTGCATTTAGATCATATTTTGCATCTTCATGCATTAATCTACAAACATGTCAACTAATTTAATTGAATTCATGTGTCGAAACATGATTTTGGTGACATTAAAGTGTGTCGGTGTCTCATTTTCATGCACATTTTCATGTGCTTATTGATGCATCTTTAATCATTTAATTCAAGCATCCGAACATCTTGAATTCTCATTTCGAATTGACTTTAATTCATGTTTAGCATGGTGTAGATAGAGGGATCACCTCATTTGTACATTGTATGCCATACATCTACATTTCATTCATGAACATGTTGCATTTTCATTCATAAATACACATTAAGTACATGTTTCAATGTGAATTCTTGCATCCTTTTTTATTCAAACTTCAATCAATTTTGTGCATAACTTGCATATTATTTTTTTTTTTTGATTTGATCATCTCATGTACATGAATTAAATTCCAATTCATTCCTCACTTCAAAATCAAAACAAAGTTGAATTGGAACTTAATTCGGTACATGAATTTTGTTGTTCCATAAGCCTTTTTAGGCGATTTTGTGCATCGGAACTCACTTTTCTTCAAAAGTCCAAAGTAAAGATAGTTACCCCCAATGTTTTGGCATGTTCTAAAACCATTTTTGAAGGTTTCGGAACAAAATTTCAAGTGCAACGTGCCTAAACGGAGTTGCTTCCCCATTACTTTAAGGTCCGAAAACGTCGCTTCAAATCGGAATTAATTAAAACCGATCATCTTTTTGAATCCGTTTACGTTTTTGCAAGCAACCATGTGATTCTTAATCGATTCCGAGAAGTTGACTTTTTTGCTTTGATTTCGGAAAACTGCTTTCCCAAGCCGATTTTTGTGATTTTATTTCACTTCTTGCATGCTTATACTGGTTTATTATCATATATACAATCGGTTTTGCATTCTGTGCTTTATTTCTAGCACTTTCTTTGTTTATTCTGACACTTTATTTCATGTGCGAGGTACATTGAGCACTTACACTTGAGGTTTGAATTTGTAGCATCCTTATCTTGTGCGTGCATGCATGCGTGTGCATTCTATTGTCTGTTTGCTTGGGTTTTTACCTTTCTTGCAGGTTTTGTGATTTGAATGTGTACATAACACACATTCTAATGCCTATTTGCATACGAACGTGCAACTTTTGTATGCTTACTTGGATTTACACCTTTCTTGCAGGTTATCCAATTGTTCGAATATGTACGAACGCACATTCCATTGCTTGTTTGCATACGAATGCACATCCTTTGTATGCTTGTTTGGATTTACACCTTTCTTGTAGGTTATCCAATTGTTTTGAATATGTAAGAACGAACATTCTAATACCTATTTGCATACGAACGTGCATCCTATTGTCTGCTTGTTGGGTTTTCACCTTTCTTGCAGGTGTATGTTGATTCGAATGTCCACGAACGCACATTCTAATGCTTGTTTGCATACGAATGTGCATCCTATTGTCTGCTTGTTGGATTTTTACATTTCTTGCAGGTTATCCAATTGCTTAAATATGCATGAATGCACATTTTATTACTTGTTTACGTACGAACGTGCATCCTATTGTTGTTTATTTGGATTTTCACCTTTCTTGCAGGTGTATGTTGTTCCGAATTTGTACTATCACACATTCTGATACCTATTTGTGTACGAACATGCATCCTATTGTCTGCCTGTTGAATTTTCACTTCTCCTTCAGGTTCATTTGATTCGAATGTGCATGAATGCACATTCTAATGCTTGTTTGCGAACGAATGTGCATCCTATTGTCTGGATTGTGATTTCTTGCAGGTTATCTTGTTTCGAATGTGTACGAACGCACATGCTGATACCTTTTTGCGCACGAATGCGCATTCCATTGTTTGTATTGTCTAGATTGCAACCTTTTGCATGTTTACTTGCTTCGGATGTGTACGAACGCACATTTTGTTCATGCTTTGATGCCTTCGCGCATTACACACCGGTTTTCTTTATTGATTGGTAGCAGTACTTGAAGTTTTTCAGAGTATTACTTAGCTTGCTATTACTTACGGATTGTTATCTGTGTGGTATTTGTTATACCTTTTTATCACATTCTTCTACCACTTTTCTAGAGAGCATGAGAAGTAGGGTTATACCACTTTCTTTTTCCATGAGAATTAGGACCAGAGATGCATGATGGGGCTTCCGTAGTTGGACCATGTTCAAGAATCCCTCTGGTTTATTTAAAGACCCGTTTAGGGCGATTCTGTTTTCTACTTGTGTTTGGTTTAATTAAAGTCCTCTTCCATGCATAGGGAGGCGCTTCAGGTCGTGTGTTTACTTTTGTGCTTGCATAGGTCAAGAGTGGTTAGGCAAGCCGCTAAGTGGCACCACCAAGAAAAGACCTGCTTCGATGATATCTACAGGAGTTGTATGTTATAATGATATGAGGGGCACGTGGAAAGGGTTTGGAATCGACCCCTGCACAGTTCTAGTCCGTGTCAGCTCATCACACGTGAATCATGTTGCTTCCTTTATCGAGTCAATAATAAAAGTGGCAAGAGTCCCCTATTCTGACTCTCCATGCCTTCTCTCGGGGTTCACATTCATTGTTGATACTCGCACTCATTTCTCTTCACACTTGAAAATTCATGTCATGTTGTGATACTTCTCTCGGGAATTGAATGTGTCGGCTCCTGGTTGACTCTGGTATACTCGTTACCGTCGCAGGCTATGGGACTTCCTTCTTTTCCTTCACATGTGTGTTCATTTGTTTGTGCATTGCATTGTTTGTGTGTTTCTGCCAAAGCACTTGCTTGCTTCATCCCTTTGCATCCCTTGGTTATACAACCAAGACGGATATTAAAATAGCTTCCCTTAGGACCGCTCGGTTAGGATAGCTCTCGACCTAGACATTAGGATCTACGTCCTTTGCATGTTAACATAGGTAGAGACTCCCTTACATCCTCAGTCTTAGGTCCAATCTTGCATGACAACATTAAGGGTAGAACTAGTTAGTTTCGCTTTTGTTTTGCTAGTTTCTTTTGCATCCTTGCATGTAATAAAACTAAAACTTGTTTTCTTTCCTTTTCAAAAACAAAACACTTAATAATGGTTAAACTCATTTCTCAAAGGTAAAAGCAACCAACCTCACTGCAAACCTTTTTCGCCTACGTGCGAGCGGCCGAGCATAAGACTTCTTATAGCTGCAACGCCAAGCACTAGTTGCAATTGTAAGGATGCAAGTGAGCCGAACTACGACGCTCTGAATTTCCCATTGCACGAGGGAATACGTAGGCATCTTGTCACGGGGTTCGATCGAGCAAAACTTTGTAAATAGTTCCTTATTTTCCCCGTGTTTTCTTTATTTTCTTTCTTTCACATGCATTGTAGCGATTAAGCAATAAATAGATATAACACACCCATTAGATAGATAATTGAAGTGGATACCATAGAGTACTACGGGCATGTGGGGTGCTAATAGCTTCCCCTCGCGTAACAGACTCCGTCACTAGATCTCTTGGTCGTAAGACCATGATTTCACCCCCTCAGGTTTACTCGATGTTTTCCTTTCCTCTCGCAGGATAAAAAATGTTTGATGACGACTTCATTGATATTCTATTCGATAATGTTCGGGCGGTTGTTTCACCGACTTGTAAAAGAAAGTTGTAAATAATATTGAGAGGGACCTTCAAGTCGAAAATAATCATAAAATACCCGACGAGCTGAGAGATGTGCCTTCCAGAGCGCCTGAAATGCACTAAAAAACCTGAAATTCACTTTATTAAGAAATGAACAGATAAAATCTTTTTCTTGACGAAACGGCATCCGATCTGAATAGATGAATTGGAGAACATATTGATATGATCCCAATGACTATGGAAACAAACCAAAATAATCTTCTGACCAGAAAATCTTGCATCAACCATACGAACCAAATATCAATTTTGGCTCGAAATAATTTGAGATGGCCGAAATGCATAGTTTCTTCCTCAATTTGAGATACCATAAACCTGATAGTCATATGATTGATGTTGTGCATGTATATTTATGATAATGAAAATATAAGCCAGAAATATCGAAACGAAGATGGTTAATTTTGGGGTACAAAAGTTGTCCATATTCAATCGTCCTTTACCCTAGAGCAAGGTTGGCATTCTTCCTTCCAAGAGACAAGGTAAAAGGTGAATGCTAGACTTCAATTAGGAAATCACACCCTTGCGCCCAAGAACATGGGAAACAACAAGGAAAAGAAGGCTAGGAGAACGCTAGACTTCTATCAGGATATGTAGATCCTCTATGTCTTGAAAAGGAGAAATAGGAATTTCGCTCGCTCTGAACATGTTGATCTCGTGAACAAGGGAAACAACGAGAAAAAGAAGACTAGAAGAACGCTAGACTTCAATCAGGAAAAAGCACCCTTGCGCCCGAGAGTAGGGGAAACAACAAGTAGAAAAAGACTAGGAGAACGCTAGACTTCAATCAGGATACACAGATCCTCCGTGTCCTGAAAAGGAGAAACAAGCATTTCGCTCGCTTCGAACATGTTGATCCCGAGAATAGGGGAAACAACAAGAAAAAGAAGACCAGGAGAACACTAGACTTCAATCAGGAAAACAAACCATTGCACCCGAGAACAGGGGAAACAACAAGGAAAAGAAGACAAGGAGAACGCTAGACTTCAATCAGGACACGCAGATCCATCATGTCCTGAAAAGGAGAAGAAACAAGCATTTCGCTCGCTTCGAACATGTTGATCCCGAGAACAAGGGAAACAACGAGAAAAAGAAGACTAGGAGAATTATAGACTTCATGGGGATATAGACATATCAAAGAATTCCATCACACTAGGGAATTCAACACACCAAACCTAATAAGGAATTACAGGAGCATCAATGGGGACAAAGATTATTGTTCCTGACTTATAGATCCATGCAATGTATGAATTTGCTAAGGATTAATGCAATGTGATGATGCATGTTTGCGAAAGATAAAAATGAGTAACTGGTGACCACAGGTCACATCATAATCAGGCTCAAATTTGCAAACTTCTATTAGGGGAAGAACACATAAGTGTGTTGTCAAAGCGGGAATACCACCATTGATTCAGCGATCACTTAGGGAATTAATAACAAAACTCCTGGGGAATATAGATGTGATACGGTGAACTGACTTTGTAGGATTTTTGTATCCAAATGTGCGGATAGCAAGAGTCGCCACCGACTTTTATTTTTATCCAATTAAGGGAAGGTAAAAGTAACAGAAAAAGACCTTCGTTAGATTCTAAGTTCGGGAGAATGGTTATGAAAAGGGAAGGTATTAGCACCCCTTTCCATCCGCAGTTTATTCTACGGGCTCTTAGTTGCTCTTAGATAACTTTTTAAAATTGCTTTCTGTGTGTTTGAAAAATGTTTTGAAAAGGCATTTCACTTTGACTTTGTAATGACTCATGTAGGAGTGTATACAAAGTGTTCGGAAATGTTTGTTTTGAAAAGAATTTGAACTTTGAAAAAAGTGTGTGGTGTGAAAAGCATTTGATAGAGCGAGCAACTAAAAGTCTTGTTTACCCACTCAGAATTTGGTCGTTTTATTGTACTTCTACATTCCTTTAGAATAGCGCTAGCCATACCATTAGTTAGTAGGTAGCTCCATTCGTTGGATGTAAGCGGGACATTCGAAGGGACATCGGATGGTCATAGAAGGCAACTTGTAGGAAGTATCCTAGCACATTCGAAGGACTATCATCATTTTCGTGGCGACAATCGAGGTCAAGATCATGTATTCGGAGGCGACATCGTGGGTCTTATGATCTTTGTATCGAAGGGACTATGATGATTTGTTTGGAAGGCAACGGTGCTAGAATACCTCTACGTTCGAGGGACATGACCATTTTGAATTCGTAAAGGCAACGAGAGAGAATTACCCTAAGGGGTGCACGTGTGAGAAAAGTGTGTCAAATTCAGATATTTTATCTTGAAATTAGTGTGAGCTATGTCCAATTATTATCTTGCCATACACGCCTAATTACTAGCAATTGATAAGGGTGCGGAAAGTAAAATGCGGAATGTAAAGGTGCGGAAAATAAACCTACGCTATTACATGGCTTTGGGGCAGATACATAATTTAAACTTGCGGAAAATAAAAACCTAATTTAAACTATTACAACCCATGAGCAATTACATTATTGGAAAAATAAAACGATAAAAAGAAAAAACGTCCGAATCGGAGCAACCTGTGAAAGAATAAGAAAATCGGGAAATGCAATATGAATTGAACAAGAGAAAAAATGTTAGAAAAATTCAAATTTTAATATGAGAAAATTAATATAGGCTGGAAATAAGATAAATAAATTAAAATAATTTTTTGGGATTTTTTTGGAAAAGATTTAATAATTAAAATGCAATTTATAATGATTTAAATGCAAAAATAAAAATAAAATAAATATGCATGCAAAAATTATATTTTTTAATTTATTAAATTAAATAAACATTTTTATGAAAATAATGTAAAAAGAAAAAATGTTTTTGGTAATTTTTTAATGCAAAATAAAAATCATGAAAGTTAATTAAAATGAATGAAAATATTGGAATAATGTGAAAAATATGAAAAATATTGAGTTTTGGAAAAAGAATGCAAACTGGTGCCCATAGGGATCGAACTGGGGACATGGGAGAGCATCCCACAATAGTGAACGCCTTAACCAACTGAGCCACGTTGCATCTGATGTTTGAAAACGAAGTAAGTGGAATACAAGCACGCGTCACCCTCCGATTGCCTCGTTTCCGCGCCAAGATCTTCATCTTCAACCTTTTGAATTTTTGAAAACATAGCGTCGGCCTCTCGACGCTATAACCCCAATTTCAAAATCTCATACACATAATATAAATTTGTTGTGAGTACATGAATCGATTGCAAATTGGATTCTAAACACAATGGTGGTGGTCTCATGTTCCAATTTTACGTTCGTGAGTTCCCAATTCGTGCAAGGAAACCTAGCTATGGCAAACATCGATTCTGGCCATGAAAACTCAATCAAACTATGCAGAAAGTTTGCAAACTTCCATCTAAACACAAAACAAACCACGAAACATGTTAAAAATGCATGAGAATTAGAAATCGATTTTGGAAAAGGAAGAACAAACCGAAACTGGAATTCCTTGATTCTTGATGGTTTTGCAACTTGTAAAGGTCTGGATTGACTCTAAACAACCCAAGGAACACGATGGGATGCTCAAAATCGATTAAAATCCACTGGAACCAGGGCTGTGGATTGCTTGAAGGTCACGGATTTCTTGAATTAGGTTAGGGTTCTTGGAGCAATTTTTCCGTCCTTTCTTGATAGGTATGCATCATGTATTTATACTGGATGGATTTGGGATTGAATTTGGAAAGAATCAATCAATATTCAATGGAAATCAAATTTGATATTTCCATGAAAATCAAATCTTCAAAGCTTGATCAATTTCAATCCAATCTTGCCTTTCTTGCTCCAATTTCGAATTTGCTGGCATTTGTGAGTTAATTGGACCTTAAGGAAAGAATAAAATCAATCTTTGCCATTAATTTCAATTTTATAATTTATTTTAAGATTTAATTTGCATTTAAATGAATAAATTACAAATTAAATAGAAAAATAAATCAAAAATTCGTGGCTTTGGGCTTGGACACTCCTAATTGCTTGAGGAACAAGTTAGGATGAAGAAAAAATAGGCCCATTTGCAAAAGATTTGATTTTTTGAAGTATCTCTCTTTGTGCATTCTTCCAAAATTGCCCAACTTGGGGATGGTGTAACTTGCTCAATTTTCCACATTTTTGAGTGTTCTTGGACTTTTTGGAAAGCTCTAAGAGTCCTCTAACCAATGTCTTTGGTCTCATCTCAATTGGAGTTACCATGCTCAATATATCTTCAAAACAAAAGTTGACTTTTGTTGACTTTGAAAATGACTGTAATGTTTTGAGCTATACCTCTCAAATGAAGCATTTTTGGACATTCTTGTGAGACATGAAGTTGTAGAGAATTGAATTTCCTTCAAAACAAGAGGTGGTGGAAAATTTAGAAAGTATGAGAAAGTTATGATCGTCAAAGTTCGATTGACTTTTCATCTAGAAACCCTAATTTAGAAAGTTTGACTTTTGAGCAAATCTTGAGTTTTCTTGATGAATCATGATCAACCCTTGATCAAATGATGAATGTAACTTCAAAATGAGGATGTTGACCAAAAATCGAAGTTTTGACGCATGTTGACCACAGTTGACTTTTGTCCAATAGATTTTCAACCATCCGAGCAATTGTCGAGGAATCTTGACTTGTGAAGCTTGAAACTTGACATGGAGAATCTTTGAAGCATATGAGGAGGCATGAAGGCTATTGGAGATGTTGGAAATCCATCTTGACTTGAGAGATACCAAACCCTAGTTTGGGTTGATTGTCTAGAGAGAGTTTGTCGATCAACTTTGAGGAATCCTTGAGTATGGATGTATGAAATCTCTTGAGTAGATGGAGGGCAAATTTTGGGGTATGACACTGCCCTGTTCAATCTTCTTGTCTGGAAGGTTAGATTGACATGCTTGTCTTCGCGACCAAGGTAGAAGATGATTGAACACCAGTACACCGAAAATTTGCACTCATTGTTGGTGGATGATGCGAAATGGGCTTACGATGCCATTTGGAGAAGTTGGAGACTTATTGGGGAACGAGTCGTACGCTAGACTCGAGGTTGTTAATAGGAGGCGAGAGATGGGCTTAAGATGCCATCGGAAAGGTCGATCTTTGGGGTGAGTCGCATGTTAGACCCGTGTTCACTTTGAATGAAGTTATTGGTGCGTATTGATTTTTAACCATATATGCAGATTCGAAAGTGAAGAAATGTTGACAAGTAGTCGGAGATGGGCTTAAGATGCCATCCAAGGCAACCGAGTCGACGCTAGACTCGTAGTTGTTGATAATAAGGAATCGAATAAATCTTCGTGTTGATTACTCCGAGGGAGATTGTAGTTGGCAAAATGTGGATAGCTTCCGTTGTGCATCGGTGTTGATCCATTGCATTATCGGAGGATAACCGGTGGTCTTCGGATAGTTTTCCGCCGATTCGGGCTTAATCTCGGACCGTTGTCGGAGGTGGTCTTTCAGATAGTTTTCCCGCGGCTCGGGGCTTAATCTCGACGTTTGCGTGGGATCATACTGTTTTGGAGAAAACAAGAAAAACTTTGATAGAATATTCGTTAGTTTTATGCAAAGTATGATGCATGACAGTGTATATGAATGACATATGCATGAATTATGACTTTATGAGAAATGTATGAATGATGAATGTTGTGATATTTCAAAGCATATCCATCTTGAAGAAGATGCGGATGCTTTGTTTGAAGATTTCGACTCGTTTGGGAATTGTGTAGATGAAAACCCCGCTCTCGAAGGAGGAGAAAGATATCCGGGATTCCTCCGATGCACTATCTGACCAAGTCCTGGGCCTAGATACTGTTGAGGAAGGTAGAGATTGAGAAGCTCGTTGTTGGAGATCTCATAGACACTGCTGAGGAGAGTCTGGGAAGCGACCTGTTGGGGACCTTGTATGTAGATCTGCTAAGGAAATTTAAGAGACGCTTTACTGGGGATTCCGAGTGTAGATCTCGCTGGAGAGCATTTGATGGTTGCTGAGAGACCGGGCTAGAAGAGTCAGGAGTCCGTTGTAATCTCTGGATGGGGAACAAAAGGTGTATGTTTCCTCTGATGCACTATCTGACCAAGTCTTGTGTCCGATACCGCCGGGAGAAGGGGAGGATTGAGACACGTCCAGGGATGAAGTTACCGCTTGAGACTGATGTAACATTGCTCGGTTGAGTGGAATCACTGCTTGTAGATTAACATATACTCAGCTGGGGAGGTTTGTGGTGATTGACACTTTTGCGGGGGATCATGCTCTGTGGGGGAATGCTTTGGTGACTTTCGTCATCCCAATTCCGAACCGTAGTAAGTACCTTTGCATGTTCACTTTTCGTATGTTTGTGATTAGATTCTTATTGTCAAATGCGTATAGTCATTCATAGCAAACGTTGGACTTATTGCAAATAACAACAACAGAAATTGTAAAGAGAAAGAATTTGTATTTATTTGAAAGGTGGCGTATGGCCAAGTAGTTTTGTACACAAGAAGGGTAAAAAGCTATGCGGAACGATCTCGTTAAGTTCCAACTATGCTAGTACTCATATATTTCGACTATCTCATCTCCTTGCTGTCAGTAGAAAGTGAGTAGATTGATCTTCGCCATTTGAATCTTGAATGCGATAGTAGTCTGGAAGGTGATCCGAAGAGACATAGTCGCTTAAATCCCTAACTTTTGCCTAGACCGCCCTTTCGGTTTTTAGTCTAGGGATACCTTTTTGCCCAAGCCGCCTTTTCGTGTTTTCGACTTGTCGGTGTACATGTTTTGTATATATCCTTTATTTTGCCCGAACCTTTTGGTTCGCCAGATGCCCTTATTTTTGCCTAGGTTCACGACCTAGCGGGTCTCTTTATGCGTAGTATTTTTGACTATGTGCGTTCACAGTGTGGAAGTCTTCACCATCCATGGTGCTAAGTATCATAGCTCCGCCGAGAACACTGCTTGACTACAAACGGTCCCTCGAGGTGGGAGTCCATTTGCCCCGGATCACCTTGTGGAAGGATGATGCGCTGACTACTAGATCACCGACTTGGTAGACTCTTGTTTGACCTTCTTGTTAAATGCTCTGACCATTCGTTTCTGATAAATCTGTCAATGGCAGATGGATGCGAGTCGTTTCTCATCAATCAAATTAATCTGGTCAAGCCGAGTCTGGACCCAATCGTCTTCGCCTAACTCGCCTCCGGAGGACTCGGTTGAGGGTATCCGAACCTCGATGGGTAAGACGGCTTCCATACATACAAGAGAAGGGGTTGCCCTGGGACGTTCGTGCCGTAGTGCGATAACCATGAAGAGCAAATGGTAACATCTCATGCCAATCCTTGTACGTCACTATCATTTTCTGTATAATCTTCTTAATGTTTTTGTTGGCGACTTCCACTGCGCCATTCATCTTAGGCCGATATGGGGAAGAATTGTGATGCTTGATCTTGAACTGCGTGCAGAGTTCAGTGATCATCTTATTGTTGAGATTGGAACCGTTATCTGTGATAATCCTTTCAGGAGTGCCATACCAACAGATAAGATTATGTTTGATGAATCGAGCCACAACATTCTTGGTAACAGATGCATACGAGGCTGCTTCTACCCACTTGGTAAAGTAATCTATTGCCACAAGGATGAAACGATGTCCAGAAGTGGGCTTAATTTCTCCAATCATGTCAATGCCCCACATTGCAAAAGGCCAAGGAGAAGTTAAAACATTCGAGGTACCGAGGTACGTGCACTTTGTCGGCATAACCGCATTTGTGACAAGATCGAGCGGTGACAATCGACTTCCATGGTGGACCAATAGTAACCTGTTCTCAAAATCTTCTTAGCCATGGTGTGTCCTTTGGAGTGGGTACCAAATTCCGTGTAACTCTTCCATGATACGCATTGTCGTTTCGGTCTACAATGAGTAAGCACAAGTCGTGGTTGCGCTTATATAAAAGGTCGTTTTGAGAAAGAATTTGAAGCGAATCTCCTCATGAACTTCTTATCATTAATGATGCCCGCTGGATATTCCGAGTCTCAAGATACCTCTTCACGCCATAGTACCAAGGTTTTCTTCCGTCAAGCTCATAACAATATCTTTGGTTCGTCAATTTCTCAATGATGATCCGGGAGCCTCGTTGTCCCACCTAACCTTGAACATGGATGACATAGTAGCTAATGCGTCTGCCAACTGATTCTCTTCTCGTGGAATATGATTGAAAGTGATCTCTTCAAAGTAGGGAATCAAACTCGTAACATGCTCGATATGGAATGAGATTCGGATGCTTCGTATCCCACTCCCTTAATCGACCGATCACTAAAGTGAATCTCCATACACTTGTAAGAACTTGATTCTTAAGTCAATAGCAGCTTTGATACCCATGATGCACGCTCGATTCGCCATGTTGTTAGTGCAATCAAACATAATTTATGTGAAAGGCGGTGGTCACAGGAGATGTAATGATGGCGCCAATGCCATTGCCAAGTGCGTTGAGGCTCCATCAAAGACCATGGTCCATCGGGATCCTTGTTCGTGTCCTTCGTCCGGGCTCGGTTCTTCGTAATCAGAATTAGTAAAACATCTTCATCCGGAAATGAACCGCATAGATCGATGGTTATCTACGGTGAGCCAAATGATCGGCTACCACACTTCCTTTGATTGCTTTCGAGAAGTGTCTTGGATGTCGATTCGGTCAAGATCATTTGCCATCTTGCTATTCTTCCGAGAGAGTTGGTTTCTCAAATATGTATTTTATTGGATCCATCTTAGAAATCAACAAGGTAGTGTGAGTCAACATATACTGTCTTAGTCATGAAAGCCCAAGCCAAAGCGTTGCAAGTTTTCTCAAGTGCAGTATCTTGTTTCACGTCGGTAAACCTTTGCTAAGGTAGTATATTGCATGCTCTTTTCGACTGACACGCCATGTTGCCCCAACACACACCCCATTGAGTTCTCTAACACCAAGTACATGATAAGAGGTCTTCTTCCGGTAGCATCGGGATAGGAGGATTTGAGGTACTCTTTGATTTTGTCAAAAGCGATCCGGCAATCGCGCTCCATTCTACCACTTGATCTTTCTTAAGTAACTTGAAGATTGGCTCATAAGTAGCGCTTAGGTGTGCAATGAATCGCAATGTAGTTCAATCGCCCAAGAAACCTCGACTTCCTTCTCGCAAGGGCGCGGCATCTCTTGAATAGCTTTAACCTTGGCGGGTCAACCTCAATACCTCTTCCACCGACTACAAACCCTAGGAGTTTTCCGGATCGACTCAAAGGTGCACTTGTTGGGATTAAGTCTCACCAGACTTCTTCAATCATCAAATAGTTTCGCAAATGATCAAGATGTTCTTCTTCAGGATCGAGCTATCATGTCGCCGACGAGACCTCTATCTCGTGATGAATCATGTCATGAAATAATGTCACCATAGCACCGATAAGTGGCGCTCGTTCTTCATCCGAACGGCATAACCTTGTAGCGAAAGTGCCCCACCGTAACAAAAGTAGTCTTCTCCATGTCTTCGGAGCCATTTTAATCTGATTGTAACCGGAGAAATCATCCATGAAGGAGAAAACCTTATGCTGAGCGGTGTTGTCTACCAGAACATCAATATGAGGAAGTGGGAAATCATCTTTCGGACTTGCTTTGTTTAGATCTCTATAATCCACACACATTCGTACCTTACCATCCTTCTTAGGTACGGGTACCACATTAGCCACCCATCGGGATAGGTAATGGCTAGAAACCATTGAACTGCTTCATAACTTCGGCTTTGATTTTCTCTGACATCTCAGGACGCATGCGACGAACCTTCTGTTTCACTGGGAGAAAACCTTCTTTTGTCGGCAATCGGTGCACCACAATATCAATGTCCAAACCAGGCATGTCTTCGTATGACCAAGCAAAAACCTCAACATTGTCTCGTAGCATCTGAACCAATCTTTCTTTAACACGCTCTCAAGACCCGCTCCTATCTTGATCTCTTTTCTGTCTTCGTCAAGACCCAAATTCACAACCTCAACTTGCTCTTCGGTGGCAGATAACTCGCTCTTCTTGTGTAGCTCGCAAGTTCTCCGGCACTTCACAATCTTCCTCACTTTCGCCTTCGCTTGGTAGATCGGACTATCAAGTCATATTTAGCACTAGCATAGGTTATTAACGAGATTCGGAGTGATTCTCAGTTGTATCATGTGGTGTGTGTAAGAAACACATAGCTTTTGGAAGGGGTGATAAAGTAAAGAAAGAAAACACAATTGAATGCAAAAGTCCAACGAATTTATTGAATGAAAATACGCAAACAATGATAATAACCCTCAAACGAGCCATGATGCCCGGCAAGGCACCGCTTTCAAAGTTTATTGTTCAAAACATAAAGAAATACGAAAAGTAAAAACAAAACAAGAGCAATTACTCCGGCTAAAGGAGATTGGTATGACGCGTCTTGATCTTCCAATTGTTGAGCCCATGATCCGAGTTGGAAAGATCCACTTGCGATGTTGAAGCCGTTGTCGTTGTCTTCTATAGCATGGATTCCACTGGCTGATGCGGAAGGAAGTTGGCCGCACGTCATGGCGTATCATCTTCGACCCTTGATGGTGAAGCCTAAACCTTGTCAAATTTGAAGGAAGATCGTGAGCTGTCCCCAAATAGCACTACCTCCTTGTTCAACAGTAGCTTGAGCATCTTTCAGCGAAGCCATCCTCGGCGGAGCTTGTGTAACTTCAGGAGCGACAGGGGAGTTAACAGGCATGACTCTGGGAATTGTTTCAAAAGCTTGACAGGGAGTCTCGAAGAATTCACCCTCCATCTCGAGATAGCGGAATGACCGTAGATGACTGACCATATACTCTTCTTCACCACATACTGTGACAACCTTCCCTTTCACCGGGTATTTCAGTTTCTGATGTAAGGTAGAGGTAACAGCGCCTGCCCCATGTATCCAAGGGCGTCCGAGTAGACAAGAGTAAGTGGGACGGATGTCCATGACAAAGAAAGTAGAGTCAAAAGTCTGGGAACCGACTTTAACAGGCAGAGTGAGCTCTCCAAGTACTGTGCGCTTAGAACCATCAAAAGCTCTCACGATAATGTCACTGGGTCTCAGAACCAACCCTTCGACATCAAGCCGATCAAAAGCAGTCTTCGGAAGGATATTCAGAGCAGAACCGGTATCAACCAAAACATGAGATAGGGTAACGCCCTTGCATTCAACAAAGATGTGCAAGGCTTTGTTGTGTTTCTTTCCGGCAGGAGTCAAATCAGCATCAGAGAAACCTAGACCGTTGTTGGCAGCCAGGCTAGCAATACAAACTTCGAATTGATCAGTGGTAGTGTCTTGCGGAACATGAGCGTTCTTCAGAAACTTCACCAAGGCATTAGCATGAGCCTCGGAGCACAAGAGCAAAGCGAGCATGGAAATCTTGGACGGAGTCTGTCCCAATTGTTCCACAACATTGTAGTCACTCTTCTTGATAATCTTCAGAATTTCCTCCATTTCTTGTTTGGAGGTGTCTTCGAACTTCCTTTGGTACTTGGTTGAGCAGTGATGAGTCAACGTTCTTTCCTCTAGTGGGATATTGATTGAGTAGCTGGAATGCGAGCTGGAGTCGCAGTGTCTTTTGGAGGAGAGATCTCTGGAGAGAATACCTTTCCGGTTCTGGTCACCTTACTGGATCCGGTGATGTTGTCAACGCCAGGAATAGAAACTTCAGCAGTAAGATCTTCAATAATCAGAGGGTCTTGCTTGACGCCATGATAGTAAACCTCAGATCCATAATTCCAAGGGATAGCCTTGTCAGAGGAATATGGAACTGGTCTTGGAGAAGTGATAATGAGAGGTGCCACTCTAGGCACAGGATCAGCAGAGGAAATCCTTATTGTGTTAACATCAAGATAGTCTTCGGGAAATCGTCACCCCATCCGTCGCTTTAACATCTTCAATAGGAATCTTGTAACGCCGTGAATTGTACTTCACCATGTAATCATATTTTCCACTTGGCTGCCCCAAGGTATCCCACACAGATGGTACGGTTTCGTTTGCATTGTCGATCTTCAACTTGGACATTTCTTCACACAGCTTCTGCACAGGTGGTTTCAGAAATAGTATCTCACGGTTATCCATCATGCACTGAACACGTCTTCTCAACCAAGCACAACCATCAGGTGCAGATGGGCACCAACGACAATCCTTTGGGCATCCTGGATTGACACCGGCTTGCACCAAATTTTTCTTAATACCATCGAGGAATGGTCAAGTCATCTATGTTGAAAACATAAGTATCATCACCAACAGCATTGGAACTCTTGTCATGGTTAGGCATAGGCGCATTGATCACATTCGGAGTCTCAACAGGAGGATCAAATTCAATCTGCTTAGCTTCAATCATATCTTGAATCTTGTTCTTCAAAGCCCAACAATTGTCAGTGTCATGCCCTGGGCTGTTGGAATGGTAAGCACACTTAGCATTAGGATTGTATTTCGGAGAGGAAGTGTTGACATTCTGAGGAGGATCCCTCAAGGTAATCACCGCTTTCAACATGTGTTGCAAGGCTTGCGACAATGGCATGTTGATCTTCAGAACTGCCTTCGTGGCGCCGCTACGCTTGTCTCACCGAGGTTGTGCCGATGTAGGATCGAGATCACAACTGCCCCCACAGATTGAGCACGGTCGGACTTGATTCGGCTTTTCTGACCATACACAGCATTGGCTTCTTTCTTAGCACCAAAAGATCTCTTCGCAGCATTTGAAGATGACTCTACATGGATCTTCCCACTCTTGATACCACTTCAATGCGTCATCAATATCACCGGTAATCCGGATGAAGAATTTCCAATCGATGATTGAAGAACGGGCCTGTTGTTCCCATAAACATATCAACCAACTCCCTATTGGACAAGGGTGGTTGAACTCACCGCTAGATCTCTCCACTTCGAGCATACTTTGAACTTCTCGTCACGACCCATAGACATGCTTTGTAGTTGCATGCGTGGGTGTCAATTCAGATTGTACTCATACTGTCTAGAAAGCATCACTAAGTCACCCAAGTACGGATACGGTCATTCTCTAGCCGATAATACCATTCCAACTGGTGCCGACAAACTCTCTTGAAAATAGTGCATCCACAACTTTCTCATCATGTGGGATTGATCTTCTGGACATAGGACTTCAAATGCAGCTTTGGGCAAGACATGCCATCATACTTGGAAAAAGTTGGAACTTTGAACTTGGGAGGAATCACAACACCAGGGACGAGACTCAAATCATCAAAATTCAGCCCGGACATTTTCAAGTTTTCCACAGCATTCAGACGGTCTTCAAGTTGCTTATACTTGTCATCTTCCTTAGAGTACTGGCCATAATCAGAATGATCCTCTCCTCCTTTCTTTGGCTCACGCTGGTCACCATCATCACCCTTGATACTCCCCTCGGTATAGACACTTCCTTCAGAGAGCTCAATACGGCTGACCACTTTAGGACCTCCTTTGAAACGTCTACCCATGTTGAGGAGACCAACAACCTTCTTCTTCTTGTTGATGAGCTTCTTCAGATCTTCTTGGCCTTGGACCAAGTTGGTGAACATCTCTGAACCGAGCATTCGAGCTTGAAGATCTTTGACAGACTGCTCAAGAGCCATTTCGCTAAAATAAATAGCGAGCAAATGAGAAAACCAATCTCCAATGTACCGTGATGCAATGTTATGCTATGCTATGATGTTTATGCGAATGCAATGCAATGTTTTCAAGGACCTAAGAGATTTAAATTTGTTAAACAAGCAATGAACAAACATTTATTAGTACTTCTCATTATTCTTTTCTTTTAAGTACAAGAGATAGTTCAAAGCAATAAAAGAAAACATAAACATCCTAAAGCTCTAAGTCTCCCATGGGCGCTTCCTCTTGGTGCCGATGTAGCGTTGATGTTTTCCTCGTGAAGTAGCTTGGTTAACTCTAGAACTTTCTTCTCACTTGCATAGCATTGAGCTTCAAAGGTATCCTCTTCCTTGAGTGAATCCAGATCTCTTCAAGTCTTCAAAATCAGTAGGCATGTCAGATGGAGAATAAAGATAGGTACGCCACCTATAGCAACAGTTCCATAATTACAGTAGAACAGCGTGAATGGCATCATGAGGTTTTGAGCTCGAGCTCGCACCCATTTGAGGTAAGGTTCCCAAGGAATGGAGTTCGGTGCCCCAAAGTCTTGGTATCGTCTTCTTTACCATGCCCCAAGCATGTATAAACCTTCGGTAATTCGAGATCGTGATTGTAGTCGAACACAACATCTTGGAGAAGCATATCATGTGGACCATCTTTTCGCAAAACCAAACTGACGTAGAGCTAGAGAAGGGTTGTAAGTAATACCTCCCCTTATACCAAGTAGCGGTACATTAGGGAATTCTCCACAACGCTCGATGAATGTGAAGTCCTTTGAGAGAAAAGACTCCAACGGATATCCGAATGAGAGAGTGACATCAACCTTTGAGACCATCTCAACCTTTGTTCATTCTTCAAAACTGATGGAGGAAGGTGCGAAATAAACCACCTTGAAAGTAACGGTATACAACACATGAGAGTTCCTTGTCTCTTAGTAGTACGAGTGTGGAGAGAATGTAGGATGTCTCCAAGTAAAGTAGGCACGGATTGCGGGGAACAACTTGATGGCATTGACATCTATGAATTGATCCGAATTAGGAATAGAACCAAACCATAAATTAGCAAGGCCACAATGTTTTCAAATGCATGGAAACTCATAACTTTGAGGAATTCTCGGCTTTCTTGATTAAGAACTTGGAAAGTAAACCCTTAACTCCACTTCTAGTTTCCCAATTGGCTTCAATGTCCGAGCGCTTAAGATGTAAGGTCGATGCAATGTCTTCGAACTTAGGAACCTTTTCCAAACCGTGAATGGTATTTGGTCGAGAATAGGTACCCCAAGTAGCTTAGAGAACTCTTCCAAGGTAGGAACCAACTGATAATCGGAAATGTGAAAATGGTGTTTTGATCAAAAACGGAATAGGACATGCATCTTATCTTCTTCAAAACCGAGATAACCAAATCAAGTAGATAACCGTGTCTTTTGATGAACCGAGCATGGTCGGAATTTCAAACCAATTCTTTGAGTTGAGAAGGATACCCATGAAGTTGATTCGGATAGTCTTTCTAGAAGCCATAATCCCTACAAAACAGAGCAAAGATAAATCCCTAGGTCCTTGAAATAGTTAGAAATGATATGCAATGCGGATGATGTCATGATGTCATGTTTAGCACACACAAACAATTCACACAATGAGCCTATGTTTAAGGCTTGCATGAGGTATAGGTGATTACCCCACCAAAAGTTTGAGTTGGTTCATCCTGTCCTATAATAGTAACCGGTTCTAGGAATCTCATATCACGATCTTTCTCGTAGGCGCTTATTTCAATACGACGCCAAGTGGTCGATCGAAAATGTCCCAAAAGTCTAATCTCAATGAGCGTAGTATCGAGTATCAACCAACCTCGGTCTACACAAAGCCGCCATCTCACTACCTTCTAATGGCCAAGATGGGTCAATTAAGGTTCTAAAAGTTTAGTTAGCGCTGATGACACCACGCAGAAGCCAAATACTATCTTCAACTTGGGAATAAAGAGTATCGGACAACCAAAGTGTCACGCTAACGTAGCCATCATGTTGACCGTAGTTATACGCCTAGCGGTCGCGATGATCTAATGCTACTTACCTAAAAGGAAACCCGGATCCGGTGTAGGATCCCAACAATATAATACCCAAGCAACCCTTAAAGATAAAGCATACAATTCAAACAAAAGCATTAAAGGTTATCTAGAAATCCCTAAGGCAATTCTCTCTTTAGGTGTAATCCTCAGAGTCGCCAGCCGTGATACGGTGAACTCGACTTTGTAGGATTTTTGTATCCAAATGTGCGGATAGCAAGAGTCGCCACCGACTTTTATTTTTATCCAATTAAGGGAAGGTAAAAGTAATGAAAAAGACCTTCGTTAGATTCTAAGTTCGGAGAATGGTTATGAAAGGGAAGGTATTAGCACCCTTTCCATCCGCAGTTATTCTACGGCTCTTAGTTGCTCTTAGATAACTTTTAAAATTGCTTTCGTGTGTTTGAAAATGTTTTGAAAAGGCATTTCACTTTGACTTTGTAATGACTCATGTAGGAGTGTATACAAAGTGTTCGGAAATGTTTGTTTTGAAAAGAATTTGAACTTTGAAAAAGTGTGTGGTGTGAAAAGCATTTGATAGAGCAAGCAACTAAAAGTCTTGTTTACCCACCGAATTTGGTTGTTTTATTGTACTTCTACATTCCTTTAGAATAGCGCTAGCCATACCATTAGTTAGTAGGTAGCTCCATTCGCTGGATGTAAGCGGACATTCGGGACATCGGATGGTCATAGAAGGCAACTTGTAGGAAGTATCCTAGCACATTCAAGGACTATCATCATTTTCGAGGCGACAATCGAGGGTCAAGATCATGTATTCGGAGGCGACATCGTGGGTCTTATGATCTTTGTATCGAAGGGACTATGATGATTTGTTTGGAAGGCAACGGTGCTAGAATACCCTACGCTCGAGGACATGACCATTTTGAATCGTAAAGGCAACGAGAGAGAATTACCCTAAGGGGTGCACGTGTGAGAAAAGTGTGTCAAATTCAGATATTTTATCTTGAAATTAGTGTGAGCTATGTCCAATTATTATCTTGCCATACACGCCTAATTACTAGCAATTGATAAGGGTGCGGAAAGTAAAATGCGGAATGTAAAGGTGCGGAAAATAAACCTACGCTATTACATGGCTTTGGGGCAGATACATAATTTAAACTTGCGGAAAATAAAAACCTAATTTAAACTATTACAACCCATGAGCAATTACATTATTGGAAAAATAAAACGATAAAAAGAAAAAACGTCCGAATCGGAGCAACCTATGAAAGAATAAGAAAATCGGGAAATGCAATATGAATTGAACAAGAGAAAAAATGTTAGAAAAATGCAAATTTTAATATGAGAAAATTAATATAGGCTGGAAATAAGATAAATAAATTAAAATAATTTTTTGGGATTTTTTTGGAAAAGATTTAATAATTAAAATGCAATTTATAATGATTTAAATGCAAAAATAAAAATAAAATAAATATGCATGCAAAAATTATATTTTTTAATTTATTAAATTAAATAAACATTTTTATGAAAATAATGTAAAAAGAAAAAATGTTTTTGGTAATTTTTTAATGCAAAATAAAAATCATGAAAGTTAATTAAAATGAATGAAAATATTGGAATAATGTGAAAAATATGAAAAATATTGAGTTTTGGAAAAAGAATGCAAACTGGTGCCCATAGGGATCGAACTGGGGACATGGGAGAGCATCCCACAATAGTGAACGCCTTAACCAACGAGCCACGTTGCATCCGATGTTTGAAAACGGTAAGTGGAATACAAGCACGTCACCCTCCGATTGCCTCGCTTCCGCGCCAAGATCTTCATCTTCAACCTTTGAATTTTTGAAAACATAGCGCCGGCCTCTGCGACGCTATAACCCCGCAATTTCAAAATCTCATACACATAATATAAATTTGTTGAGTACATGAATCGATTGCAAATTGGATTCTAAACACAATGGTGGTGGTCTCATGTTCCAATTTTACGTTCGTGAGTTCCCAATTCGCAAGGAAACCCTAGCTATGGAAAACATCGATTCGCCATGAAAACTCAATCAAACTATGCGAAAGTTTGCAAACTTCCATCTAAACACAAAACAAACCACGAAACATGTTAAAAATGCATGAGAATTAGAAATCGATTTTGGAAAAGGAAGAACAAACCGAAACTGGAATTCCTTGATTCTTGATGGTTTTGCAACTTGTAAAGGTCTGGATTGACTCTAAACAACCCAAGGAACACGATGGGATGCTCAAAATCGATTAAAATCCATCGGAACTGTGGTGTGGATTGCTTGAAGGTCACAGATTTCTTGAATTAGGTTAGGGTTCTTGGAGCAATTTTTCCGTCCTTTCTTGATAGGTATGCATCATGTATTTATACTGGATGGATTTGGGATTGAATTTGGAAAGAATCAATCAATATTCAATGGAAATCAAATTTGATATTTCCATGAAAATCAAATCTTCAAAGCTTGATCAATTTCAATCCAATCTTGCCTTTCTTGCTCCAATTTCGAATTTGCTGGCATTTGTGAGTTAATTGGACCTTAAGGAAAGAATAAAATCAATCTTTGCCATTAATTTCAATTTTATAATTTATTTTAAGATTTAATTTGCATTTAAATGAATAAATTACAAATTAAATAGAAAATAAATCAAAAATTCGTGGCTTTGGGCTTGACACTCCTAATTGCTTGAGGAACAAGTTAGGATGAAGAAAAATAGGCCCATTTGCAAAAGATTTGATTTTTGAAGTATCTCTTTGTGCATTCTTCCAAAATTGCCCAACTTGGGATGGTGTAACTTGCTCAATTTTCCACATTTTTGAGTGTTCTTGGACTTTTGGAAAGCTCTAAGAGTCCTCTAACCAATGTCTTTGGTCTCATCTCAATTGGAGTTACCATGCTCAATATATCTTCAAAACAAAAGTTGACTTTTGTTGACTTTGAAAATGACTGTAATGTTTTGAGCTATACCTCTCAAATGAAGCATTTTTGGACATTCTTGTGAGACATGAAGTTGTAGAGAATTGAATTTCCTTCAAAACAAGAGGTGGTGGAAAATTTGAGAAAGTATGAGAAAGTTATGATCAGTCAAAGTTCATTGACTTTTCATCTAGAAACCCTAATTTAGAAAGTTTGACTTTTGAGCAAATCTTGAGTTTTCTTGATGAATCATGATCAACCCTTGATCAAATGATGAATGTAACTTCAAAATGAGGATGTTGACCAAAAATCAGAAGTTTTGACTGCATGTTGACCACAGTTGACTTTTTGTCCAATACACCCGATTTTCAACCATCTGAGCAATTGTCTGAGGAATCTTGACTTGTGAAGCTTGAAACTTGGACATGGAGAATCTTTGAAGCATATGAGGAGGCATGAAGGCTATTGGAGATGTTGGAAATCCATCTTGACTTGAGAGATACCAAACCCTAGTTTGGGTTGATTGTCTAGAGAGAGTTTGTCGATCAACTTTTGAGGAATCCTTGAGTATGGATGTATGAAATCTCTTGAGTAGATGGAGGGCAAATTTTGGGGTATGACAGCTGCCCCTGTTCAATCTTCTTGTACTGGAAGGTTAGATTGACATGCTTGTCTTTCGCGACCAAGGTAGAAGATGATTGAACACCGAGTACACCGAAAATTTGCACTCATTGGTGGATGATGCGAAATGGGCTTACAGATGCCATTTGAGAAGTTGGAGACTTCACTGGGGAACGAGTCGACGCTAGACTCGAGGTTGTTAATAGGAGACGAGATGGGCTTAAGATGCCATCCGAAAGGTCGATCGGGGTGAGTCGATGTTAGACCCCGTGTTCACTTTGAATGAAGTTATTGGTCCATTGATTTTTAACCATATATGCATTCGAAAGTGAAGAAATGTTGACAAGTAGTCGGAGATGGGCTTAAGATGCCATCCAAGGCAACCGAGTCGACGCTAGACTCTAGTTGGTTGATAATAAGGAATCAGAATAAATCTTCGTGTTGATTACTCTGAGGGAGATTGTAGTTGGCAAAAATGTGGATAGCTTCCCTGTTGTGCATCGGGTGTTGATCCATTGCCTGTTATCGGAGGATAACCAGAGGTGGTCTTTCGGATAGTTTTCCCGTCGATTCGGGGCTTAATCCTGGACCTGTTGTCGGAGGTGGTCTTTCAGATAGTTTTCCCGTCGGCTCGGGGCTTAATCCTGGACCTGTTTGCGTCAGAAGTGACTGTTACCTGTTTTGGAGAAAACAAGAAAAACTTTGATAGAATATTCGTTAGTTTTATGCAAAGTATGATGCATGACAGTGTATATGAATGACATATGCATGAATTATGACTTTATGAGAAATGTATGAATGATGAATGTTGTGATATTTCAAAGCATATCCATCTTGAAGAAGATGCGGATGCTTTGTTTGAAGATTTCCGACTTCTGTTTGGGGAATTGTGTAGATGAAAACCCCGCTCTCGAAGGAGGAGAAAGATATCCGGGATTCCTCCGATGCACTATCTGACCAAGTCCTGGGCCTAGATACTGTTGAGGCATGAAGGCTATTGGAGATGTTGGAAATCCATCTTGACTTGAGAGATACCAAACCCTAGTTTGGGTTGATTGTCTAGGAGAGAGTTTGTCTGATCAACTCTTGAGGAATCCTTGAGTATGGATGTATGAAATCTCTTGAGTAGATGGAGGGAAAATTTTGGGGTATGACAATAGATTCTTGGGGAATGCGACTTCTTGGGGGAGGTTAACCATTGCATAACGGCTACACTAGAGAAATGACTCCCTAGGGAAATCAATCATTGCATAATGACCCACTAGAGAAAATGTTCGCTAGACAGCGATTAACTAGGGAGTGATCAGAGACACTTGATAAAGCGCTTTCACCGTTACATCTGTCATGAATATCAGATCCACAACTTGGCTTCAGCTGGACGAATATAATATGAACCTTGTCGAGTGACGACCTTCGCCAAAAACTCCCATTCACATGCGTCAATTGGGAAACTAAGGGGGATACAACCTCACCGGGGAATTCATGAGTGGTCCATTTGACTTCAACTGGGGAATATGGTTCTGCCGTCAAGGCATGCAAAAACTGCCAGGGTGTACACTTCACGGGCAATTTTACCGAAAAAGTATTCATTCATCATTAATTCACTAGGGATAACAACCCTACACTAATGTTTCAAACACCATCTTCATTGGGGATGAAGGCTAAAGCCTTCTATCATAGCATCTTGAAAATCCAACGGACATTCGGTGGGGAACTTCATCAGGGATACCATGCTGATGATAACCATTGCATCTGATCCCTTGCGGAAAGCACCTTTACTTGGGGATCTCTCATCAGTGTTCACTGGGGAAGAAATGTTGTTGACTTTTGTGCCAGTACATTGACTACCTGCAATCAAGCAAAAATACCAGCAACACATTGTTAGTGGAATGCCCTAGGTGTGATATGAAAACCTTGTCTGCCACTCGAGTCGCGCAAGTTTCTAAGTAAATTCGTAAGTTTCTCATCATGGTAGAACCTCTAATATTTTGACATGCAAAATTTTATCACAAAACTTTGAACGTCTTTCGCAAACAAATCAGTAAAATGTAAGAATTTAATTGACAAACAAAACTCGTTTTATTGATAGAAAATGGGTCTGTAAATAGGCAAGTACATTAGGAGGCAATTCCTAGAATCAGGCAATTAAAAAGTAAAATAAGAGGAAAACAAAATGCATGGCAATGCGACAATGGATCCTATCCGGGTTTCAACCCTGCTATCACTTTTATAACCCCGACTATCTCATCACTTCGCTTTTCTCGAAAAAGATGACTGGACTGATCCCTACCCTTCGGAGTAGCCTATGATGTAAACATGAGGTGCGACCGTTTATCCAATGCGGGATGTAGTCGGTTGCTCTTATTTCCTTTATCGACTTAACAAGTCTATGCAAAGTATTTCTTGACTACATCCACGTTCGCGGATAGTGGGAAATCTTCTCCATCCATCGTTGTAAGCATCATGGCGCCGCCATAGAAAACTTTCTTTACAACAAATGGTCCTTCATAATTCGGCGTCCACTTTCCCCGAGGATCACCTTGAGGAAGGATTATCCTCTTTAGCACGAGGTCCCTTGCTTGTAGTATTGAGGTCGCACCCGCTTATCAAATGCTTTTCTCATTCTCTGTTGATAAGTTTGCCCGTGACAAACAGCCGCTAATCTTTTCTCATCAATGAGGCTCAACTGGTCTAGTCGATTCTACACCCATTCATCTTCATCAAGCTTTGTGTTTTTCGTGATTCTTAATGAAGGAATCTCAACTTCAACTAGAAGTAATGCCTCCATGCCATAGACTAGAGAAAACGGGGTTTCCCCAGTCGAAGTGCGCACGGTAGTTCGATAACCATGCAAAGCAAAAGGCAACATCTCATGCCAATCTCGATAGGTCACTACCATTTTCTGCATAATCTTCTTTATATTCTTATTTTCTGCTTCGACAACACCATTCATCTTCGAGTGATACGAGGATGAATTATGATTTTTAATCTTGAAGGACTCACAAAGCTCCTTCATCATCTTGTTATTGAGATTCAACCTATTGTTAGTAATGATCTTATCAGGAACCCCATAACGATTGATGATATTGTTCTTGATGAACATGGAAACCACCTGTCTGGTGACATTCGCATAAGATGCAGCTTCAACCCACTTGGTGAAGTAGTCTATGGAAACCAGAATAAAACGATGTTTGTTGGATGTTATTGGCTCAATTTTTCTGATCATATCAATGCCCCACATAACAAACGGCCAAGGAGAGGTCAAAATATTCAAAGGCAAAGGCAGCACATGCACCTTGTATGCGTACACTTTGCACTTATAACAGATTCTAGCATGATTGAAGCGGTCAACTTCCATAGTGGATCAATAATATCCAGCTCGCAAAATATTTTTAGCCATAGTATGCCCACTGGAATGTGCTTCAAATGATCCCTCGTGAATATCTTCAATGATCTTTGCGGCTTCATTATTATCAACACATCTAAGCAACAAACCATTATGATGCCTCCGATACAACACGTTGTCACTGAGGAAGAATTTCACTGAGAATCTCCTCAAGAACTTCTTATCTGTCACAAATGCTTCCTCGGGATACTTTTGAGTCTCAAGGTATCTTTTAACATCGTAGAAACATGGATTACCATATTTTTCCACATCAACCTCAAAACAGAAGGCTAGCTCATCCAATCTTTGAATGGTGATCGAGCGCGCTTTATTAGCCCATTTGACTTTAAAAATGGACGCCAGGGTAGCCAAAGCATCAGCCAGATTGTTCTCTTCTCGCGAAATATGATCGAAAGTGATTTCCTCGAAGTAAGGAACCAATTTCATCACATGTTCATGGTAAGGAATTAGATTCAGGTGACGAGTCTCCCAATCGCCATTGATATGGCCTATCACTAGAGCTGAGTCTCCATACACTTTCAAATGCTTGATTCTCAAATCAATCGCTTCCTCGATACCAAATATGCAAGCCTCATACTCAGCCATGTTGTTTGTACAATCAAAACAAATTCTAGATGTAAACGGAATGTGGAAACCACCTGGAAAAGTGATTACAGCACCGACACTGTTACCCAAAGCATTAGAGGCACCATCGAACACCAATGACCATTTTGATCTCGGTTCGGGTCCTTCTTATGGGCTAGAAATATTACAACCCTGATATACATGATGTCCTCGTCTGGGAACTCAAATCTCATAGGCTGATAATCATCCACAGGCTGGTGGGTAACATAATTCGCCAATACACTACCCTTGATTGCCTTCTGCGTAGTATACTGGATATCATACTCCGTGAAAATCATTTGCCACCTGGCTATCTGGTCTGTCAGAGCTGACTTCTCAAAGATATACTTGATCGAATTCATCTTGGATATCAACAAGGTAGTATGAGTCAACATATACTGCCTTAGTCGGCGAACAGCCCAAGCCAAAGCACAACAAGTTTTCTCGAGCAGTGAGTATTTTGTCTCACAATCGATATACTTTTTGCTAAGGTAGTATATTGCATGCTATTTTCAACTAGACTCGTCATGTTGTCCCAACACACACCCCATTGAACCTTCAAGCACTGTTAAGTACATAATGAACGACCTACCCTCAATGGGAGGCATAAGGACCAGAGCTTCCTGCAAATACTCCTTTATTTTATCGAATGCGACTTGACAATCGTCATTCCACCTGACCCCTTGATATTTTCTCAAAAATTTAAATATTGGTCCGCACATGGCCGTCATATGAGAGATAAATCTAGATATGTAGTTCAACCTCCCTAGAAAACCACATACCTCTTTTTCAGTTCTTGGTTCAGACATTTCTTGTATTGCTTTCTTCTTGGAAGGATCAACCTCAATACCTCTTTCACTTACAACAAAGCCTAACAACTTTCTAGATCGTACCCCAAAAGTACACTTGTTGGGATTCAGCCTCAACCTGAATTTCTGCAATCTATCAAACCATTTTTGTAAATGCACCAGGTGCTCTTCTTCATCTTAGGATTTTGCAACCATGTCGTCGACATACACTTCAATCTTCTTATGAATCATGTCATGGAAAGGAATCACCATTGCTCACTGATAAGTTTCCCTTGCATTCTTCAATCCGAAAGTCATCACCTTATAACAGAACGTACCCCACGGGGTGATAAAAGTTGTCTTGTCCATGTCCTCTGGCGCCATCTTAATCTGGTTGTAACCTGAAAAACCATCCATAAAAGAAAACACGTTAGCATGAGCCGTATTGTCTACCATCACGTCAATGTGAGGAAGCATAAAATCATCTTTCGGACTCGCTCTTTTCAAGTCTCGATAATCCACACACATTCTAACTTTCCCATCTTTCTTGGGCACTGGCACTGCATTGGCAATTCACGGGGGATAAGATATCACATTCAAGAACCCTGTATCGAGTTTTTTATGGACTTCCTCCTTAATATTCTTAAACATCTTAGGATGAGTTCTTCGAAGCTTTTTCTTAACTAGAGGGCAATGTTCTTTCAATGGAAGCTTGTGCACAACAATATCGGTGTCCAACCCGGGCATGTCTTCATAAGACCAGGCAAAGATATCTGAGCACTCTTTGAGCAAATCAATAAGTCTTCGATTCACACTGTCTTCTAGAGCAGCCCCAACTTTAACCTTTCTAACCATATCATCGGTGCCCAGATTCACCTTCTCAATTTCTTCCTTATGCGGCTGAATAACCCTCTCTTCTTGTTTCAACAATCTTGCTAACTCTTCAGGGAGTTCACAATCTTCCTCAGCTTCTTCTTCGGCTTGGTTGATCAGATTATCAAAGTCATAAGAAGTGATAGCAGAGTCGTTATTGAAGGGATCCATTAAAATAGTTGGATTATATCTGCATGATTGATTTTATGTTTATTTTAGATTTTTTGATGATAAAAGAAAAAAATAAAGCATTATCATTTTGCGTTTTAAAATTGTGATGTAAAATAGAAAGACATGGAACAAAATATTTGAATTCAAAAGACGTTCTTTATTTAATGATAAAAACTTGCATGAGAAAATAAGGGGGTCCTACATATGATTCATTGTGCCTTAGAAGAGAACAAGAATTATTGTATGATAAAAGAAAATAACAGAAAATTACTCTTTGACTATTGTGACTGGGACAGAATATTCAAAAGTCCAATTATCCAACTCAACACCTGGGACGCTTGGGCGGATCCAATTGTCGATGTCACATTCACTGTCGGAATCATTAATAGTATTCACTTGTCTTGAACTAACGCCGACGCTCGAGAACTTGATAGGAGTAGTCAAATTAGGCGCTTTGAGGATTTGGCGACGCAAAACATGATCGAAACCCAACCCGAACTTGTTGAACTTTGGTGTCACCTCCACCTCACTGTCTCAACCTTCGGGGCATCTAGTTTCAACTACGGCCCTTGCATCTTTCAGGGTGGCCATAGAGGACTCAGTTTTGTCTTTTTTCTTCTCCTATTGAGGAGTCTTGATTATATGAACAGTTTCAAAACCCCTGAATGGGGTCTCATAAACTTCACCATCAATTTTAACATATCTAAACAAAGTGAGGTGACTCACGACGTACTCTTTTTCAACACTAATTGTGATGGTCTTCCCATTGACAGTATACTTAAGCTTCTGATGAAGAGTGGAGGTAACTGCCCCAGATTTATGGATCCATAGACGGCCAAGAAGGCAACAATAAGCAGGTTGAATGTCCATGACAAAGAAAGTAGTTGTAAAGAGATGGGGGCAATTTTGATAGGGAGGTCCATCTCTCCGAAGACTGAACGTCTTGACCCGTCGAAAGCTTTCACCACTAAATCACTGGGTCGCGGCTCAAGAACAGAATAATCAATTTTCACCAGAGCTATTTTCGGAATCATATTCAGGGATGAGCCAGTGTCCAGCAGAACACGAGATAGGGTATTGCCTCTGCACTCCATAGAGATGTGTAAAGCCCTGTTATGGTTCCTACCCTCTGGTGGGAGATCAAAGTCAGTGAAACCTAGCTCAATACTAGAAGATATACTAGCACGTACATTCTAAAACTGACCAATAGATATCTTTTGCGGAACAAAAGAGGTACTCGACAATTTCATCAAGGCATTCTTGCGTGCCTCAGAATCACGTAACAAAGAGAGAATGGAAATCTTAGCAGGGGTTTGAGCGACCTGATCAATAACACGAAAGTCACTCTTTCGGATGTATATCATGATTTCCTCGACATCCTTCTCCAAATCAGGGTTAGGGACCAACAACTCAGGTTTCTTTGCTGCTTTCTTACCTTTAGTTTTCGCCAAAGCATCTGCATTAGGCTGTGCAATTGGAGCAGCAAAAATTTGACCACTTCTGGTTACTCCGCCACTACCGGCAAAATTATCAGTATTAGCAACATCAAACTCATCATCCTTCTTCTTAGAAGAGGACCCATCTTGTTGTTTAACTCTGTGATAATAAACATCTTATCCTTAGTTTCTTGGCACATCTTTGTCGTTCACATACGGAATAGGACAAGGTTTCATGATCAATAACGAAACAGGCTTTGCAGGTGCAGAAATGACAACTGGAGTGTAGGGAATAGAAATCACAGACACATCTTGAACTTCGCCTTTCTAACCCTTTTTAATCTTATCAAACTGTAGCTCGCCACTGGTGATCAAATTCTGAATACCAACCTTCAAACTTTTATATCCATTTGGACAATTTTCACAATCAACACAGTCAGACTCACAGCCCGTAAAGACGCCTCTCTTGATCAGATAATTTTTGACAAAGGCTAACGGTGTCTTCACCAAATTAACGTCCATGCTCAAATTCAGAACTTCATCGTCCTCGATAATAGCTTGAACTAATCCTCTGGCATACTGTGACATTGGTTTCTGAATAACATTAGGCCCAGGCAGCAGTTATTGGGCATCAAACTGGATAGCTTTTGACTCAACCAAATCTCGTACCTTAACCTGAACGTATAACAATTTTCAATATTGTGACCAATGCCTATCAAGAGGATATGACGCAAGTGCAGGTCTTACGGTCACCAATTTGAGATCAAGAAGATGTGTCAAAATCTCAGCATAAGACATCGGAACAGCGTCAAATCTTCTAACTACATTGTTATTCAGTTGTCTTTGATATTGTTGGTGCGGGGCTTTTTGGGCCTACGACTGAGGAACAAAAATAGTCACAGCAGTTACTTGGGCCTTGCCCCGGTTTCCCCTATCATAAACAGCACTAGTCTCGCCTTTCTTCTTCCTGGATAACCACTGAATGCCTTCTTTGTACCGGAAGAACTTCCACCTTCGGTGTACTGAATTTTTCGGACTTTAAACCACTTTCAATCCTTTCGCCATACCTAACCATTTCAACAAAGTTAAAAGACGTACTACAAGCCACATAGTAGTGCCTAGAAAAAGTGATTGTAAAAATCTCTATCATCTCTTTCTCCACCATAGGTGGCTGAACTCTAGAAGCGAGCTCACTCCACTTCTGGGAATACTCCTTAAATGTTTCACTGGATTTTTGAGACAAGTTCTACAATTGAGTTCGGTTGGGATGCATATCGATATTAAATTTATATTGCTGAATAAAGGCATAAACCAAATCATGCCATGTTCTGACGTGAGTTCTTTCAAGGTGCATATACCACTCCAAAGAAGCTCCAGATAAACTCTCTTGGAAGAAATGCATCAAAAGTCTTTCATCCTCAGTATAGATCGCCATCTTGCGAAAATAAGCAGTGATGTGTGTTTTAAGGCAAGTAGCACCATTGTACTTATAAAAATTTGGGACTTTGAATTTTGAGGAGCCTAACCTCGCGCCATTTCAAGTCGAAAGATCCAAATCGACATCTTTTTTCCTCATGCCCTTAGTCTCTTCGCATTTATACTTCGTCCTCACCGAAAACTAGCTTCACTACCATTAATAGAGTATACTTCTTCATTCCGATCAACATCATAACCCTGAGAGCACGGGAAGCCCCTACCATGATGCCCCTGCATCATTGAAACCACTAGGTTGGACTTCCGACTGATAGGGGTATATTAATGGAGTCGCCATCGAACATCTTTTATCTTACAACAGAGAAAGGAAAACATCGAGTAAACCCTGAAGAGGAGAAATCGCGGTCCTATGACCGAGAGATCAAGAGAATCTAGGTAAGGGAGTTAGTTACGCGAGGGGAAGGGATTAGCACCCGACACGCCCGTAGTACTCTACGGTATCCAATTTCTATTTCTAGCTAAAGGGTGTGTAATATCTATCTATGCTTAATCGCTTCAATGCATGCAAAATAAAAGGGAAAATAAAGAAACCACGGGGAAAAGAAGGAAGTATTTACGAAGTTTTCTCGATCGAGCCCTGTGACAAGATGCCTACGTATTCCCGCGTGCAATGGGAAAGTCAGAGCGTTGTAGTTCGGCTCACTTGTTTTGGTGGGTTTCGTGTTTTTTACTTGTGAAAAGGTTTTTAAACACAAATGAAAAGGCGCACAAAGGCGAAAAGAGTTTGTGTTGGTCGGTTGTTTTTACCTTGAGAAAGGAGTTCAAACCATTATTAAGTGTTTTGTTTCAAAGGGAAAAGCAAAACAAGTTTTAGTTTTATTATATGCATGGATGCAAAAATGAAACTAGAAAAAACAAAAGGGATACTAGCTAAGTACTAACCCTAATGTTGACATGCAAAGGTTAGACCTAGGGTTGAGGAAGTAAGGGAATCTCTACCTATGTTGACATGCAAAGGATGTGGAACCTAATTTCTAGGCTAGAGAACCTATCCTAACCGAGCACCTGAAAAAGAAACAATCAAGCATGCACAATCCACCAGTAGAATTCCCCTAAACGAGTCTTTAAATAAACCAGAGGGGTTCCTGAACATGCTCCAACTACGGAAGCCCCATCATGCATCTTTATTTCTACTTCTCATGGCAAAAGAAAGCTGTAAAGCCCTACTTCTCATGATATCTAGGAAAGCTATAAGAGAATGTGATAAATGGTGTAGAAACTACCGAACGGATATAGAATCTGAAGAGCACTGCAAGCTAATGTATCGTATGTATATGCGACACCAGCCCCTACATCGAACAGAACTCAAACAGCAGCCGAGCATGGCTAGAGCATCTACTGTCTGCTATTAGAATCAAGAAAGAACATAAAAATTCACCATCACAGGTCGCGCTTAGCCCGCTATACCGCGCTAAGCGCGACCCAAACAGAGGCCACCGCTTAGCCGCCAGACCGCTATGCGACCAAGAAACAAAAGTCGAAAGTTTACGCTTAGCCCCGGTGGTGCTAAGCGTGGTCTGCAACCTGCAAAAATGTTGTCTTTGGCCCGGATCACCTGTCCATGATGTTCTCAATGCCGAAAATCAATCCACACAATTAGACCACAGTTCCATAGCAGATAAAAGTCAAGTGAACATGCGAGGAATGCAAATCAAAACGATAAATCCAATGTTCATATATGAAGAGCACATGCATGAACATGCGAGGAATGCCAATCGAAACAATAAATCCAATGTTCATGGATGAAGAGCACATGCATGAACATGCGAGGAATGCAAATCGAAACAATAAATCCAATGCTCATGGATGAAGAGCACATGCATGAATATGCGAGGTATGCAAATCGAAACGATAAATCCAATGTTCATAAATGAAGAGCACATGCATGAACATGCGAAGAATGCAAATTGAAATGATAAATCCAATGCTCATGGATAAAGAGCACATGCATGAACATGCGAGGAATGCAAATCGAAACGATAAATCCAATGCTCATGGATGAAGAGCACATGCATGAACATGCGAGGAATGCAAATCGAAACAATAAATCCAATGTTCATAGATGAAGAGCACATGCATGAACATGTGAGGAATGCAAATCGAAACGATAAATCCAATGCTCATGTATGAAGAGCACATGCATGAACATGCGAGGAATGCAAATCAAAACGATAAATCCAATGTTCATAGATGAAGAGAAGATGCATGAACATGCGAGGAATGCAAATCAAAACGATAAATCCAATGTTCATTTTTGAAATTAGATGCATGAACATGCAAGGAATGCAAATAAAAATGATAATTCCAATGTTCATTTGTGTAATTAGATGCATAAACATGCTAAGGATGCGAGTTACGATAACAATCCTAATGCTCATGTAAAGAAGCAATGCATGAACATGCTAAGGATGCGAGTTACGATAACAATCCTAATGCTCATGAAAAGAAGCTATGCATGAACATGCTAAGGATGCGAGTTACGATAACAATCCTAATGCTCATGTAAAGAAGCAATGTATGAACATGCTAAGGATGCGAGTTATAATAACAATCCTAATGCTCATGTAAGGAAGAAAAGCATGAACATGCTAAGGATGCGAGTTATGATAACAATCATAATGCTCATGTAAAGAAATGTGCAAGCAAGTCGTACTACCTAAAGGTAATTGAAGCTTTCATTCAAAACTAGGTTATGCATTAACACAAACACTTGGAATTCATTTGCAATGGATTCCTGTACAATGCATTGTGCGCCTAGTGATCAAGATACTCGGATATATACATGTCGTCGCGTTTACGATGCAAATTATGCTATAAGTCACCATGAATCAATACAATTCGATCAAACCAAATTCTCTCTATTGCATGAGCATATGATAGATGATGCAAGATGCACGAATTTGTGACTTATATGCAAGGAAGATACAAATGCACATGAATATATGCATGCTATGTACAAAAAGACCTCGCTCCGACACGAATATGGTTGCAAACTCTAATTCAAATCAAAGAATTCAAGAGTGGCAGTTCAAGAATCAAAATCTACATCGAATATGCATGCAATTTCAGTATTCAATTTCAGGAAAAGCTGAAAGTCAATAACAGCTTAAAATAAGTGCGTAATTGAATCTAACACTTACTTGAACTTGAAGTTTGAATCAAATTGCAGAGGAATTCCTTGTGCTCTTCGAAGAAAATACCAAATCAGCAGCGAATTGATGATAATCTTTGATCATTAACTTTGAATTCTTAGAGGAAAAACTTGAAATCTTCAATGGAGGATTGAAGAAGATGAAGGAGAAATCCTTGAATCTTGAAATTGAAGAGAAATCAAGATGAAACAGTTCCTTCCATGTCCAATTCGTGCAGAAGAAGGAGAAGAAGATTGAGATTCAATAGGAGAAACTGCAATGAAAGAAAAACAGAAATCGCAGGGCGCACTTAGCGCGAAGAGTCGCGCTTAGCGCGGTCTGTGGCTGAGGAAGGTGTCAGACGGAGGTCCGGTGGCGGTGGTGGTTGCTTGGAGGGAAAGTTGCAGTTTGAACTTAGTTCTTGAGTTTTTGCTTTGGATTTGAGAGAGAATTAGAGTGAGATTGGTAGTGAAAATTAAGCAAATGATTGTGTTGTTGTGATTTCTGAAGAGAAAAATCTATTTATAGTTTAGGAGTCGGGCCTAAGAACCATAATCAGGCCAAAATCATGATTATCCGAATAATTTTCGTAATTAATCCAAAACATCCAAATCTGTGCGGAATTTGAAGTCGGAATATAAACGAAAAGTGTCCGGAATGTGATTTTGCTTGCGAAAATCATAATTCCAACTTGATCCGGTGAACAGTCAACGAAATACGAATTTTTGAAGTTCCAGCACAATTTTTATACCACTGACACATGCAGAATTTTATTTGCACTCCTTCGGGATAATGCCTCGAACGAGGGTCTTCTGATCAGAGTTTGCAAATAAGTGTTTCTGAGACAATCGAAATTAACAAAATTTATGAACTTTTAGCACTAGTCCCGTCTTGTTTCGATGAAAATCGAGCAAGATATGATTTTCCGAAATTCGCGCATCAGACGAACATTGCTTGGTTCAGCTCAAAACCAACTCTAAAGAACAAAATTCTAGTATTGATCGGTGAGGAACTAGCTCCCGAGTTGCAAATGAAAGTTGTAGAGGGTTTCGATACGGAATTTTAGAAATTGGTCTCGCTCAATTCCGAATTTCCAGCTAGGAAATAGAGACTATTTATTAGGCAGAGCACGCGGTTCAACACTAAAAATCAACTTAATCCACTGGAGAAATCAATTTCTTTGGAGACCTTTCTCACAAGGTCTGCTTTCGGATTTCAAACAAAAGTTGTAGATAATAATGAGAAGGAAATACCAGTCAAAAATCGTTAGAAAATACCCAACGATATGGAAGATACGCCTTCTGGAGTACCCAAGATGCACCTAAAACCCGAAATCCGCTTTATTGAGAAATAAGCAAGTAAACTCTTTTTGGTTGCCATTTGGAATACCTTGAACCTGGAAACCCTCATGATCAATGCTTATGCATGTGACTACATGTATGTTTATGCAATCGGATTATAATCCAAAAATACGGAAAAGAAGAGGGTAAATTTTGGGGTACAACAGCTGCCCATATTCAATTATCCTCAAGCTTGAGAGCAAGGTTGGCGTCTGCCTTCCGGGCGACAAGGTGTGAGGTGATTGAATACCGAAATGAACAAGAAAATTTGCACTTTGAATTCCGAGATCCCCACTAGAGGAAGGATATGTTGCACCAGAGCTTAACTAGGTCACAACAAGAAAGAGCACATAACAAATGTTATATTCTGCAAAGACAGGTACAGGTGTAATCCCGACCCGAGAGAAGAATTGGCCTCTACCAAATTCAATCCACAATGTCAAGGGAGAGCTAACATGCAAGCGGAAGTAAAGACTAGATACGCTGACCGGACTAACCACTTTATGCCAGAAGACGGTAGGGCAATCGTGATGCAAAGACCAGAAAACGCCGATTAGGCTTTACGAAGGGGAGAAACAAGTGTGTTCTTGTTCTCGAAAATGTGACCCACAATGCCAGGGGAGAGATGACATGCTAGTGGAAATAAAGACTAGATACACTAACCAGACTAGCCATATTACGCCAGGAGATGACCAGATGAATTTGTAACGCGAAGACTAGAAAGTGCCGATTAGACTTTATCGACTCAGAACACTGTACTTTGAGGGGGGAGAAACAAGTGTATTCTTGTTCTCGATAAGGTACAGGGGGGAGAACCTGTCCTAAGGACGTTGCACTGTGGATGCCGCGCTTCGACGAAGACCGAAATGTCGACTGACCACACACAATACCAAGTAATCTGCATCATGTGTATAGGAGAAAGCGTAATACTCAGACCTGTTCAAGAATTGGTAGCGAATCAACTCTTGTGCGAAAAGAGGAAAACAAGTGTAGGGCTTTCTTTCAAAGCTGAAAACGTGTTGCACCAGGGTAAGAACTGGCAGTCTCAACACCAATCATGAGATAACAGACATATTGCGCCAGGAAACACTGGGACACAACAGATTCTAAAAAGAGATACTACAACAAGGAAGTTATCCTGGATGGGATTCAAAGAGATACAGGAACACCACTGAAGACGAGAGTTACGTTCCTGGCTTATAATCCTATGAAATGCATGAGTTTCCTAGGAAATAATGCAAATGCGATGATGCATGTTTTCAAGAATGCATAAAACGAACAAAATGGCGACCCGGGTCACTGGATCATCAAGTTGAATCGAGAAGCCCTACCGGGAGAAAAAGCATTAGCAAGCAACCGGAAATCACTCAGGGCAATCCGAACCTTGTCAGATAAGCTTATTGAAGATTTGATGCCATGGGAAACTTGTCTGTTGGATAAAGATCTGATGGGGAATAAAGGAGATATTTGAAGAAGATCTTCCACCGTTACCCATCACGACTTCGGCCGGGGGAAGACAATAATACGTCGACTTACTGAGGAAACCAAGTAGCAAAACACGGACTAACACCCGCACACTCGGGCTACCAGGAAAGGCGTGTGTCAACTCCAATTGGTGATGATGAAGTAGGTAGGCATTCACACAGGGGATATTGTAAAATCTAAACCCACTGGGGATGACCATCCACGGACAAAAGGTCAGATACTATCTCCACAGGGGATAAAGGAATGTGGCACACCTGAGGTTTTGATGAACATTCCCTGGGGAACTTCAATTGAGATAGATATTGTTGATTCGTACTGGAGATCGATGCGACGTATGGCAATGATCATTGTCCAGAGCAACACTTGGGGAAGGAACAAGAAGGACTCCAATGGGGATTTCTGAACTTCTGGCGATCGATTCTGCCTAGTAACGGGCTCACCGTGGAGACACAACTGGGGAAATATCAGGGAGGGCCCTGGTTGGTTGTTAAGGACCAAATTGTAGTTATTTTGTACATGATTTTGTGGTCCTTAACAATGCCTTTTTAATTAATTAGTAGTATTTATTCTAGTATTTTGGTTTAATTATGTTTTTATTTAGTTTTTGTTCATAATATATTATTTAACTTAGTTTACTTTTAATTGTAGGTTTTTATTGATTAATTCTCCCAAGCTTGGATTCAAGGACACTTGAAGAGCTCTTGGGATGATTCTTTTGAAGAAATTTTGGATGAAGAAGACAGTCAGCTCGCCAAGACGGCATAAGATGAGCACGCCAACAAGATAACTGGCTTAGCGCTGTCTCAAAAATGTAAAAGGACAGACCCATGCTTTCACCTTTTTGGCCACCAACTCCATCATTTCCAGCTGGCTTTTGGTGTGTTAGGCAAGGGAGCTTCACTTCATCATCATTATCTTTCATTGTGTAAAAATTAGGGCATAGAATTTGTAAGAAAAACATAGTTTTTCATCTTGATTTCTTCATGTTCATCATCTCCTCCAACAATCTTGTGAGCAAAGCAACCATGGAAATGTGTGGCTAAGTTCTTTTTGTGTCAAGATTAGAGGTAGTTGATCTAACTAGTATGTATTTCTCTTAATCCATTTGTGTATGAACATGGTTGATGATTAATATATGTTGAATATCTTTGTTCTTCTATTTTCTTATGCTTTGAGTTTTACTTGAAAAAGAATGCTTCAAAGTAGACCTAGGATATTCATCCACTAATGAACAAATGCTATAACTAGATTTGTGAGTTAGTGTTTACAAATATTGAACTTAATGATTATTATGTCAATAGTTGTAGTGAGAAATCATACAAAGATTTACATGATAACATTCACAATCTTGGTGGGAAATCCACAAGATTGAGAGGATATGTATTTATAGAAATCATCTACTATGTTCATCACTTGATTAATAGAATGCATATGAAATTAGGTCAATGAAACTAATCTTGACATGCTTCCATCAATTGAAAACAAACTCCAACTCTCTTGAATCCAAACCATAACTCTCTTTTGAAAAGATTAATTTAGTTACTTGTTTGGAAATTCATGTTACTAGTAGCTTAGGAAACAAACCCTTTGGTTACCTAAATCGTAAAATACACTTTTCTATTGAAAGACTACAATATACACCAATCCCTGTGGAATCGATAATTAAAAATACTTGTTCGCGGAAAATCCTACAACAAAATGGCGCCGCTTGGATTACGTTGATATTGCTAGTATCGCAATAGTTGTGTGTTTTAAGATATTTTTCTACTAATCTCTCTTTGTTTATTTTGTGTGGCTAGACTTTTTCAAGAATTAGTTTATGCGAGGAAGTATTCCGGCCGATCAACTCCTTTTCGATCCCGAAATTGAAAGGACGGCTAGAAGACTTAATAGTAGTGCTAAAAGAAGGAAAATACTAGCTAGGCAAAGGCAAGAAAGAGGAGAAAGAGGAGAAAGAGGAGAAACATCTACTTCTTCTACACCACCCGTGTTAGGAGAAGTCATCACTATGGTGGAGAATCAACCACAACCACCACCACCACCACGGGGGCCTTGTGTCAATAGCCCTCGTCGCACCGCTCAATTTGCTCGCCAAGCAAATGCAAGGGTCGCGGAGATGAAGACGGGCTTGCTCCAACTTCTTTATGCAAGTCCTTTTCATGGCCATGACCATGAGGATCCTTACACCCACCTTACTAAGTTCTATGAGATCGCTGGAGCGGCGGGCCCTAAGACCAAGAGGAGCAATACTTTCAAAGGCTTTTCCTCATTCTTTAGTGGGAAGGCAAAGGATTGGTATCTTGACCAACTACAAGATACAATGACAAATTGAATGTGTTGGAGGAAAATTCCTTGAAAGATTTTTCCTCAATCACGCTTCATGGAGGCAAAGACCGCAATCTCGTATTTTCACAAGGAGTAAACGAGTCTTTGAATAGGGCTTGGGAGAGGTATAAGTCTATGCTTAGAAGTGTCCTAGACATGGTTTTGATGAGCTCACCCAAATTCATATTTTCCAAATGGTCTCCAACCTCAACACAAATTGTTGTTGGATGCTACGTATGGAGGTTCTTTGATGGCAAAACACCATATGAAGCAATTCAAATAATTGAGAAGATGGGGAGGAATGATCACCAAACTCAACATGATCAAGGAGGTGTACAAGTAAAAACGGGAGTTCTTGAAATTGGCTCGAGTCACGAAGCACTTGTAGCGCAAAACAAATTGTTTGCGAAACAAGTTGAAGAATTGACAAAACAAATGGCAAGACTTCCTCAACAAATCATGGAGTTGCAAGGAACATCTAGCAAGCAAGCTCAACAAATAGCTTGTTGTGAATTGTGCAAAGGGGATCATAAAACCGGATTTTGTCCTCCGGAAAATGAAGAAGCAAATTATATGGCCAACCAAGGGCAAGGATACCAACAACAAGCTCCTTACCCTTATCAAAATCAAGGCCAAGGTTACCAACAAAGAGGTAACCAAGGTTATCAAGGCGGGTGGAGACAAGACAACAACAATCAAGCTAGGCAAAATCCATATCAAATTCAAAATCAAAATCAAGCTCAACCTCAAAATCAAGTGAGATCTTCCAACATTCAAGACACTCTAGCTCAATTTATGCAAGCTTCTATGGCAAATCAAAAGAGCACGGAGGCATCTATCAAGAATTTGGAAACTCAAATGGGGCAACTAGCCAAGCAACTTTCCGAACAAAAGGCTTCGACCTCATTTTCTCCAACTACTCAAGCAAACCCGAAGGAGTATTGCAAAGCAATTTTCACTATAAGTGGAAATGAGATGACGAATGGTGAAAGCGATGAAGTTGTAGAGGAGGCAAACTTAGTTGAAAAGGGGAAAGAGAATGGTGAAGGAAGTAAAAAGAAAGAGAAGAATGCAAGGAAGAGTAAAAAGGGAAGTAAAGAAGAAAGCTCAGCTCCCATTCAAAATTTACCTTACCCTCATGCACCGTCAAAGAAGGAGAAGGCAAGACAATATGCTCGGTTTCTGGATATCTTTAAACAACTTCACATAAATATTCCATTTTCCGAAGCATTGGAGCAAATGCTGAAATACGTGAAATTCATGAAGGATATGCTCACAAGGAAGAAGAAGCACAAAGATAAGGAGACAATTTTGCTTGATGCTAATTGTAGTTCCATAATCAAACAAGCTCTTCCAGTGAAGGAATTCGATCCGGGGAGTGTCACGTTGCCTGTGGCCATTGGAGATACCTTCAAGGGTAATGGCTTGATCGATCTAGGGTCTAGCATCAATTTAATTCTGTTATCCATTGTTAAAAGATTGGGAAATGTTAGAATGGAGTCTACAAGAATGACTTTGCAACTAGCCGACAAGTCAACTGTTTCACCTTATGGAGTTGTTAAAGACATGGTAGTAAAGGTGGACAAGTTCTTGTTTCCTGTGGATTTTGTGGTGATTGACATGAAGGAGGATCATGATATACCATTAATTCTTGGAATACCATTCATGAAGACGGCTCGAGTGATGATTGATATTGACGATGGAATTATGAAAGTAAGAGTGCAAGATAAAGAGGTGACTTTCAATCTCTTTGAAGACATAAAGCATCCCAAGGACAAACAAGACACTTTCCATATGGATGCTACTGGTGAGGAGATCATAGAGGTTTACCATGGATGAGGAGTAGATCGTGTTGTTAGTGCCATTTCGTTCGATGATCCTTGATCATCCTGGACCATCGAGCTCTACCGACGTTAAACAAAGTGCTTGTTGGGAGGCACCCCAACATTGTAAGTATCTTTATTGCACTCATTTTGACTTGTCCCTTTAATCAATTTGCTATTTTTCAGAAAAATTCAAAATTCTGCAGGTCGCGCTTAGCGCGTATTTTGACCCATATGGCAGAAACTTGAGCGCGGTCTGCGTGTTTAAAATTTTTTTTTTTTCAAAAATCAGTTTTCCCAGGCCCAACTTCTGGCCTGGTTTGTTTTTAAATAGGTTAGGGTTATTTTTCAAACCTTTTTCACTCTTCCCTCTCCATTTTTCATCCTCTCAAGAAATCCCAAAAACCCCAACCCCAAATCAACAAATTCTTGCGAATTTCTTTGTCAAATCATCTCCCCAAGCATCTAAGTAAGTTTCTCTATGGTTTTCCCCTTTCAATTTCGTTAAATTTTGCTGTTTAGGTTAGATTTTGGAAACCTAGGTTTAGGAATTTTTGATTTTTCTCTTAGGATTAGGTTGCTTAGATGGTAGAGATTGCTTAGATTAGGATTTTCGTTGCTATTAGGTCTGATTGTGTGGAGAAATTTCTGTTTTTACAGAAGAATTTTTCGAATCGTGCGCGCCTTAGCGTGGTCGCAATTCGAGAAATTCTTCTGCTGTGTTTTTGAATCGTCCATTGTGTCTAGATGCTTTGGTTGAATGGTTTCTACTGCTGTTTGCATGAATTATCTCTAACGGACATTTCGGTGTCGATTTTTGTTGATTTTTGTGTTGTTTTCAGATGGCTCCGAAAAGACAAAGAGTTTCTTCCGCCGGGGCTGGGTCCTCTAGGTCAGTTCCTTTTGATGGTGATCGCTTCTTGGGGCCTGCTCAAGAGGCGAGATACAAAGAGCTTGAGGAGCGGAACATTTGGACGGAAAGAATCATCCAGCTCCGAGAGCAGGGCCATTATGCCACGCCTGATGCGATTCTTGATAACTATGGTTTGGGTGTTCTATGTGAGCCCCAGACCAAAGTGAATGTTGAGCTGGTTAGGGAGTTCTACGCCAATGCCATTCCGAATGGGGCTTAGACTTTCCTTTCACTTCTGTGGTGAGGGGGAAGTTGGTTTCATTCTCTCGCACTGCTATCAACAACTACCTGGGCATAACCTGAACAGCCCCAGAGGATCAGTTAGATATCTGTCATACCCCAAAATTTGCCCTCCATCTATTCAAGAGATTTCATACATCTATGCTCAAGGATTCCTCAAGAGTTGATCAGACAAACTCTCTCCTAGACAATCAACCCAAACTAGGGTTGGGTATCTCTCAAGTCAAGATGGGCTTCCAACACTTCCAATGGTCTTCATGCCTCCTCATATGCTTCAAAGATTCTCCATGTCAAGTTTCAAGCTTCACAAGTCAAGTTTCGCATAATTGCTCGATGGTCGAAAATCGTATTGGACAAAAGTCAACTGTGGTCAACATACACAAAACTTCGATTTTTGGTCAACATCCTCATTTTGAAGTTACATTCATCATTTGATCAAGGGTTGATCATGATTCATCAAGAAAACTCAAGATTTGCCCAAAAGTCAAACTTTCTAAATTAGGGTTTCTAGGTGAAAAGTCAACTGAACTTTGACTGATCATAACTTTCTCATACTTTCTCAGAAATTTCCCCACCAAAGCTCATTTTGAAGGAAATTCAATTCTCTACCACTTCATGTCTCACAAGAATGTCCAAAAAATGCTTCATTTGAGAGGTATGGCTCAAAACATTACAGGTCATTTTCAAAGTCAACAAAAAGTCAACTTTTTGTTTTGAAGATATTTTGAGCATGGTAACTCCAATTGAGATGAGACCAAAGACATTGGTTAAAGGACTCTTAGAGCTTTCCAAAAAGTCCAATAACACTCAAAAATGTGGAAAATTGAGCAAGATACACCATTTAGAAGTTGGGCAATTTTGGACAATTGCACAAAAGGACATTTTGGTCAAAATGCAAAATTTTCCAAATGGGCCTATAATCTTTTGATCCAAACTTGTTCATGATGTTATTTTTGACCCATAAAAGCTTGGCATTGGTAATTTTCTATTTTCATGGTTTATATTTGAAGTTTACAACATTTAATTCAAAAATAAATTATGTAAAATATGAAAATTAAGTTATTTTTTCAATTGAGTTGGATTTATATCTCTCTTAATGTCCAAGAAAGCCCACACCATTTACCAAATTCGTGCAAGCCATGGCATTGATGAGAAAATCATATTTTCTTCAAAATTTGATTTGATTTTCAAAGAAAATATTTGCACATTCAATTTCCAATCTTTTTTCCTTGTTTTTTCTCTTCCAAAAACTCCTATAAATACCAAGCAATGCAGCCAGTACAAAGGACGAAACCCTAGCTCAAGCATAACCTTAATTCTTGCAAAAAATTTCCAAGAAACTTGAAATTCGAGTTTTATTTTCCAGCCCTTTCCAGCCTCTCTCAAGCACTCAAACGTGTTCTAAGGGTAAGCATGAGTAAGTTTGCATCAATAACAATGGTCAAAGCAAGCTAAATCGTGTTACATACATGCATACATAACTGATTTTTCTTGAATTCGTATTTTTATTACCAGCCTGTTTTAATTGATTCTAATGATTTGAATGTGTTCATGAGGTTCTACTTGACTGATCTGGACAATCGTTCTTGGTTTTGAACGTCAAAATCGTACAATGCCATTACTAGGGTTTTTCGGACTGTGAGCTTCGAACCGGCCTGTACAGGCCGATTCAGTCAAAAATAACACCACCAATGGATTCAGGAGGTCCGATTTAGGTGGACAAGGTCTCTCTTTTCTGTTTATTTCGCGTGTTTTGCAGGATCCAAGAACCTCCTCGCCGGAGAAGACGACCGGAGCTAGGGCTCCGGCGTCGTGGACCTTCTTTGACCGGCAGCGAGCATGTGTGGCGATTCCGCGTGTTCTGATTCGTCCGCGTATTACAACTGGGGCCCGCGCGCTGACTGTGTTTGATTTTCAAATATCAGTGACACGTTTACATTGATATTCAATTGATTTCAGCTTTTCAAACACCAAATGCATGATGGTGTAGTGGTTAAGGCGCTGGCTGTTTGAAGATCCTCTCCAGGGTCATGAGTTCGATCCTTTCCAGCCCCGGTTTTGCTTTTCTTTTTCCAAACTCATATTTTCTAAACTATTTTCATATTTTCTAATTTATTTAATATTTTTGCATCATTTTAATTTCTTTTCATATTTTTATTTATGCATTAAAAAATTACCAAAATATAATTTTCTTTTTGCATTTATATTCTGAAAATCTTTATTTAATTTAATAAATTAAAAAATATAATTTTTGCATGCATAGTTATTTTATTTTTATTTTTGCATTTAATTCATTATAAATTGCATTTTAATTATTAAATCTTTTCCAAAAAATCCCAAAAAATTATTTTAGTATATTTATCTTATTTTCAGCATATATTAATTTTCTCATATTAAAATTTGCATTTTTCTAACATTTTTCCTCTTATTCAATTCATCTCGCATTTTCCGATTTCCCATTTTTTCACAGGTTGCTCCGATTCGGACGTTTTTCTTTTATCATTTGCTTTTTTTCCAATAATGTAATTGCTCATGGGTTGTAATAGTTTAAATTAGGCTTTTATTTTTCCGCAAGTTTAAATTATGTATCTGCCCCAAAGCCATGTAATAGCGTAGGATTTACCTTTCCGCACTTTACATTCCGCACTTTTATTTCCGCACCCTTATCAATTGCTAGTAACTAGGCGTGTATGGCAAGATAATAATTGGACATAGCTCATACTAATCTTCAAGATAATATATTCTGAATTTAACACACTTCTTTCACACACGCACCTTAGGTAATTCTCTCGATGCCTTCGATTTCAAATGGTCATGTCCCCGAACGTAGAGGTATCCTAGCACCGCTGCTTTCCGAACAAATCATCATAGTCCCTTCGATACAAAGATCATAAGACCCACGATGTCGCCTCCGAATACATGATCTTGACCTCGATTGTCGCCTACTTAAAATGATGATAGTCCTTCGAATGTGCTAGGATACTTCCTACAAGTTGCCTTCTATGACCATCCGATGCCCCTTCGAATGTCCCGCTTACATCCAACGAATGGAGCTGCCTACTAACTAATGGTATGGTTAGTGCTATTCTAAAGGAATGTAGAAGTACAACAAAACGACCAATTCTGAGTGGGTAAATAAGTCTCTTAGTTACTTGCTCTATCAAATGCTTTTCACACCTCACACACTTTTTCAAAGTTCAAATACTTTTCAAAACAAAACATTTCGAACACCTTGTATACACTCCTACATGAGTCATTACAAAGTCAAAGCGAAATGCCTTTTCAAAACATTTTGTCAAACACATGTAAAGCAATTTTAAAAAGTGATCTAGAGTAACTAAGAGCCCGTAGATAACTACGGATGGAAAGGGTGCTAATACCTTCCTTTTCATAACCATTCTCCGAACTCGTAATCTAACGAAGGTCTTTTCTCGTTACTTTTACCTTCCTTAATTGGATAAAATAAAAGTCGGTGGCGACTCTTGCTATCCGCACATTTGGATACAAAATCCTAAAAGTCGGTTCACCGTATCACGTAATCGGCGACTACTGGGACTACACCCTAAAAGAGAGAATTGCCTTAGAGATTTCTAGATCATTTTATTGCTTTTGTTTGACTTGTATGCTTTATCTTTAAGGGTTGCTTGGGTATTATATTGTTGGGGATCCTACACCGGATCCGGTTTCCTTTTAGGTAAGTAGCATTAGATCATCGCGACCGCTAGACGATAACTACGCGGTCAACATGATGGCTACGTTAGCGTGACACTTTGGTTGCCCGATACTCTTCATTCCCAAGTTGAAGAAAGTATTTGGCTTCGTGGTGTCATCAAGCGCTAACTAAACTTTTAGAACCTTAATTGACCCATCTTGGCCATTAGAAGGTAGTGAGATGGCCGGCTTTGGTGTAGACCGAGGTTGGTTGATACCGATACTACGCTCATTGAGGTCGACTTTGGGATATTTTCGATCGACCACTTGGCCGTCGATTGAAATAAGCGCCTAGAAAGATCTATGATATGAGATTCCTAGAACCCGGTTACTATTATAGGACAGGATGAACCAACTCAAACTTTTGGTAGGGTAATCACCTATACCTCATGCAAGCCTTAACCCTAGGCTCATTGTGTGAATTGTTTGTGTGTGCTAAACATGACATCATGACATCATTCGCATTGCATATCATTTCTAACTATTTCAAGGACCTAGGGATTTATCTTTGCTGCTTTTGTAGGGATTATGGCTTCTAGAAAGACTATCCGAATCAACTTCATGGGTATCCCTTCTCAACTCAAAGAATTGGTTTCAGAAATTCCCGACCATGCTCAGTTCATCAAAAGACATGGTTATCTACTTGATTTGGTTATCTCCGGTTTTGAAGAAGATATGATGCATGTCCTATTCCAGTTCCTTTGATCCAAACACCATTGCTTTACATTTCCAGATTATCAGTTGGTTCCTACCTTAGAAGAGTTCTCTAAGCTACTTGGGGTACCTATTCTTGACCAAATGCCATTCACCGGTTTAGAAAAGGTTCTTAAGTTCGAAGACATTGCATCAGCCTTACATCTTAAGCGTTCAGATATTGAAGCCAATTGGGAAACTAGAAGTGGAGTTAAGGGTTTGCTTTCCAAGTTCTTAATCAAGAAAGCCCGAGAATTCCTCAAAGTTATGAGTTTCCATGCATTTGAGAACATTGTGGCCTTGCTAATTTATGGTTTGGTTCTATTTCCTAACTCAGATCAATTCATAGATGTCAATGCCATCAAGTTGTTTCTTACCCGCAATCCAGTGCCTACTTTACTTGGAGACATCCTACATTCTCTCCACACTCGTACTAATAAGAGACAAGGAACTCTTATGTGTTGTATACTGTTACTTTCAAGGTGGTTTATTTCGCACCTTCCTCCATCAGTTTTGAAGAATGAACAAAGGTTGAGATGGTCTCAAAGGTTGATGTCACTCTCTCATTCCGATATCCGTTGGAATCTTTTCTCTCAAAAGGACTTCACATTCATTGAGCGTTGTGGAGAGTTCCCTAATGTACCACTCCTTGGTATAAGGGGAGGTATTACTTACAACCCTTCTCTAGCTCTACGTCAGTTTGGTTTCGCTCGAAGAGGCGGTCCACATGATATGCTTCTCCAAGATGTTGTGTTCGACTACAATCACGATCTCCAGAATTACCGACGAAGGTTTATACATGCTTGGGGCATGGTAAAGAAGACCGATACTAAGACTTTGGGGCACCAACTCCATTCCTTGGGAACCTTACTCAAATGGGTGCGAGCTCGAGCTCAAAACCTCATGATGCCATTCACTGCTTTACCAAGAATTATGGAACCTGCTATAGGTGACGTACCTATGCCGTTCTCCATCCCGACATGTCTCGATTTTGAAGACTTGAAGAGATCCTGGATTCAACTAAAAGAAGAAAGGGATACCTTTGAAGCTCAGTGTTATGCAAGTGAGAAGAAAGTCCTAGAGTTGACCAAGCTACTTCATGAGGAGCGAAATATCAACACTTACATCGGCACCAAGAGGAAGCGCCCATGGGAGGCTTAGAGCTTTAGGATGTTTTTGTTTTCTTTTATTATTTCGAACTATCTCTTGTACTTAAAAAGAAAAAGAATAATAATGAGAATTACTAATAAATGTTTGTTCATTGCTTGTTTAACAAATTTAAATCTCTTAGGTCCTTGAAAACATTGCATCGCATTCGCATAAACATCGCATAGCATAGCATAACATTGCATCACAGGTACATTGGAGATTGGTTTTCTCATTTGCTCGCTATTTATTTTAGCGTAAATGGCTCTTGAACAGATCAAAGATCTCCAGCTCGAATGCTCACAGCAGATGTTCACCACTTGGTCCAAGGCCAAGAAGATCTGAAGAAGCTCATCAACAAGAAGAAGAAGGTTGTTGGTCTCCTCAACATGGGTAGACGCTTCAAGGGGTCCAAAAGTGGTCACGGATCGAGCTCTCTCAAGGAAGTGTCCATACCGAGGGAGTACCAAGGGTGATGAAGGTGACCAGCGTGAGCCAAAGAAAGGAGGAGAGGATCATTTCGATTATACCAACACTGATG